>JACGDI010004059.1:1411760-1571562 GCA_014898725.1 Jacaranda copaia
GATACCGCAAAAAAAAAGGGGGATGTTGATTTCCCACGTAGTCCTGGCTAATGGTGGCAATATGGATGCGTGCTCATGATTTTGGGGTTGGATTCATATTTTGAATTAGCGTTGTCAACAACTCAAATTTAACATGAAATTGATTTGAATTCAATTTAAATTTTAAATCTTTAAGCGATTAAAACATTCTATAAATTAAATTTGTCATAAGTACACAATTTAGAAATATTGAATTAATCAATCCAATTTATTGACAAATATGAATTGGAAGTTTAAAAACATTTCTTAATGAAATTAGTAATTACATGTATACTGTTAATTAATAAAGATTTCAAATATAAAATGTTGTATATCATTTTGGTTTAGTTTTCCTACTATGCTATTCACTCTTTGGTCTTAGCCTTAGAGATATTGGTTTAAAAATAAGAATATTACAAAAAATACAGAAAAAATGAATTCTAGTTGTAATAAGGTAAAAATGATTTATGTAAGAGTATAAAGTGTAATTAGGATTTATGATACAAATATTTAATATCTAATTTAATACATAGTTAAAAAAAAATACTGAATTTCTCCAAATCATCAAGCAACAAGAAGAATTAAAGACATGACTAGTTAAGTTGATTAGCAAAGAAGAGTTCACAAGTTTATACCTACATTAAGTTAAAGAAACCCTATCCACTGTCCAGAAAGAAATAGCAACCTAGGGGGAAGAAGTCTTTAAGTGCGAGAGTACTTTATTTTTATTGACAAAAAGGTTGAGACTTCAAAGAAGATGGAGACATTGCTTGAAAAATCTCGTCATGATCTAGAAACCTTTGACTTATTTGCCTGAGCATGTACCTTTTAAGCACTTTCTTTCTTTTTTTTTTTTAATTGTTGCAAAAGAACATTTATTTTTATATGCAATAAAAGTTCTTTTCTTTTCATCAATCTTTTGTTTCCTTTCCTTTCCTTTCCTTTCCTTTTCTTTTCTTTTTGGTCTCATTTTCTGCAATCTTCATATTAATGCTAACTAAGCAAGGTCATGCCACATGCTCTCAACAATCAAATAACTGTACAAAATGACTTATACTTATAAACATAATTGACTAACTCCAAGACAAACCAAACTTGTTTAAAAATATGATTGAACTTGGCAAATAAATTTCAAGCTACCTATTTACCCTACTAAGGGGATCAAGTCGTCACATAGTTCAAAAAAATTTATTTGAGTGGGGTCGTACACAGTTTACACTTATGTGGGTCAGGAGTATCCATAGCTTAGCTACCATGGACGAGATGAAACATTTCTACATTTTAGTCACATAAAATTTTTTCAATGGAATAGGTTAGTAGTTTATTCACATGCACTACCATTGATGGGTACCATACATGAAGGTAGAGGACATGCCAAGATCCATAATAATTTGCATAAATAGACAAAATTAACCAACACATCCTCTGCCCAAGGATCTATTCTATGCCTCAAAATTGGATTAAAAAGATGGAAAGAGTTACATTAATCATGAAATGGAAAGGCAACTGGGAAGATCTCACTATGAAACTCTTTCTAAGCAAGGAATTCACCTTTTTCTCCTAGGATCTCTAGTTCCTCTGCAACAGACAGCAACTCCAACTACTTTAGCTGGAAAAATCTTCTCCAAGATGACCTAGAATGGGCGACAAAACAGCAAGTGAAGTGCCAAAAGTGTTGGTCACTGGAAACACCAAAAACTAGTCATCACCTTAAAGGGTTTTGATCCACCACTTTAAAGCCCCCCAATTGTAAAGCCTCTAAAGTAGGTCCACAAACCCAGGACCACTCTAAATCCTCTCTTAATCAGCTAGAAAGATGAGGAGGATGAAGAAGAAAGTGTGAGGAAGTTATTTACTAGCTCACTAATATCCTCAATAACTATGTATCTATTCTTGATATTTAATTTCTCATTATGACCAAAACTTTGAAAAATTCATTTTCCAAATTGTCATGTCACCTTGGGTAATGATTTCAAAGAATTGATCATTTTAAAATACATAGGAGATTAACCCGTTTTTCATAGACAGGCGAAATAGATCCCCTCTTGGAACTCACAAACCTCCATACTTAGGTAGCTTATGCCTAACCTAAGCTTTGGGCGACTTGCTTCGTGGTTGGAGCAAAATCAAAATACAAAACCTAAATACATGGTTACTGTGGAACCTCAAGTTAAAGGACTAATTATATGCAGTATAGTAAGCTAAAAAACTTGCCACTACAACTACTTTGTGGATTTATTAAACGGGCTTTCAGTAAACTTGTTCTCTAACAATCATCCACTAACATGCATACATGTCTAATATAGATTGCCCATGAAATGGGGCAATATCCAACTCCTTGGAATATGCATCATTAGTGTAAGCCTATTCAAACCCTATATTCAACTCTTTGGAATATTCCTAGTCTCATAAGATTCTATGATTTGAAATATTTAAAATTACGACCATAGAGACTTGTTTCATGATCACCATCATATGCGTGACCAAGTCCTATAGTCTTGTATGATTTAAGGACCTCAACTAAATGTATGTAAAGAAATCATAAACGTTTTAGATGAAGATAGCCATTTTATTGAATATCATTCAATTAAGATGGTTACATGGGGTAGTTATACATGTCAATCTAACTGATTTGTGAGGCACTTCCAACAATCTCCCAGTTGCCGTAAAGCTAATTTTGTATAGTCCTTAAGCCCATCTTTGTAAGATATCTTTCAGAGACCTTTTATGTTAGGGGTTTAGTCAATAGATTTGTTATATTCTCTTCCAAAGCGACTCTTGCTGCAAGAAAATATGCTTTTTGCTACAATATTTTTTACTTCACTAAAAATAATGTAGTAAAAAAGGATTATTTGCTATGATTTTACTATTGTAGTATAAAATTCCAAATGTGTGGTAAAAGTTATATTAACTACTACATTTCATCTTATTGTAGCAAAAAATATACTTATTTACTACAATTATTATATGAGTTGAATAATATTGCACATTTTCTACAATTTTACATAAACTATAGTGAAAAGTTAATGAATTAACCATACTTTTTCATGGGTGAAGTAAAAACAATGAAACTTGTGAAAATTTGAAGGCAAAGATTAAGATCTTAAATCAGAAAATTTTCACTAGAAAAGAAGAAAAATATGTTGGAAGTAATGGTTAATAAATAATATTGAAGGTAAATTAAAAAATTGCTTTCAATTTTTATTATTAAACTATTAATTAATTAAAAAATTTTAAATTAACAAATAAAACCCCTAAAAAATTTCCTAACTACTCATGATTTTAATTAATAAAAGTAGAGGTAAAATAAAAATTTCCTCTAATTTTTATTATTAAAAAAATATTGTGATTAATTAATCAAATACTTAATTTTGCTAACTAGCAAAGTTCCTCAAAAAAAAAATAAGAAAACCCCAAATTTGGAGGCAAAATATTTATCTCCAATAACTTTTATTATTAAAAAAAGTTTATTAGCTAACCAAATATATTTAAATTAGCTAATTAATAACAAAGTGATCATTGGCCTAGTGCATCATTTTCACACACATAAGAATAAGGTTAAGAGTTCAAATCCTGATTAGCTCCTACTGTCCATGTGCATATAAATAAAAAAGTGAACTCCCCAAATTAATTGAATTTTACTACATTTATATGTGGCGAAAAATAATTTAAGTATTTATTACACCTTTGAAAGTGTGGAAATTAACTATTATATACTAAACTTTTTTTTTTTTTTGTTGTTGTTGTAAAAGATAGTGGTGTATTTGATAGCTTTCTACCACAAATCAAATTCATAGTAATTGAAGATAATTTCATAGCAAAAGTCAATTACCACGATTAAAAAAATGTAGCGAAGCTTTTACCTTGCTTGCAATGCCTACGGTTGGAAAAGTGTAGCATAAGTATAGTTAATAACTTTTTACTACATTTAATAACTATTTACTACACATAATTAACCATAGTAAAAAGCATTTTTTTGTAGTGTCTCTCTAGTTGGATTTCTCCTCTATCAATGATCTCTCGGATCAAGTGATATCACCTCAAAATGTGCTTATATCGTTGATGATATCTTGGCTCCCTTGCTTGCACAATGGCTCCATTGCTATCACAATAAATAACTACTTGCTTTAGCATGTTAGGCACTATATCTAACTTTTGAATGAAGTTTTTCATCCAAATACCTTCCCTTGTGGTGTCCAAGCCGCAATATATTCTTCCTCTATGGTGGAATTGACCATGGTCTCTTCTTTGGAGCTCTTCCAACTTACCACACCACCATTGAGGTAAAATATAAATTCAGAAGTGGATTTTAGGTCACCTTTCTTGGATTGGAAACTTGAATTTGAAAACCCTTTAAGTTTCAATTCTCTATTCTCGTATACTAGAAACAAGTCCTTAGTTCTTCTCAAGTGCTTAAGGATTATTTTCAAGGCTTTCCATGACTCTCTGGGATTGGATTGGTTGTAGCTTGTAACACTTAGAGCATGAGCTATATTTGGTCTTGTACATTGAACGACATACATTATGCTTCCAATAGAGGACGCATAAGGTATATGGGACATTTTCTTTCTCTCATCCTCGGTCTTAGGGGCTAATGACTTGGAGAGACGAGTACCATATCCCATTGGGAGGTATCCTTTTGGATTCCTCCATACTAGACCTCTTTAGCATCTTGTCAATGTACGTTGATTGGGAGAGCCACAATATCCTCTTTGACCTATCTCTATAGATTTGTGTTTCTAATACAAAGAATGTTTCTCCTAAATTCTTTATGGAGAATCATGAGGATAACCATAATTTGATACACTTTAACGTCTCTTTCTCATTCCTAATGAGAATAATGTCATCAACATAAAGCAAAATAAACTATATTGAATTGCTACTAGTCTTTTTTATATACACATGGTTTATACACATTTTTTATAAAACCAAATGATTTGACTGTCTTATAAAAATGTATGTTCCAACTTCAGGATGCTTGCTTTAGTCTATAAATGGACCTTTGGAGTTCATAAAATTTTTGCTCATTCCCTTTGAATGTAAAACTTTTGGTTATTTCATATAGATTTCCTCATTAATGTTTCCATTGAGAAAGGTGATTTTTACATCCATTTGCTGAAATTTCATAGTCGTGGTAAGCTGTTATGGCAAGCATAATCCTTATAGACTTAAGCATAGAAACTAGTAAAAAGGTCTCCTCAAAATCAATATTGGGTCTTCATGTATAACCTTTTGTCACTAGTCTAGCAAGTTCATTACCTCCTATCAACTCCTAGCTTACACTTATAGATTCACTTGTAACTAGTGGGTATTATACCCTCTAGTAGATCTACCAAAGTTCATACTTTGTCGGAGTACATGGAGTCTATTTTGGATTTCATAGCCTAAATCTAATGACCTAAATCTATGTTTGACATAACTTCTTTATAGGTCCTTGGATCCCTATATCTTTGCCCTGTCTTATGAAGGAATTTGAATCTTTTAGGTTGCTTTTTAATTTGGTCCAACCTTCTAGGAAGTTGCGTGTTAGGCTTATTATGCTCTCTTGTTTCTATCACTTATCGGATAGAATGATCGTCTTAAACTTCATCAAGTTCAACAATGCCATTTCTATCTAATAGGAATTTCTATTCCAAAAATGTGGCATTCCTTGAAACAACCACCTTTTGTACTGAGGGATCATAAAAATAATAACTCAAAGACTCTTTTGGGTATCTTACAAACTTGTACAAGTAGATTTTGCATCTAACTTGTCTCCCACTAGTCTCTTGACATAGGCAAGAGACCCTAAACTCTTAGAAAAGAGTAAGAGGCTGCTTTTCCAAATCACATCTCATGTGGTATTTTTGGTATCAACTTTGAGGGTACTAAATTTAATAGCCTTACTGCTATCTCAAGGGCGTATCCCCAAAAGAAGATAGGGATATCAATGAATCTCATCATAAACTGTACCATGTCTAGCAAAGTTTGGTTTCTCTTTTTTGTTACTCCATTATGTTGGGGTATACCAGATAGAGTTCATTGTGAGAGAATCCCATTCTCTCTTAGATAACCTAAGAATTTGGTACTTAAGTATTCACCTCTCGATCCGATTGAAGAGTTTTGATACTAAGTCTTAATTTCTTTTCTACTTCATTTCTATACTCTTTGAACTTTTCAAAAGTTTCAAACTTATACTTCATAAGATACATATGTCTGAACTAAGTAAAATCATTAGTATAAGTAATGAAATAATAATAGCCTCATCTTGCATTAACTCTTAGTAGTCCACACACATCTATCAGGATCAAATCCAATGGACTTGTGGATTGCTCCGTTTATCTGACAAAAGGAGCCTTGGTCATTTTTCCTTTTAAAGAAGATTCACAAATAGGTAGATCATTTAATCTAATAATATTTAGTGATTTGTGCGCTACTAACTTGTTCATCCTATTTTTGGAAATAGGTCCAAGTCTTGCATGCCAAAGGTATGCATTTTCTTGGTTATCTAACTTTATTTTGTTACTTTGTTTAATGTGCATAAGTGATGGTTGAGAATCCAAAATGTATAATCCATTACTAAGTGTACTAATTGCAATCAAAGAACCATGCTTCATTGCTTTAAAATTTTCATTTGAGATAGAAAAATCATATCCTTCATTGTCTGAAACAGGAATTGAAACAATATTCTTCACAAGATTAAGTACATAGTAACATGGATCAAATACAATAAAGGAATTTCCTAAGTCTAACTTCATAATGCCTTTAACCTAGGCCGCAACTTTTACACCATAGCCAAGGTAGAGAATCATATCCTCATCACTTAGACTCCTTCTTCTTTCCATCCCTTATAACAAATTACATAGGTGAGAACCACATGAGGTATCAATACTTGTGAGGAACAATTGGATGCTTCCCAAAGATTGCAAGATACTCTTTGCAATTGCACTTCCATTGGTTCGTTTCACAATGATAGATACAAGTGGCATCCTTTTTATCCTTTTTTTTCCTTCTTAACCTCTCTGGATGCCTTTAATAACTCTTTTCTCTTTGAAGAAAAAACTCTTATTTTTCTTACCTTATCTATTCTTTCCCCTAGGGCCTTTAGATTTGAAAGAGGAAGTAAGTATTAAAGGCTTGTCCTTTTTCCATTGTCATCTCTATAGTTACCAACATGTTAACCAATTTGTTGATCATGAATTATTGTTTTGAGATGTTAAAGTTTATCATGAATTGGTCAAATGAACTTGGCAAGGATTGGAGGATCAAATCCACATAGATGTTATAGTTTATTACTCCTTCTAAAGTAGTGAGCTTCTTAATAAGCCCTATCACCTTGAGACCACGACCATGGACACTTGACCTCTCGATCATCCTAGCTTTAAAGATCTCCTTTGGTAGCATGTACCTTTTATACCTTGTTGGTATGCCATCTAACTCTTGTTGGTGCAAGTGTATCTCAGCACTTTTCATGTGCTCATGAGACATTTGAGGCTCTTTGGAATAGGAGGCTACTAAGAAGTAATAGGTTTAGAGGTCATGATTTACCTATTTCATGAATGTTTTATAGGCCTCTTGATTAGCATTCTTGCATATGGTATCCGATGGACTTTGAGTTAAGATTTATGTCTATTTTTTGGTGTCAAGAACAATTTTGAGGTTATGAAGCCAATTGTGGTAGTTCGGCTTGGTAAGTTTATTGGCTTCTAATATGATGCTTATTGGATTTTTAGCCATAGTTTGAGATTTAGCAAATTTACAAAGGCGAAAAAGAAAATATAAGCATTTGATTGAATTTGATATCGAAAACATGATTATGAACTTTCGAGCATGTTTTTCTCTTACTATTTTATCAAATTCTTTACCTTCTTAGGAATTCGAGAAATCACACTTCTTAGTAAGAATCAAGGTCCAAAGGCATCGTTTGTTGACCCACAACTTGTGAGATATCCACTCATGATCTAATTGCATCTCTATGCAACCCTTGGTGTGTTTTGCCTCACCTTTCATATAAGTCCATTGCTTGTGTGACATCTATACTAGTAGGTGTTAAGCTGAACCTATCAATGAATCTTTAATTATAAATTCAACGATGATCATTCCACTACTCGTGAGATAATGTCATGGTGAATTTTAAATTAAAGTGCATCTTATGCCAAGGTAGTGATCATAACTTTCCTTCATCCCCCATCTCCTTCATCCATTCAATAGTTAAATGAACAATAGTAAAGAATTGACATTCAATTTAATAATTAAGTGCTTATCACATAAACAATTAATTAGGAGCAAAAAATAAGCATTACTTATGTATCTCAATTTTGCCCCAACTAGAAAGTTCCTAGGATGCCAAGTTGCTAGTTAAGTTGCATTTTTAATTTATTAAATTTAAAATGCCAACTCACTAATATTAAATTAAGTTTTCCATTTAATTTTCCTCCAAAAAATTTATTCCCTCACAAATTAAATTAACTTCTTAAGTTAATAAAATCAATTTAACTCTTTAAATTGACTTTGATTAATTAAATTGCCACATGGAACCAATTAAATTGACTCCTTAGTTTAATTGACCTAATTTAACTCTTTAAATTATTTTAATTAATCTCTCTCTCTCTCTCTCTCTCTCTCTCTCTCTCTCTCACCCCCTAATGAACTTGATCATTTCAGTTATCTAACACCTTAGATAATTTCTTCAATCAAGTGAGAGTATTTTAGGCTTTTGTGTGTGACCCTTTAGGTTAATCAATTAATTAGACATGGCTCACAATTCTTTGTGATTTATTGAATATTGAATATTTTGATTAATTTAAACTCTTTTAAACTAATCATGCTCTTTCAATTAATCTCCATTAATTGAAGAGTATCCAATCTCCATAGTCGATGCCTAGCACAAGCCTATAGAGCCTATACAAGATATATATCGATTAGGATCTAATAATAAAATAAAAAAGGAAATAAAATAACTAATAATATCTATCTCAACAAGATCTTCAACATATCAAACTAATGATTAAATTGTAGAAACAACACCTTGATGAAAGGATTTAAGAGAGTCTCCAAGATCACTACAAAGATGCCTCTTGTGGAAGATCTACAATCACCAACAGAATATACTATTTTCTCCCCATCCTTTGCTCCATAAGTTGTTAAATTTGGACCATCAATTCACTCTGGAACAGCAAGGTACATACCAAAATTCATCCAAAAACTCAAATTCTAGATCCTCCAATTGATCAACAAATTTCAACTTCAAATAGTTCACCAAGGTTTTTGTAAGTCTATCAAGTGTTGGACCTCTAATGATAAAGTCCATACACCTTTTGGGTAGCACTCAATCAACCTCTCTTTAGCTAGACAAAATAGGTAGACCTATGCTAGTAGTGGTGATTTTGGAGGAAGAGGGAGGAGATGATTTTTTGGTGTGATTATTTAGCATATAAATTTTATCACACTTTTAGAAGGGAAAATGAGAATGCCAAATCACTCTATGTGGCTGGTTACATGCCTTATATAAGGGTGAGAGGGATGCTAACTAGCATTACACCTTCCATACTAGTTGGTCAACTTGCTAACTTGCATGTGCATTTGAATTTCATTTCTCCAAATAAAAATGCCACCTATTCAAATGGACTCCTCCATTTGATTGTCCTCCAAAATATAAACCCTCTAATTAATTAAATTAATTTAACTTATCTCCTTAAGCTAATTTGACTTAACACTTAAGTTAAATAAAGTCAACTTAACCCTTTAAGCTAACTAATTAATTGTGATATGATACCAATTAAATTAACACCTTAATTTAATCGGTCTAATTAAACTCCTTAAATACTTTTGATTAATTTAAAAATTAAATTAATCAAGCCAAATGACTAATAAAATTATTTAAAAATCATCTCTTCTCAAAATTGCCCAAAGTGAATTTTCTAACTCTTTAGAAAATTCCTTTTATCAAATAAGAGCTTCCTTAGGCTTTGTGTATGACCCATTAGGTTCATCCATTCATTGGATATAGGCTTACAACTCGTTGTGATGTTTTGAATATTGAAATATTCACACTAGTTTAAACTCTTTTAAACTAATAACTCTTTTAATTAATCTCTATTAATTGAAGGGTACCTAATCTCTATGGTTGATGTCTAACAACAAGCCCATAAAGCCCAACTAATTGAATGAATGAATTATTTTTTGATGAACCATTATAGCTTATGCTTACTATGCAAATACTGTTATTCTATCTCCTATCTCTAAGAAGTGGCCTAGGGCAAGATATTTTTTGGCTCCCTAATAGTCTCAATAACTAAGTCTGTATATCCAATGTTCGATTCCTCTTTATGATCTAAGTTTTAGAAAACACCTTTTCCAAATTGTCATACTACCTTATGCAATGATTTCTTGAAATCGATTATTATATAATATATAGGAGATACATTCGTTCTTCACAATAATGAGGAGATGGATTCCATCTTAGATCTAATAAACCTCTATATCTAAGTAACTCATGCCAAATCTCATTCCCGTATGACCCACTATGTGGTTGGGAAAGAGTCAAAGCATAAAGACCTAAACATAAGGTTACCATGGATCCTTCGATCTAAGGAGTAATTATATACACTATTGTAAACTTGAGAACCCGTTACCACCAACATGCCACTAGGGTTATCTAGTGGATTCTCTAGGTAGATCTTCAGTGAAGTTGTTTTCTAATAAGCACCTACTAACATGCATCCATCTCTCACATAGATTACTTATGAAACGGAGCAATATCCAACCCTTTGTAATATGCATCATTCGTGCAAGTCCATCCCAATCTTAGATGCCTTATCTTGTAAGATTCTATGACTTTGGAATATTATAGAGACTTGTTTCATGATCACCATCATATGTGTGATCAAGTCCGATAGTCTTGTATGATTTAAGGGCTTCAACCAAATACGAGTGAAGTATAAAAAACATAATATGAATATGGCCATTTATAAATGAATATTATTTAATCAAGATTGTATCACATAACAAGTATTTTTATACGCCAATCTACTTGGTTTGCAGGGCCCTATTCCAACAATCTCCTACTTGCTTGAAAGCCAATTCCCCATAATCTTAAGGCCTATTTTTTCAATATGTCTTACAAATACCTTTTGCATTAGGGGTATAGCTAGTAGATCTACTATATTCTCTTTTGGGGCCACCCTTTCCACTCAGATGTTAGCTCTATTAATGATCTCATGGATCAAATGATAGTGCTCCAAAATGTGCTTAGATCATTAATGAGACTTTGGCTCTTTAGCTTGTGTAATAGCTTTGTTATTATCATAATTGATAACCATTGAACAAGCATTGCTAGGCGTTACATCAAACTCTTAGATAAAGTTTTTTATCTAAACACATTTCTTTGCAGTGTACAAAGCCGTAATATATTTTACCTCAGTGGTGGAATCGATTGTGGTATCTTATTTGAAACATTTTCAACTTATTGTACTGCTATTGAGGCAAAATATAAATCTATTAATAGATTTAGGGTCATCTTCATTAGATTGGAAACTAGAATTTGGAAACCTTTCAAGTTTCAATTCTCCATTACCTAAACTAAAAATAAATCCTTAGTTCTTCTCAAGAATTTAAGGACAGTTTTTATGGCTATCCAATAACTCTCACCAGGGTTGGATTTCAAGCAGCTCACAACACTTAGGGCATTTGCTACATCCAGTTTAATACATTGAATGGCATACATTATGCTCCCAATCACAAATGCATAAATATGAAACATTCTTTCTCTCTTATCTGTAATCTTAAGGGCCATAATGTTGGAAAAATGAAGACCATGTCCCATAAGAAATCAGAAAAATATCATCAACATAAAGCACAATAAATTGTATCAAACTCCTACTAGTCTTTTCATACATATAAGGCTCATACATATTTTTGACCAAGCTAAATGATTTGACTAACTTATCAAAATGTATGTTCCAACTTTAGATGCTTGCTTTAGTCCATAAATGGACCTTTGGAGTTTGCAAACCTTTTGCTCACTTCTTTGGATGTAAAACCTTGTGGTTACTCCATGTAGATCTCTTCTTCAATGTTTTCATCGAGAAAAGTGGTCTTTATATCCATTTGCCATATTTCATAGCCGTGATAAGTGGCTATGGCAAGCATAATCCTAATGGACTTAGGCATAGGGATGGGTGAAAAGGTTTCCTCCAAATTGATACTAGATCTTTGAGTGTAACCTTTTGCCACTAGTTTTTCTTTGAAGGCCATTACCTTTCCATCACTCCAAGCTTTCACTTATAGATCTATTTACAACCAACAAACATTTTACCCTTCAGTAAATCTACCAAAGTCTATACTTTATTGGAGTACATGGTGTGCATTTCGCATTTCATAGCTTCTAGCTAATATCTTAAATCTATATCCAACATAGCTTCCTCATAAGGCTTTGGATCACTATCTGCTTGGTCCATTTCATGAATGAATTTGAACCTCTTAGGTTGTTTCTAGATTCGATCCAATTTTCTTAGCACTTATATGCTAGGCTTGTGATGTTCTTTTATTTTTGTTGATTGTGGGATTATATGATCTTATTGAACTTTATCATGCCCAATGGCAATGCCATTTCGATTAAAAAGAAATTTCTTTTTTGAAAAGATGGCATTCCTTAAAACAAACACCTTTTGTTTTGAGGGATTATAAAAATAATAACCTAAAGACTCTCTTGGGTATCCAACAAACTTGTACGAGGTGGATCTCGCATCCAACTTGTTCTCACTAACTTCTTCAAGTATGCGGGAGATCCTAGAACTCTCAAATAAGAGTAAAAACGCACTTTGCCATACCACATTTCATACAGTATCTTAGGCACTGACTTTGAGGGTACTATATTTAGTAGCTTTACAGCCCTTAGTAAGGCGTATCCACAAAAAGATATAGGGCACATCGATGAAGCTCATTATGGAATGTAGCATGTCTAACAAGTATAATTTTTTCTCTCGACTACGCCATTATGTTAGGGTGTGCCAGGTGTTGGAATAGTCATGTAAACTATTTTTCTAGTGATAAAATCTTGATAGAATCATATTCATTATAAATGGCCATTTTCATCTTATGCTTATATTATTTCACTAGCATTTGGTTGAAGCATTTATATCACACTAGAATACAGGACTTGGTCATGCATTGGGTGCGGATCATGAAATAAATTTTACACAATTGTGATATAAATCTTTCAAGTTATACAATCTTATGAGATATAACATCTAAGATTCGAATAGACTTGCACGAATAATGCATAAATCCAAGGGCTGGATATTGCTCTATTTCATAAGCAAACCATGTGAGATATGGGGGCATGTTAGTGGATATTTGTTGGAGAACAAGTTCACTGAAGACCTACATGGAGAATCTACTAGAGAGCTATAGTGGTAAGTCAATAGTGGCAAGCTCTTTAGCTTATATTAGCGCATATAATTAGTCCTTTGACTTGAGGATCCATGGTAACATTGGGTTTAGATCCTTATGCTTTGACTTTTGTTTGACCACTTCATGGGTCTTTTGGGTTGAGCTTAGATATGAGCTATTTAGACATGAAGGTTTGTGAGATCTAAGATGGAATTTAACTCTTTCTCATTGTGAAGGACAAGTGTATCTCCTATATATTCTATAATGAACCAGTCCAAGGGGTCCTTGTGCATGGTAGTATGAAAATTTGGAAAAGGAGTTTTTCAAAATAAGGTCATAAATAGGAATCAAACATTGGGAATAGAAACATAGTATCAAAATTATTAGGAAATTGGCAAATATCTTGCTAGAGGCCTCTTTTGGGAGATAAGAGATAGAAGAACCGTATTTGCATGGAAAGTGTAGAGCTAGAATGGTTCTCCAAAAGCATATTCATTCATCCAGTTAGTTGGGCTTTATGGGCTTGAGGTTGGATATTGACCATGGAGATTGGGTACTCTTTAATTAATGGAGATTAATTGAATTTAGTCATTAGTTTAAAGGAGTTTAATCTAATGTGAATATTTTGATATTCTAAAGTCATCAGAGCTATGAGCAATGTCCAATGAATGGTAGAACCTAATGGGTCACACATAAAAGCTAATTGAAAATCCTACTTGATGAAGGGAATTTTCTAAGGGTTAGAAAGATTCCACCTTGATTGATTTTGGAGGGAAATGATTGACACAATTTTTGGTCATGTTAGCTTGATCAATTTAATTATTAAATTGATCTATATATTTTAAGAAGTTAAATTAGACTAATTAAATTAAGGAGTTCATTTAATTGGTGCACATGACTATCGATTGGTCAAGTTAATTTAAGGAGTTAAGTTAACACGTTGTAGTTTATAGAGTTAAGCTAATTGAGTTAAGGAGTTAAGTCAAAGTTAATTAATTAAATTAAGGGGTTAATTTAATTAATGTGGAGGGAAATTCAAATGATAGAGTTCATTTGGTGTGCTTTTCAATTTATTTGGATGACATTTCATGAGTTGAAATGAAGATTCCAAATAAAATTCAATTGCAAGTGAAATGTGATTTCATATGCGACTTGCTTGCCTAGGTGGCACCTCATGGGAGGTGTAATATCGACTAGCATTATGCCTTTCCTCCCTTTATATATAGATACAGAGTGGCTGGCCACTTGTGAGAGAGGTCTTGCAAATTTGGGTCTAAAAGTTAGTTTCCATTTTTTTCTCCAATTATGTGATTATCTTATGTGTTGAGGCTTCACATTTTCTTTATCTCTCCCTCATCCTAAATTCAGCCTTCATCCTTGCTCATTTCCCTTTGATTTTATAGTTGATCTAGGAGAAATTTATATTGTCCATTGGAGTGCGGATCATCACATTAGATGCAATACACTTGGACTGCTTGGCTTTTGGAAATCTATTACATTCCAATTAGTTTAGAGGTATTTTTGGGGTGACTTTTGATTTTCTTTTTTTGGCTAAATTTTTAACCGGATCTTCATCAAAATGTTGGTAATGTTGTGTCTAAATTTCAGCCAATTGTGAGGTAATTTGGATAGGTAATTCTTGTTGAGAACCTGCTGTACCACTAGAAGATAGTTCCAAGATGTTGAAGTGTTCTTCCTCCTTTCCTTGGATTTTAAGCATTCAAGGTAATCCTTCTTCCAAATATGAATTTTAATCATGATTAGATCCTTGGGTTCAAATGTAGCCTAGTTAATTTAGCAATTTTTGTACTTTAATTATTGGATCCGAGTGCTACATTTGGCTTCAAGTAGTATCGAAGCCTAATTTCATGTTTTGATTTTGATTTTTGATTTATTGATTCATGTGATGGATTGATCAAAATCTCCAAATACTTGATCCAATTTATGAATTAGGGTGTTTGGATGGTGATGCTTGTGGCTCCTTTGTTGATGAATTAATCTCATGCTAATATGTGTTTTAAGTATTAATTTATATGATTAATATGTTTTAATTCATAGTTGCCATTATTGAATGTTGACTTAGAATTAGTTGATGTTATATGTTGATATAATAGGTTAAATTTGGCCTTAAAGAGTTTTGGTCATTTTTGGATCCAATTTGATTGGAGATTATTAGACATTTTAAGAGAACGTTGATTCTCACTTAAATTTAATTTTAGAAGCATGTTTGAGCACTCGAAATTCCATTTTTAAAAGATGTTTTCAATTTGGAATTTCATCTATATTAAGTGATTTGATGTTTAGGATGTGTCTTTAATTTTTTGGTGCACAAAAATTGAGCTAAAAACAACTTGATTCAGACCATACCCAAAATAGGACAAGCTGCCGCACTTGACTAGGTGCGCAAGCAGCGCGCTTGCTGCAAGATTGTGCGCTAAGCAAGGGGAACAATGACCGGTCTCAGGTTTGGTGAGTTTTGAGGTGTGTTTTGTGACCAAAATTGAATTGAATTATGCTACATAAATGCACAAGTGTTGTGCAAGTTCTCAAAATTATGTTTGATGTTTTTGATTGCTTTTAAAATCTTGTTAAAGTTATTCTTCAATAATGAGGCATAATTGTTGTGCTTGTTCATGTTTATCCAATTCATTGTATATTAGATAAGTATTTAATTATTGGAATTGAATGTTAATTCATGATTTATTTATTGTTCATCTAAGTACTAAATGGATGATGAATGAATGGGGATGATAATCGGCCTTTAATATTGATTTTATTTGTTTTGAGTTGTTGAAAATGATTGTATTAAATTGGCGCTTACATGCCTCTTAATTTTACCTTGTAAAAGTTATAAGAGTAGAATCACTAAGAGTGAAGATTTCTTTCTATTGCAAATGTTGTAAGGAGCAAAGAAGACCAATGGAGGCTTGAAGACCCACGAATGTTGGGATGCATTCATGTAATAGATAGATTTAATCAACTCACTTAAAATCAACTAAGTGGTGCACTTATGCCACTTGGTTAAGGCTCATGGTCATCCTACCCTAGGAGCATACTAGGCTCATTTACTTATTTTTGCTCTCTATATCCTATTGATATATGAGATGCCATGGTTAGGATATAGAAAGCCTAAACAAGATGATAAAATTGATGAGATTTTTGTTAGCAAGAAAATCCCTCCACTTGTAATGTCTAAGTGCTTTTAAATATTAAGTTAAAATGGGTACAAATTAAAAGGAATTTTAATTAATCCATGCCTTATACCAATAGTGTATGACATGACTATGCTATTATCTTTGTGTGATGGCAATCATCACGAGGGTCACACTTAGCTAGAAAGTTATAATCATATACTTTGCATCTACTGTATCTTTAATTTGAGGCTTTTCATGCATTGGCACTCATCACAGAGGATGTCACAGAGCGATCTTGAATTAAAGTTTGATTGGTAGGTTTGACTTGACACTTAGTAATGTAAAGTGTCGTCTATCATGGGGATCTACATGAAAAATGAGACAAAATATGTTAAGAGTTGCATAGAGATGCAATTAGCAAATCTTGCTTACCTTTTGATTGTTTGTGGATAGCACTCATCACAGAGGTCCACTTACAAGTTTTTAGGACCTTGATTCTCACTAGGAAATGAGATTTCCTAAATTTTTCTAGGGGGTGAAGAATTTCATAAAATCATGGGAGAAATACATGCTTGAAAGACCATGAACATGTTTTCAATATCAATATTTAATCATGTGCTTGTACTCTTCTTTTTTCCTTTCATACATTTTTGAAATCTCAGACTCGAAATGGCTAAAAATTTACTCAATGTTATTTTGGAAGCCAATAAGCTAACTGTGCCAAACATCTATAATTGGTCGAGTAACCTCAAGATTATTCTAGATTCCAAAAAGAGACCTATGTCTTTGATCAAAGTTTATTGGACACCATTGGTGAGGATGCCACCGATGAAGCACATGAACTGTTCATGAAGTTTGTGGATGATGATCTATAAACGTGATGCATCATGATGGCTTCTATGACTAATGAGCTTCAAAAGTCTCATGAGCACATGAAACATGCTCACGAGATTTACACACACTTGCAAGAGTTGTATGATTTTCAAACTAGACATAAAAGATTCGTTTTGTCTAATGAGTTTTTTAGGTCAAGAATGAATGAGGGCATAAATTTTTCACAATCACTTGGGCAAAAGATGATCGGGCTAATTGAGAAGCTAGATCAACTAGCCATAATCATGGATAGTGAGCTCTATGCAGATTTGATCTTTCAATCATTGCCTAACTAATTTGACAAATTTGTTATGAACTTAAATATGTCGAAGCAAGAAGTGGTGATTAACAAATTGGTGAATACATTGGTGACCGTCGAGGCGACTATGAAAATGGATAAGCTTTTTATGCTTGCTTTTTCTTTCAAGTCTATGGTAGAAAAGGAGGTCAAAGGAAAAAGTGTTCTTCCTCTAAGAGAAACAACCCTTGTAGAGTTCGAGAGGGATCAAGAAGAAGAAATAGGCTAAAACCAATGCTACTTGTTTCCATTATGGTGAAAAATGACATTGGAAAAGAAACTACAAAGCTTACCTTGCAACCCTTGAGAAGGGTATGTACTTTTTTAAACTGCACTTGATGACAAATTCTTCCTCATGGGTATTTGGTACCTCATGTGGTTCTCACCTTTGTAATTTGTTATAGGGGATGGAAAGAAGAATGAGTCTCAATGAAGGGGATATGATCCTCTGCCCTGGAAATGGAACAAAGGTTGTGCCATTGTTGAAAGCGTAGTCAAGTTAGACTTGGGGAATGCTTGTATTGTACTTGATCCTTATTTGTATATACGCAATCTTATAAAGAATATTATTTCTATCCCCATTTTGGATAATGAAGGATATAATTTTTCTATGTCTAATAGGATGTTGAAAGTATTAAAGAATGGTTCTTTAATTTCATAAGGTACATTAAATAATGGATTGTACATACTTGATTCTCAACCTTCATTGATGCACATTTTATCAAGCAAAAGAAAATTAGATAACCAAGAAGGTACCATCTTGTTGCATGCAAAACTTGGACATATTTTTAAAAATAGGATGAATAAATTAGAAGATCTCAAAGCACTAAATGTTAGTGGCATTGAGGACCTTCCTACTTGTGAGTCTTGATTGAAGGAAAAAATGATCAAGGCTCTGTTTGTAAGACAATTGGAGCACACCACAAGTTTTTTGGATTTGATCCATATGGATGTTTGTGGTCTACTAAGAGTTAGTTCTAGAGTATGCTATTCGTACTTAATAACCTTCACCAATGATTATACTTGGTTCAGACATTTATATCTTATGAAGTACTAGTCCAAAGCTTTTGAAAAGTTTGAAAAGGATAGGAATGAAGTAGAAAAGCAAAATAGACTTAGTATAAAAGCTCTTTGATCAAATCAAGGGGAAAAATACTTAAGTACCAAATTCTTGGATTATCTAAAAGAGAATCGAATTCTTTCTCAATAGACTCCACTCGGCACGCCTTAACACAATGGTGTAGTTGAGAGTAGAAATTGTACCTTGTTGGACATGGTACGTTTAATGATGAGCTTTTCTGATGTGCCTATATCCTTTTGGGGATATACCTTGGATATGATGACGAGGCTACTTAACATGGTGTCCTCAAAGTTGATGCCAAAATGTCACTTGAGATGTGGTATGGCAAAGCACTTCACTACTCTTTCTTAAGGGTTTGGGGATCTCCTGCTTATGTTAAATAGCTGGTAGGAGACACGTTAGATAGTAAATCCACCTTATGCAAATTCATAGGATACCCAAGAGAGTATTTGAGTTATTACTTCTATGATCCCTCTAGACAAAAGGTGTTTGTTTCAAGAAACACCCATTTTTTGGAAAAAACAAATTCTATTAGATAGAAATATTGCTGCTGTTGAGCTTGATGGAGTTCAAGATAATCATTAAATCCCACCAGTGGTGGAAACAAGTGAGCAATAAGAACCTTACATAAAACCTCTAAGAAGGTCAGATTGAATCAAGAAGCAACCCAAAGGGTTCGAATTTCTTCTTGAAAAGGGCCAATCAAAAGCTATGTTGGACATATACTTTGGACATTGGCTTGATGCCATGAAATCTACAATAGACTACTTTACTTGAACAAAGTTTGGAGTTCGGTAGATCTAGCAAAAGGTATAGTACTCATTGGCTGTAAATGGATTTATAAGCGAAAGTTAGGAGTCAATGGAGATGTAATGACCTTTATGGTGTGACTAGTGGCAAAAGGTTATACTTAAAGAACCAGTATTAATTTTGAGGAAATCTTTTCACTAGTTGCAATACCTAAGTCCATTAGGATTTTACTTGTCATAACCACATATTATGACTATGAGATATGATAAATGGATATGAAAACTACTTTTCTCTATGAAAATATTGAAAAGGAAATCTAAGTGGAGCAACCACAAGGTTTTACATCCAAAAAGAGTAAGAAAAAGGATTGCAAACTTGAGAGATCTATTTATGGACTTAAATAGGTGTTCCAAAGTTGGAACATAAGTTTTGATAAGACAGTTAAATCATTTGGCTTTGTAAAAAATATTTATAAACCTTGTGTGTGAAAGAAAGCTAGTGGGAGTAGTGTATCATCTATTGTACTTTATGTTAATAACATTCTTCTCATTGGAAATGAGAAAGAAATGTTAGAATGAACTAAAGTTTGGTTGACTACTTAATTCTCCATGAAGGACTTAGGAGAAGCATCATATGTATTTGAAATACATATCCATATAGATAGTTTAAGAAAGATGCAGGGGCTTTTCCAAACAGAGTACATTGACAAGATACTAAAGAGGTTTAGTATGGAAGAATTCAAGAGAGGATTTCTCCTTATGGGAGACAGCCTTTGTATCTCCAAGTCTATTGTCCCTAATACTAATGATGAGAGACATAGAATGTCCCACATATCTTGTGTGTCTGCCATCGCGAACATAATGTATGCTATTTAATGTACAAGATTAGATATGGTACACACTTTGAGTGTTACTAGCTATTTCCATTCTAACCCTGGTGAATGTCACTGAATGGCTATTAAAATAATCCTTAAGTACTTGAGAAGAACGACAATGGAGAACTTAAATTAAAGGGTTTCATATTCAAGTTTTAATCTGATATAGATGACCTAATATCTACTTTTGGATTCATATTTTAGCTTAATGGCGATGCGGTGAGTTGGAAGAGTTCCTAACAAGATACTATAACTAAATCTACCATAGAGGCAAAATATATTATTGATTCAGAATTTGCAAAGAAAGGTGTTTGGGTGAAAAACTTCATTTGAGAGTTGAATGTAATAGCAACTATTACTAAGTCAGTAGTTGTCTTCTGTGAAAACAACGGGGCAGTAGTGTATGCCAAAGAGCTAAGATCTCATCAACAATCCAAGCATATATTGAGGCAATATCATTTGATCTGGGAGATCATTGATAGAGGTGACCTTCGAGTTGAGAGAGTTATCTCGAAAGAGAATATGGCAAACTTATTGACAAAACTCCTATCACAAAAGGTCTTTGAAGGACATCTTAAGAAGATGGGTCTTATGGCCGTAGGGAAGTCACTTTAGGGCAAGTAGGAGATTTTTGAAATAGTACCCCAAAAGCCAATTATATTAGCCTTGTAAAATAATTTCCTTGTTAAACAATCTTGATTGAGTGATATTTTTTGTATGGCCATTTTCATATTATGCTCATTATTACTTCATTGGCATTTAGATGAATCCCTTAGATCACACATGACTATGGGATTTGATAACATACTGGGTGGTGGTTATAGAATAAGTTTTATACAGTTATGATCTTAAATCTTTCAAGTCATAGGATCTTATGAGATATAGCCTTTGACATCCAGATAAACTTGCACTCATGATGCTAAAATCTAAAGGTTGGATGTTGAATGAATGAAGAATGAATAGAGATGATCATGAGCCTTTAATAATAGTTTTATTTGTTTCAAGTTGTTGAAATAGGTTGTATTAAATGGGGCTTGCATGCTTTTTTGTTCTATCTTGTAAAAGTTATGAGAGTAGAATCAATCACTATGAGTGAGGTTTTCTTTCTCTTGTAAAAGTTTCCAAGAACAAAGAAGATCCATTGAGTGATGCACCTATAAATGTATGGGGATACACCCATGTAATAACTAATCAACCCATTTAAATCAATCGAGTGATGCACCTATAGCTCTAAATACATCACTTGGTTAGGCTCATGGCCATCCCACCCTAAGAGCATGCTAGGCTCATTTACTTATTTATGATTTCTATATCCTATTGATGTATGAGATGTATGTTTAGGATAAAGAAAACCTAAATGAGAAGATAAAATTGATGAAATCTTTGCAAGCAAAAACCCTACACTTAGAATGTCTAAGTGCTATCAAATATTAAGTTAAATGGATTTTAATTAATCTATGCCTTCCACCAATAGGATATATCATGATAATACTACCATTGTTTATGTGATATCTTATGAGTCGTGGTGCACACTTAAGAAGGAAACCTGTGACCATATACTTAGCGTGAGATGCACCTTTGATTTGAGAATGCCCATGCATTATCACATGAGCTGTAAGATGTTGTGGTGCCCATCTTGAATTAAAGTTTGATTAGTAGGTCCGACTTAACACCTTGTAATGTAGATGTTTCACAAGTTGTGTGTCTACATGAAAAGTGAAGCAAAATATATCAAGAGTTGCATAAGATGTAATTAGCAAAAGCTGCTTACCCTTCAATTAGTTGTAGATGTCTCACAAGTCGTTGGTCTACTTCCAAGTCATTGGGATCTTCATTCTCACTAAAAAATAAGATTTTTTGAATTCTTCTTGGGGATGAAAGATTTGATAAATAGTGGGAGAAAAACATGCTTAAAAGCCCATGAACATGTTTTCAATATCAAAATTCAATCATATGCTTATACTCTTTTTTTTGCTCCTTGTAGATTTTTGAAATCTTCACAAAGTAAATAGCTAAAAATCTACTTGCAAGCATTTTTGAAGCAATAAGCTTACTGGGATAAATTTCCATAGTTGCTTGAGAAACTTTAAAATTATACTTGACTGTGAAAAGAGGACTTACATCATAGATTAATGTTCGCTGGACACGTTGGTTGATGACTCCATTGATGAGGCTCATGAAATATTAACTAAATTTGTAGATGATGATCTACAAGTGAGATGCCTCATGATGGCTTCCATAACTAATGAGCTCCAAAAGACTTATAAGCATATGAGACATGCATGTGAGATCTATAAACACCTACAAGAGTTGAATGGTTTACAAATAAGATGCAAAAGGTTCGCTTTATCAAATGAGCTTTTTAAGTTAAAGATGGTTAAGGGTTTTAGTGTTCATGATCATGAGCTAAAGATGATTAGACTCATTAAGAAGCTTGGGCAACTTGATGTGATCATGGACAATGACCTTTACATGGATTTGATCCTCTAGTTATTGCCCTCATCATTTGACCAATTTGTTATGAATTTTAATATGTCCAAGTAAGAGGTAATGATTAATAAATTGGTGAACGTGCTTATGACTGCTGAGGTGACTTGAAAAGGATAAACTGCAAACCACTTATGTTTGCTCTCTTCTTTAAGTTGAAAGGCCTTAAAGGCCCAAGAGAGTGAGGTAAGAGAAAGTAAAGTTTTTCTTCTAAAGGGAAGCAACCCGTGCAGAGTTCCACAGGAAGGGGGGTTAAGAAAAAGTTTAAAATTGATGCAAGTTGCTTCTATTGTGGTAAAAAGAGACAATAGAAAAGGAATTGCAAAGCTTACCTTGCAACCCTTGAGAAAGGTATGTATTTCTTTGAAGTACATTTGACGACTAATTTTTCCTTGTAGGTACTTGATAACGTATGTGGTTCTTACCTTCTTACCTTTGTACTTCATTATAAGGGATGGAAAAAAGAAGGAGTCCTCAAGAAGGGGATATGATCCTCCATCTAAGAAATAGAGCAAGAGTTGCCGCCATCATCCAAGGCGTAATCAAGTTAGACTTAGGGAATCTTTATATTATTTTTGATCTGATTTATTATGTACCTAACTTGTATAGAATATTATTTTAATTCTCATTCTTGATAATGAAGGATATGATTTTTCCATGTCGAATGGGATATTGAAAGCGGTAATGAATGGTTCTTTGATTGCTCAAAGTACATTGTATAACAGATTGTACATACTTGATTCTCAACATACACTAATGCACATTCAATCAAGTAAAAAAAAAATTAGATATCCAAGAAGATGCCATTCTTTGGCATGCAAGACTTAGGCATATTTCTGAAAATAGGATGAACAAGTTAAAAGCTCTCAAAGTACCTAAAGTTAGTGACATTGAGGACCTTCCTACTTGTGAGTCTTATTTGAATGGAAAAATGACCTAAGCTCCTTTTGTAGGACAATCATAGTGTACCACAAATCTTTTGAATTTGATTTACATAGATGTCTGTGGTCTATTAAGAGTTAGTATGAGAGGAGGCTATTTTTACTTCATCACCTTCACTAATGATTGTAGTCGGTTTGGACATGTGTATCTTATGAAGTACAAGTCTAAAGCCTTTGAAAAGTTTAAAGAATGTAGGAATGAAGTAAAAAAGCGAAAGACACTTAGTATTAAAGCTTTTTGATTAGATTGAAGGTGAGAAATTATATCTTGTTGGACATGGTATGTTCCATGATGAGCTTTTCTGATATGCCTATATCCTTTTGGGGATATACCTTAGAAATGATAGCAAGGCTACTAAATTTTGTACCTTCAAAGTTGGAGCTAAAAATACTGCATGAGATATGGCATGACAAAGCTCTCTCTTACCATTACCTTGGGGTTTAGAGATCTCCCACCTATATGAGATAGACAGTGGGAGATAAGTTGGATAGTAGATTCACCTTGTGCTAGTTTGTTGGATATCTAAGAGTGTCTATGAGTTATTACTTTTATGATCCCTTGGAACAAAAGGTATTTATCTTAAGGAATGCCACCTTTCTAGAAAGGTAATTTCTATTAGATAGAAATGGTGTTGTTGTTGAATTTGATAAAGTTTAAGATAATCATCAAATTTTATAAGTGGTGGAAACCAATGAGCAACAAGAGCCTCACACACAATCTTTGAGAAAGTTGGATCGAATTAAGAAGCAACTCAAAAAGTTTAGATTTCTTCATGAGAGGGGCTAATCGAATAGTGATCTGAAGACCTATAAGAAAGCTATGTTGGACATAAACTCAAGATATTAATTTGATTCCATGAGATCTAAAATAAACTTTGTGTACTCCTATAAAGAATGGACTTTGGTAGATCCACTAAAGAAAATAGTTTTTGTTGGTTACAAGTGGATTTATATGCAAAATTCAGGAGTCAATGGAGAGGTAGTGATTTTTAAGGCATGACCAGTAGCAAAGGTTATACTCAAAGACTTGGTATCAATTTCAAGAAGATCTTTTCACCGGTTGAAATGCCCAAGTCTATTTAGATTTTACTTGTCATAGCCTTATATTATAACTATGAGATATGACAAATAGATGTGAAAACTACTTTCCCTAATGGAGATATTGAAGAAGAAATATGCATAGAGCAACCACAAGGTTTTACATCTAAGGAGAGTGAGCAAAATATTTGCAAACTCTAGAGATCTATTTATGGACTCAAACAAGCATCTCAAAGTTGGAATATATGTTTTGACAAGACTACAAAATTATTTAGCTTTATCAAAAATGTGTACGAACCATGCGTGTATAAGAAGGCTAGTGGGAGTAGTGTACATACAGTTTATTATACTTTACATTGATGACATCCTTCTCATTGGGAATGAGGTCGGAATGTTAGAGTATACTAAAGTATGGTTATCTACTCAATTCTACATGAAGGATTTGGGAGAAGCACCCTATATATTGGGAATATATATCTATAGAGATAGATTAAAGAGGTGCTAGGGCTTTTCCAAAGCCCGTACATTGATAAGATGCTAAGGAGGTTTAGTATGGAAGAATTTAAGAAGGATTTCTTCCCATGGGACATGGCATTCATCTCTCCAAGTCTATGGCCGCTAAGACGGAAGATGGGAAATAGACTATGTTCCACATACTTTATGCCTCTACTATTGGAAATATAATGTATGTAGTTTAATGTACGAGATCGAATATGGCATATGCTCTAAGTGTTATGAACCATTTCGAATCTAATCTTGATGAAAGTCATTGGTTGGCCATAAATGCAATCTTAAGAACTTGAGAAGAACTAAGGACTTATTTTCAGTTGACAGCATTGGAGAATTGAAACTTGAGAGGGTTTCAGATTCAAGTTTCCAATTTGATATGGGTGACTTAAAATCTAATTCTAGATTCATATTTTACCTCAACAGTGGTATGATGACTTGAAAGAGTTCCAAATAAGATACCATGGTCGACTTTACCATAGAGATAAAATATATTATAGCCTCAGAAGCTACAAAGAAAGATGTTTGGATGAAAAACTTCATTCAAGAGTTGAAGGTAATGCCTAGCATTGCTGAGCTAGTAGTTATCTTTTGTGACAACAACATGGCTATAGCACAAGCTAAAGATCCTAGATCTTATCAACGATCCATGCATGTATTAAGGCAATATCATTTGATTTGAGAGATCATTGATAGAGGTGATATTCAAGTGGAAAGAGTTGTCTCAAAAGAGAATATAGCAGATCCACTAACTAAACCCGTATCGTAAAAGGTCTTTGAATGACATCTTGAGAACCTTTTGGCTTTTGTAAAACTATTTCTTTGTTAAATAATCTTCATTAGATGATGATCTTCATCTTATGCTCATTATTACTTCAGTAGCATTTGTTGGAATAGTGCCCTAAAAGCTAATGAGATTGGCTTTGTTAAAGCTTTTTCATTATAAAACAATCTTGATTGAATGACATTCTTTATATGGCCATCTTCATCTTATGCTTTATTTCACTTTATTAGCATTATGATCACACAAAATTGTGGGACTTAGTCAGTTCACTAGGTGGTGATCATGGAATAAGCCTCACACGGTCGCGATCTTAAATCTTCCAAGTTATAGGTGTAAATGCAAATTTCTTTGTATATAAAATAAAATTACAAGATAAGAAAATTCATACAAATAAGAATGAAATTAAAACCTATCAATGTGGATTCAATCTCTAATCTAATCCTCTAATTTTTCGCTTTCAAATATGATCTTGAATTTAATGAGCCCTACAAAGAATGCTTTGAATGCTGTAGATCTCTTTAAATTTGATTTGCAAAAAATAACACCAATTTGAGGGCTTCGCACCTTAATCTCGAATCAAATGCCAAAATATATGAGCTCCATGAAGAATGTCTTGAATGTTGTGGATTTTCTTGAATTTAATTTGAATAAATAATACCAATTCGGGGGCTCTACGCCTTAATCTCAAATTAAATGTCAAAATATATGAGCTTCGTGAAGAACATCTTGAATGTCATGAATCTCCTTGAATTTAATTTGAATAAAATAATGTTAATTTGGGGGCTTTGCATTTAAATCTTGAATCAAACATCAAAATATGATGAGTTTTGTGAAGAACACCTTGAACGCCGTGGTTCTCCTTGAATTTAATTAAGAGAATTGTTGGACTTCTCCAAAGCTCCTCCACTTGTTGGAATTTGTGTTTTATGTAGAATGAACTTTGGTCATGCCCTTTATATTGGCACTTGATGGGAGACTTCTAGATTGACTTGAATTTCTTTGATGATTATCTCTTTGATAAGATAATATCAAAATCAAGAGATAATATCATATATCTTTGATTTGATAATATCAAACATCAAAAGATAATATCAATATCAAGAGATAATATCAAATATCTTTAATTTGATTGGTCCATAGATGTAGACACTTCATCTTTGACACTCGTCAATATTTGATTTAAGCATAAAATAAATATTAGAGTATTAATTAAAATTAAATATTTATCTTTTGGAACTAAATTTAATAAATTCCAAGAAATAAATAGAAATTTTAAATTAATATCAAGCATATTATTTTACATGTGTCACTTTTTAATTGACCAAAAATTAACATGTCTACAAATGCCCCAACTTCAAGACTTGGCAATAATTGTGTTGATAATCCACAAAATAAGCAAGGCTTGAAATATTTGATAATTTTCCCTTTTCTATTCACATGTGTTTGCAATAAGAACATCCTTGAAGTATTCTTTAAGTTGTGGTATCCTATAAAAAGGTCAAGTATAACATAACGCAAAGCAAATATCTATTTGAGGAGGGTGCCATACATAGTTTATACTCATGCAAGCCAAAAATAACATGCAATTTAGGCTCATGTGTCAAAGAGTATATTTGACTTGAATAGACATTTTAAACTCATGTCAAGGAGTCTATTTGAATTTGGTTGACAATTGATACTCATGTTAAGGAGTTTACTTGTTTTTGACTTAATAGACTGTTTACACTTTTATCAAGGAGTACATAGGGAGAATTTAAATATTTAGATAGTTTATCCTCATACCTAAGAGCCTTATAGAAATTTTAAGCTCATATCAAGGACCACATGTGGAGACTTTGAATATTTAGATAGTTTATGCTTGTATCTAAGAGCCTTATTGATAGTTTAAATTCTTATCAAGGAGCACATGAAAAAATTTTAATATAAAAATTTAGATAGTTTATGCTCGTATCTAGGAGTATTATTGAAAGTTTAAGCTCATATCAAGGAGTACATGAAGAGAATTTGAATATTTAGATAGTTTAGGCCCATACCTAGGAGCCTTATTAAAAGTTTAAGCTCATATCAAGTAGCACATGGGGAGAATTTGAATATTTAGATAGTTTATGCTCATACCTAGGAGCCTTGTTAAAATTTTAAGCTCATATAAAGGAGAACATGGGGAGACCTTGAATATTTAGATAATTTATGCTCATATCTAGGAGCCTTATTGATATTTTAAGTTTTTATCAAAGAGCACATAGGGTGACATTGAATACTTAGATAGTTTATGCTCATATCTGGAGCCTTATTGAAAGTTTAAGCTCATATCAAGGAGCACATGGGGAGACTTTGAATATTTAAAAATTTCTGATAGTTTATGCTCGTATCTAAGAGTATTTGAAATTTGAAGACTTGAGCTTTGAACTTGAAGGCTTGAAGATTTGAGTCTTTAATTTGAAAACTTGAAGACTTGAGTCTTAAATTTAGACATCTGGAGACTTGAGTTGAGGATTTATAGATTCATAGACTTGAGTTTTGAATTTGAAAACTTCAAAACTTGAGCCCTAACTTGAATACTTCGAGACTTGAGACATGATCTTGAATTTGAAGACTTGGTAACTTGAGTCTTTAATTTGGAGACTTAGAAATTTAAGTCTTGAACTTAGAGAATTGAGCTTTGACTTGAAGTCTCGAAGGTTTGATCTTTGGATTTAAAAAACTTGGAGGCTTGAGTCATGGATTTAGAGACTTGAAGACTTTATCCATTAACTTGAAGACTTGGAAACTTGGAAATTAGAATTCAGACACTTGGGGACTTAAGAATTTTAGATAGTTTATTATTTGGGAGTATTATTGATAGTTTAGACTATTATCAAGGAGCATTCGTGATTTGATGATAAAAATTAATTGCCCCCGATATCTTTATCATCATCAATATCTCTTGAATGTTCTTGTTCATCAAAATTCAGGCTTATTTCAATATTATGTACATAAGTTGCCAAATCTTTGAAAGTTTATGTAGCAAAGACTCCAATGCATTCCTTGGATACATATCTTAATTACTGAAGCCTCCGATAATTGATCTTTGTAATTAAGGCTCAAATTTCTCTAGTAATTTATGTAGTCAATCACAGCTTCTTCTTTACATCGGCAATAATTGATGAGTTCAATCATGCTGATTGTTCTTTGAGCGCTATAGAAACAATTAAGGAATTCTTGTTCTAGTTGCTCCTAACTATTGATAGAGCCCACCTCCAAGTTAATATACCAATTAAAAATATTGTCCTTTAATGATCAAATAAATTATTTGACCAAATGATCTCCATATGTCCCAGCATTAGTACAAGTCTCAATGAAATGAGCCACGTGCTGCTTTAGGTTGCCATTACCATTTCAAATTGCTGAAACTTTGGGGGCTGGTAACTAATTGGCATATTTAAGTTGTCAATCCTTTGAGTATATGGCTTAGAATAAGTAATCGATGACTTGGAACTTTCATTAAGCTTGTCTTTGATAATCTCCATAATAAACTCTTTCAGTGGGTTGATGGGAATTAATCCAGTGGAAACTTTTAGTTCTTTTGTTGCAATCTCTTCATTTTTAGCTGATTGTCTCCTTGTAGATGTTTCACATTCATCTGGAGCCTTAATTTGTTTTTCCACTATACAGCTTGTATTAAGATTGTTCGCTTTGCTTATCAATTTGGAAATTTGAAAGTCTCACTCTTAAACATGCCTCATGAGACCTTCAATAGCTTTCATCAAATTTGTAATTTATTCCTACAACTCCTCCAAAGTTGTAGCACTTATCATTAGCACCCTAGCCATGCTCAAGGAATTTAATGTTGAATAAGAAATGGATGATGCAAATTCTTCCTTTAAGTCTCCATTATTTTCATTCATAAAACATGGCAACACTTTTTTCATAGCAAGCGAAGGAGCCACTTCCAAAAATGATTGCAACTTCTTAGACATATTTCTTATGATGATGCTAACACTTTTTCTCAAATACTTAAGGAATTTGAGGTAGTAATTTTTAGTGTTGTAGTCTTATTGGCGGCCATGATACTTTAGTCTTCATGGAAGAAAGAGATGAGAGGTAGATTATCCCACCTGGCATGCCAAAATTTGTAAGCGCAAATTTCTTTATCTACAAAATAAAATTACAAGACAAGAAAATTCATACAAATAAGAATGAAATTAAAACCTATCAATGAGGATTCAATATCTAATCTAATCCATTGATTCTTCCTTTTCAAATATAATCTTGAATTTAATAAGCTTCACAAATAATGCTTTGAATGCCATAGATCTCCTTAAATTTTATTTGTAGAAAATAACGTCAATTCAAGGGCTTCACACCTTAATCTCGAATTAAATGTCAAAATATATGAGCTCGATGAAGAACACCTTGAATGCCATGGGTCTTCTTGAATTTAATTTGAATAAAATAATGCTAATTCAGGGGCTCTGCACTTTAATCTCAAATCAAATGTCAAAATATGATGAGTTCCATGAAAAACGCCTTGAACGCCCTGGATCTCCTTGAATTTAATTGAGAGAGTTGTTGTACTTCTTCAAAGCTTCTTTCACTTGCTGGAATTTATGTTGTGTGTAGAATGAGCTTTGGTCACCCCTTTTATATTTGCACTTGATGGGGGACTTCTGAATTGACTTGAATTTCTTTGACGATTATCTCTTTGATAAAATAATATCAAATATCAATAGATAATATCAGATATTTTTGATTTCATAATATCAAACATCAAAAGATAATATCAATATCAAGAGATAATATCAAATATCTTTAATTTGATTGGTCCATAGATATAGACACTTCATCTTTGACACTTGTCAATATTTGATTTGAATATAAAATAAATACTTGAGTATAATTAAAATTAAATATTTGTCTTTTGGAAGTAAATTTAATAAATTCCAAGAAATAAATAAAAACTTTAAATTAAGATCTAGCATATTATTTTGCATGTGTCACTTTTCAATTGGCAAAAAATTAACATGTCTACAATAGGATTTATGAGGCGGGGCATCTAAGATTTGGAAGGCTTGCACTAACAATGCCTAAATCCAAGAGTTGGAGATTGCTCCATTCCATGAGCAATTGTATGAGATATGGGTGCATGTTAGTGATGGTTATTAGAGAAGAAAAAATTAAAGACCCAACAGAGAGTCCATTAATAGTCGTAGTGGCAATTTCTCTTTATTATGCTAGTACATCTTATTAGTTCTTTGACTTGTGGATCTATGGTAACCTTATGTTTGGTCCTCATGGTTTGACTCTTTCTAGACCACATAGCAAGTCTTTTGGGTTGAGATTGGATATGAGCTATTTGGCATGGAGGTTTATGAGATCTAAGATAGAATTTGACTCCATGCTTAGTAAAGGCTGAGTGCTTCTTCTATGTGTTTTATAATGATCGATTCGAAGAAATCCTTACAAAAGGTGGTGTGACAATTTGGAAAAGGATTTTTCCAAAGGTGATGTCACACAAGGGAAATGAATATTGAGAATAGATGTATAGTATCAAGGCTATTAAGGAGCTGGCAAATATCTTGCCCTAGGCCTTTTTTGGGAGATAGGAGATGGAAGGGTTGTATTTGCATGGTAAGCATGGAGTTATGATGGTTCTCTAGCATATTCATTTTGGCCAATTAGTTGGGCTCCATGGGCTTGAGGCTAGACATCGACCATGGAGATTGAGTATTCTTTAATTAATGGATTAATTGAATTGAGTCGATTAGTTATAAGGAATGAGGGAGTGTATTTATCTTTGTCCCAAAAATTAAAAAATCTAATGGATCCTATTCATACATTTGAGAAAGTTGACAAGGACTGAAAGAGCTAATTGAATCACAAATGTCGTAGTTAGTTTCTTTAATAAGTCGTAGTAAACATTTGCCCTTCCCTTTATCAATCTTAAGTGTAAAATGAATATAAGTTATTCAAAAGTCACAAGGAATTGTGAGCCCATGTCCAATAAATGGGTCACACACAAAATCTAACTAGCTTCTTAATTGATGGAGAAAATTTTCTAATTATTTGAAAAAGGTTTCTCGTAGGAGATTGATTTTTAGGTACCAAGTTTGAAGGTCAATTTTGGCTTGATTAATTTTAAGTGTCAAATTAATCAACTAATTTAAGGAGTTAAATTAGATCAATAATTAATGAGTTAATGATTTGGTGCCAACATGATCATTAATTAGTCAAGTTAACTTAAAGAGTTAAGTTAACAATTGAGCTTAAGGAGTTAAGCTAATTTAACTTAAAGAGTTAAGTCACAGGATAATTAATTAAATTAAAGAGTTTAATTTGATTAATTGGGAAGAATGAATTTTGGAAGGAAAATTCAAATGAAGAGTTGATTTGAATTTGCATCTTAATTAATTTGGAATTTGATTCCAAAAGTAATTAAAATGTACATAAAATTCAAATGAGAATTCAAATGAGATTGGAATTTAATTTTCCATCTTGTCAACCCCTCTTGGCTGCCCCCCCATGCATTGTGTGATTCCACCTTGGTATCACACATTTTCAGCATCTATATATAGATATAGAGAGGGATGGCTGGCCATCATCACAAGTGGTGTGAAGAATTAGATTCTTTGCAAAATTCCACGGTCCACCTCCACAGAGTCCAATTTGGAGATTTTCTCTAGATAGTTACATTATGCTTTTCAATCCAAAATTTTTACAGAGCATTCTTCGGGGTGTTGAAAAGATCCAGTAATTATTTTTGAATATTTGGAGGAGTTTTGGTTGGGCAATCTTTGCATTCTTCTAGCTGTGTCAGCGATAGACAGTTTCTGAACTAGTGAAGAGTTCACTAGCTTTTTCCTAGAATTTGCTTTTCAAGGTAATGCTCTCACCAAATTTGAATCCCTAGCATCATTAGATCCTTGTTATGCTTGTAAGAACTAGTTAATTTAATGCTTTGAAGTTTGATAATTGGATCCTAGTGCCTTACTTACTTTTAAGTGATACTAGAGCCTAAATCATGCTTGTGAGATCTACGCACAGCTACAAGAGTTGCTTAGTATTCAAATAAGACATGAAAGGTTCATTTTGTCTAAGGAGCTCTTTAGGACAAGGATGAGTGAAGGGGCTAATGTCCATGATCACGTGTTAAAGATGAGAGGACTCATTGAAAAGCTTGGACAACTTGACATGATCATGGATAGTGACCTTTATGTGGATTTGATCCTCCAATCATTGCCACCCTCATTTAACCAAATCATTGTGAACTTTAATGTGTCTAAGTAAATGTAATGATCAACGAATTGGTGAACATGCTACTGACTGCCAAGGTGACGATGAGAAAAGAAAAACCTCTTGTGATTGCATTTTCCTCCAAGTTAAAAAGTCCTAGGGACCTTACGAAGGGAGGTAAGAGGAAGAAGAGCTCTTCCTTGAAAGGGAAGCAACCTGGGGGAGGTTCTGGTAGAGTCAAGAAAAAAGCTAAGACTGATGTAAACTATTTCCATTATGGATGGTTATTGGAAAAGAAACTGCAAAGTGTACCTTACGACCCTTAAGAAGGGTATGTAATTCTTCAAAGTGCATTTGACAACTAATTCTTCATCATGGTTATTTGATACTGCATGTGGTTCTCACCTTTATAACTCATGATAGGGGATGGAAAGAAGAAAAAGTCTATGTGAAGGGGATTTGATCCTCGGCCTTGGAAATCTAGCAAGAGCTGTGGCTAAAGTTTGAGGCATAATCAAACTAGACTTAAGGAATTCTTGTATTGTTCTTGATCCAATTTACTATGTACCCAACCTTGTTAAGAACATTATTTCAATTCCTATTTTAGATAATGGAGGATTTTATTTTTCAATATCAAATGGGAAGTTGAAAATATTAAAGAATGGTTATTTAATTGCTCAAGGTACATTAGTTAATAGATTATGCATACTTGATTCTTCTACCTCTCTAATGCATGTTCAAACAAATAAAAGGAAGCTTGATGTCTAAGAAGATTCTATTTTATGGCACGCAAGACTTTAGCATATCTCTAAAATAGGATGAGCAAGTTTGGCTTTATCAAAAATGTGTATAAACCATGTGTGTACAAGAAGGCTAGTAGGAGTTCAGTACAATTTATTGTGTTTTATATCGATAACATCTTTCTTATTGAGAATGGGATAGGAATGTTAGAGTGTACTAAAGCATGGTTATCTACACAATTGCCCATGAAGATTTGGGAGAATAAGCTTAGGTATTGGGAATATGTATCTATAGAGATAGATCGAGGAGGATGCTGGGGCTTTCCTAAGCCCACACATTGACAATATACTAATGAGGTTTAGTATGGAAGAATTCAAGAGAGGATTCTTTCCTATGGGACATGGCATTTGTCTCTCAAAATTTATGGCCCCCAAGACTGAGGAAGAGAAATGAAGAATGACTCACATACCTTATGCCTCCGTCATTTAAAGCATAATATATGTAGTTTAATATACTAGATCGAATGTGGCACACTTAATAAGCGTTACGAGGAGGTTTCAATCCAATACCATTAAGAGTTACTAGTTGGCCATGAAAACAATCTTAAAGTATCGGAGAAAAACTAAGGACTTGTTTCTAGAATATGACAATGGAGAATTGAAACTGGTAGGGTTTTTGAATTCTAGTTTTCAATCAAATGTAGATAACATCAAATCTACTTCTGAATTTATATTTTGCCTCAATGGTGGTGTGATGAGTTGAAAGAGTTCCAAGTAAGACACCATGGCTGACTTAGCTACTGAAGCATGATATATTACAGCTTTGAAAACTGCAAAGGAAGGTGTTTGGATAAAAAAAACTTCATCTAAGAGTTGGATAGAATGCCTAGTATGCGTGAGCCTATAATTGTCTTTGAAAGATAATTTAGGACTTAAGCCAAGATCTTATCAGTAATCTAATCATATTAAATGCATTGTCATTATATATATGATATTAATTGATAGAGGTAACAACAGAGTAGATAAAAGTTACCTTAGAAGAGAACATAGCAGAACTATTATCTAAACCCCTAACAGTAAAATGCTTATGGAGGACATCTTAAGAAGATGAGTCTTAAGGCCATAGGGCTTTGGCTTTAGGGTAAGTGGGAAATTGTTGGAATAGTACCCTATAAGCTAATGAGATTGGCCTTGTTAAAGCTATTTCCTTGTAAAATAATTTTGATTGAATGATATTCATTATATGGCCATCTCTTCATCTTATGTTTTATTTCACTTCACTAGCATTTAGATGAAGTCCTTAGATCACACATGACTGTGACACTTGGTTAGTTCATTAGGTGGTGATCATGGAATAAATCTCACACGGCCATGATTATAAATCTTCCAAGTCATAGGATCTTACAAGATGGGGCATCTAAGTTCTGGAAAGACTTGCGCTAATAATGCATAAATCCAAGAGTCGGAGATTGTTTTATTCTATGAGCAATTGTATGAGATACTGATACATGTTTGTTGGTGTTTGTTAGAGAATAAGACATTGAAGACCTACAAAAGAATCTACTTGATAGCCATAGTGGCAAGTTGGTAGTGTCAAGTTCTCCTACTTACGCTAGTGCATATTATTTGTCCTTTGGCTTGAGGATCCATGGTAACCTTGGGTTCGGTCATGATGCTTTGACTCTTCTTTGACCACCTAGTGGGTTTTTTGAGTTGAGATTGGGTATGGGCTATTTAACATAGAGATTTATGAGATCCAAAATGGAATCCAACGCTTTGTTTTAATGAAGGTTAAGTGCATCTCCTATGTGTTATATAATGATCGGCTCCAAAAAATCCTTGCACAAGGTGGTATGATAGTTTAGAAAAGGAGTTTTTCAAAAGAGAGATCACACAAGGAAATTGAACATTGAGAATAGATGCATAGTATTGAGGCTATTGGGGAGCCAACTAATATCTTTCCCCAGGCCTCTTTCGGGAGATAGGAGATAGAAGCGCCGTATTTGCGTGGTAAGCGTAGAGCTATGTGAAGGCTAGTAAGACACTAGGATCTAATATCCAAACTTCAAAACATCAAAGTAACTAGTGCCTACAAGCTAATCAAATATTTAATTATGCCTATGATTTAGATTTAGATAGAGGATTACTTGGATGGGCAAATTCAAGTAGTATCAAGTGAACACTTCACTAGTTCCAGAATCTGCTTGCTTGTGATGCAGTGAGAAGATTGCGATGATCACTTTATGAAATCACATCAAAAAATTATGAAAAAATATATGGAGATATCCAACACCTTCGATAAATTCCATTTCAAATTTCATATCAACTTTCCATCTGGAACGTCTTGGAGAAAATGTCCAAGTTAGACCTCGCGTAGATGGATCTCCTAAAATGAGCAAGTAACATGCCTTGCCTCTATTATAATGATCCACACACCAATGATATCTTCTTAAATCTCTAGCATATGAGCTGGAGTAAGACCAAATATTTGCTAATGGTGGAGGCCAAATTTTGAGTAGGAAAAAGAAGAAGAAAGATTAGCTTTCAACATATGAATGCTTGCTTGCAAATAGTTTTGGAGGGAAATGAAGAATCTAATTCTTCACATCAATAAGCATATAAAGAACCTTCTCTCTTTATATCTATATATAGATGCTGAAAATATGTGCTGCCAAGTTGGAATCACACTATGCATGAAGGGGGATGACTATATGGGGTTGTGAAGGTGGCAAAATTTGAATGCAAATCTCGTTTGAATTTTATTTGCATCTTAATTACATTTGGAATCTCATTTCAAATTAATTAAGATGCTATCTCAAATCTCATTTGAGTATTCCCTCTAAAATTCATTCTTCTTAATTAATTAAATTAAACTTCTTTAATTTAATTAAATTAATTAACTCTTTAAGTCAAACTGGCTTAACTCTTTAAACTAAATTTGTTAACTTAACTCTTTAAGTTAACTTGATCAATTGACGGTCATGTTGGCACCAAATTATTAACTCCTTAATAATTGGTCTAATTTAACTTTTAAATTTGTTAATTAATTTAACACTTAAATAAATCATGCTAAAAATTTACCCTCAAACTTGGCCCCAAAAATCGGTCTACTAGGAGACACCATTTTCTAACACATTAGAAAATTCTCTTCATTAATTAGAAAACTAATTAGATTTTGTGTGTGACCCAATAGGTTCTACCATGCATTGGACATAGGCTCACAACTCCTTGTGACTTTTGAATATCTTATATTTATTCTAGTTTAAAACTCCTTTTAAACTAGTCGACTCAATTTAATTAATCTCATTAATTGAAGAGTATCCAATTTCCATGATCAATGTCCAACCTCAAGCCTATAGAGCCCAACTAATTACCTGAAATGAATATTTTAAAGAACTATCAATGCTCTACACATACCATGTAAATACAATTCTTTTGTCTCCTATCTCTCAAAAGTGGCTCAGGACAAGATATTTGTTGGCTCTCTAATAGCCTTGATAATATATCTCTATTCTCAATGTTCATCTTTGTTATGTGACCTCATCTTTGAAAACCTCATTTTCTTGGAATCGATCACTATAGAACACATAGGAGATGCACTCACCTTTCACAACAGCGAGGAGTCAGATTCCATCTTGAATCTCACAAACTTCCATGCCAAGTAGTTCATATTGAATCTCAATCTAAAAAACCCGCTAGGTAGTCATGGAAGAGTCAAAGCATGAGGATCGAACATAACGTTACCATGGATCCACCTGTTAAAGGATTAATAATATGCATTAGCGTAAGCAGGAGAACTAGTTAATACCAACTTGCAACTATGATTATCTAGTGGATTCTCTGGTCGATCTTTAGTATCTTGTTCTCTAACAAGCACCCACTAACATGCACATGTATCTCATATAGTTGCTCATGGAACAAAGCAATCTCCAACCCTTAGATTTATGCATCATTAGTGCAAGTCTATCTGAATCTTAGATACGCCGTCTCATAAAATCCTATAACTTGGATGATTTAAGATCATGACCATATGAGACTTATTCCATGGTCACCAAACTAAGTCCTATAGTCATAGGTGATCTACATGCTATATCCAAATGCTAGTGAATTGAAATCAAGCATAAGATGAGGATGACCATATAAAGAATATCATTCAATCAAAATTATACCATAAGTGAAATAGATTACAAGGCCAATCTCATTGGCTTGCAGGGCACTATTCCAACAATCTCTCACTTACCCTGAAGCCAATGTCCTATGGCCTTGAGACCCATCTTCATAAAATATCCTCTAAAGACCTTTAACTTTTAGGGATTAATACAATAGTTCTGCTATATTCTCTTTTGAGGTAACTTTTATCCACTTAGGTGTCAACTCTATCAATTGATATCATATATTAAAAGATAATGCATTTAATATGTTTGGATCATTGATAAGATCTTGGCTAAAGTCTTAAATTATCTTCCAAAGATAATCGCAGGCTTATGCACGCTAGGCACTACATCCAACCCTTAGATGAAATTTTTATCTAAACACCTTCTTTTGTGGTTTCCAAAACCACAAAGTATTTCACCTTAGTGGTTATCTAGGCCATAGTATGTAGTTGGAACTCTTCCAACACACCATGCCGCTATTAGGGCAAAATATATATCCAAAAGTAGATATTAGGTCATCTATTTTGGATTGGAAACTAATATCCAAAAAATTTACTAGTTTCAATTCTCCATTTTTGTATACAAAAAAATAAGTCTTTAGTCATTCTTATGGATTATTTTAGCAATCTTTTAGTGATATTCATGGGGATTGGATTATAATATATTTGTAACGCTAAATGAGTGTACCACATATAATCTTATACATTAAAAGGAATACAATTATACTCTATGTAGTGGATGCATAAGGTATGTGGAACATTCTGCATCTCTCGTTAACAATCTAAGGGGCTATAAACTTGGAGAGATGAAGATCACATCCCAAAAGGAGAAACCCCTCATGGATTCTTCCGTACTAAACCTCTTTAGTATTTTATTCAATGTACGAGATTTGGGAAAGCCCTAGCATCTTCCTTGATCTATCTCTATAGATAGTATTCCCAATACGCAGGATGTATTCCCCAAGTCTTTCATAGAGAATTGTGTAGATAACCATGCTTTAGTGCACTCTAACATTCCTACCTCATTCCCAATGAGAAGGATGTCGTTAACATAAAGCATAATAAGTTGTACGTTATTCCTACTAGCCCTTTTGTACACACAAGGTTCATACACCTTTTTTATAAAGTCAAAAAATTTGACTATCTTATAAAAAATGTACGTTCCAAGTTTAGGATGCCAATTAGAGTCCATAAATAGATCTCTAAAGTTTGCAAACCTTTTGCTTACTCCTTTTGGATGTAAAGCCTTGTGGTTATTTCATATAAATTTCTTTTTCAATGTTATCATTGAGAAAAGTGGTTTTCACATATGTTTGCCATATCTCATAGTCATAATTTGCATCTATGGCAAGTAAAATTTGAATGGATTTAGGTATAGTGACCGGTGAAAAGGTTTCCTTAATATTAGGTCTTTAAGTGTAACCTTTTGCCATTAGTCGCACCTTAAAAGTTACTACTTATCTATCTACCCCAAGCTTTTGCTTATAGATCCATTTGCAACCAATGAAAACTATTTCCTTTGGTGGATATACCAAAGTCCATACTTTATTTGAGTACATGGAGTCCATTTCGGATCTCATGACTTCAAGCTAATGTCTTAAGTCTATGTCCAATATAGCTTTCTCATAAGTCTTTTGATCTTTATTTGATTGACTTATCACAAGAAAAAATCTGAGCTTTTTAGGTTACTTCTTGATCCGGTCTGATCTTTTTAGAGGTTGTGTGTAAGGCTCTTTGATATTTATTAATCATCTCAAACTTCACCAAGTTTAATTATAATGCCTTTTCTATCTTATAGAAATTTCTTTTCCAAAAAGGTGGCATTCCTCAAAATAAATACATTTTGTTATGAGGGATCATAAAACTAATAACCCATAACTCTCTTAGGTATCTCACAAACTTGTACAAGGTGGATCAACTATCCAACTTATCTCTCACTGTTCGTCTCACATAGGCAAGAGATCCCTAAACCTTTAGATAGTGGTAAGAGGCTGCTTTTCCATGCTATATCACATATGGTATTTTTAGTACTGACTTTGAAGGTACTACTCTTAGTAACTTCGCTATCGTCATTTAGGTGTATTCTTAAAAGGATATAGGCACGTTGAAATAGCACATTATGGAATGTACCATGTCCAACAGGCTATGATGTCTCCTCTTGGCTACTCTATTGTGTTCGGGTGTGCTAGGTGGAGTCCATTGAGAGAGAATCCCATTTTCCTTTAGATAATCCAATAATATTACACTTAAGTATTTGTCCTTTAGATCCAATCAAAGGTCTTTAATACTAAGTCCTTTTTGCTTTTCAACTTCATTTATATACAGTTTGAACTTTTCAAAGACCTTGAACTTATACTTCATAGGATACATATGTCTGAATCGACCATTACCATCAGTGAAGGCAAAGAAGTAAAATAGCCTTTTCTCCTACTAATTCTTAATGGTCAACAAACATCCATATAGATCAAATCTAAAGAATTTAGGGAGCGCTCCGTTTATCTTACAAAATGAGCTTCGGTCATTTATCCCTTCAAGCAAGATTCACACGTAGAAAGGTTCTCAATGCTACTAATATTTAGTGCTTTGAGGGCTTCTAACTTGTTCATCTTAATTTTTGGAGATATGATCAAATCTTGTATGCCATATCATGGAATTATCTTGGATATCTAATTTCTTACTTAGTTGAAAGTGCATTAGTGATGGTTAAGAATCTAATGTGTACAATCCTTTGTTAAGTGTACCTTGAGCAATTAAAGAGCCTATTCTTTAATGCCTTCAATCTCCCATTTGATATAAAAGGATCAAATCCTTCACTATCTAAAATGGGAATTGAAATATGTTTCCAACAATATATGGTACTATATGACAAAGGTCTAATATAAGTGTGGAGTTTTTTAAGTCTAACTTATTGTACATCTTCAACTTTAGACAAATTCTTGCTCCTTAGCTAAGGCGGAGCATCGCATCCACATTACTTAGTTCTATTATTCTTTCTATTCTTTTGTAACAACTTACAAAGAAAGAACCACGTGTGATATCATATATTCGTGAGAAATAATTCAACCTAAATGCAACTAAATAAAGTACATTCCCTTTTTAAGGGTTGAAAGGTATTTCTTGCAATAGTACTTCTAATGGCCTATCTAGCCAAAGTAGAAATAAATAATATCAACTATATCCTCTATGATCTTCTTGACTCCTTTGGATGCCTTTGATTGTTGTTTTCGCATAAAGGAAAAATATTTTTTCCTTTTGCCTCCCTTTCTAGCACCTAGAGTGCCCATAGACTTGGAGAAGAAAATAAGTGTCAAAGGTTTTGCCATGTCATGGTAATCTCCGTCTGGATTAACACTTTAATCAATAAAACTCGGTAAGGATGTGAGGATCAAATCCTCATGGAGATCATTATCCATAACTATGTCCAAGTTGAAAAGCTTCTCTATGCTTAATCATCTTTAGACTGTAGTTGATGACACATGGCTTTACATCCATCCAAGCTTGAAAAATCTGTTTTGACAACATGAACTTCTTATACCTCGTTTACTTTACAACTGTTTGTAAACTTTAACCAAGGTACAATTCATGTGTCCTTAAGAATTTTAAAGTCTGTAGATGCTATCATGAGATTAAATGATAGAACGGTCCTAAGCTCAATTCATGAACTTTTCACATATCTCTAGATCTACATTAATCTCAAATAGATTAGGAGTACCATAATGTAGGACCTATATCTGCTTGTAGAAAGCTAGAATAATTTTTGAGCTTAAATCAATCATGGAAGTTTGGCCTGATTGGTTTATTAGTTTTCAAAATAACATTAAGTGGAATTTTAACCATTCTTGAGATTTCACAAATCCTCAATGTCAAAAAAGAGAATATGAGCATGTGATTGAATTTGATATTAAAATATGTTCATGGCCTTTCAAGTGTGTTTTTCTCCCACTATTTGATCAAATTCTTCACCCCCAAAAAGAATTTGGGAAATTAAATTTTCTAGTGAGAATCAAGACCCTAATAACTTGCTAATAGATCCCCGTGATCAAGTTCCATCCACGAGCAATCAAAAGGTAAGCAACTTTTACTATTTACATTTCATTCAACTCTAGATATATTTTGCCTCACTTTTCATATAAACCTATGTGACCATGTGCCATCTATACTACTAAGCATTAAAGCAAACCTACCCATCAAACTTTATCTCAAGATGGCCTCACGACATCCCCCATGATCGAGTGCCAAAGTATGTCAAAGGTGCATCTTATGCTAAATGTATGCTCACAATTTTCTTCCTAATTATGACCTTCATGACTGAGTGCCATCACACAAAATTGGTAGCATCATCATGGCATATACTGTTGGTGAAAGGCTTGGATTAATTAAAACTCTTTTAATTTGTATCCATTTTAACTTAATATTTGAAAATACTTGGACATTCTAAGTAGAGGATTTTTGCTTGCAAAAATCTCATCATTTTATCTTCTTATTTAGGTTCTCTATATCCTAATTATGCATCTCATACATCAATAGGATATGGAAAGCATAAATAAGTAAATAGCCTAGCATGCTCCTGGGGTGGGATGATTATGAGCCTAACCATGTGATGCACTCAAAGCCATAGGTGTATTATTTTAGTTGATTTTAAGTGGGTTGAATTAAATTAAACCATTACGTGAGTGTATCTCATACATTCATAGGTCTTTAAATGGCTTCCATGCCTCCATTAGACCCTTTGCTCTATGCAATATTTATATGAAATGGAAATCCTCACTCTTAGTGATTTTTCTTTCATAACGTTTACAAGATAGAACAAGAGGCATGTAGGCCCCATTGAATGCAACCCATTTCAACAACTTTGAAACAAATAAAATCAATTTTAAAGGCTCATGATTATCCCCATTCATTCATCATTCATTCAGCAATTAAATGAATAATAAATAAATCTATAATTAACAATCAATTCCAACAATTAAATGCTTATCTCATAAAAAAATAATTGGACAAGCATAACTCTAATGTCACAAGTTGGAGATTAGCTTTGAGAAGTCTAAAGAAGCAACAAAAATGTCAAACATCATTTTGAGGACTTGCACAACATTTGTGCATCCATAACATATGATTTAATATCATTTTTAGCCACTTAAGGAGCCAAACAAATGGCTTAAAACCTGCCCAACCCTCAACCAGTGGTTGTTGGCTGAGCTGAGTGCGCCACTTGGTAGCTACTGCCCTGGTGGCTTGCTCAAAGCGGGCTAGTAGTTTCTATTTTGGGGTCAAAGGCTAGTTAAGCCATTCTTTAGCTCATCGTTTGTGCACCAAAAATTATAGAATACCTTATAAACATTAAATCACACATTATGAATTAATTTTCAAATCTTAAACTCATTTCAAATTAGAAAATTAAAGTGCTCAAACATGCTTAAAAAATTCAAGTCTAAGTGAGAATCAGATTCTCCAAAAATCTCCAACCAAACTCCAATCCAATTGGATTAAAAAATGACCAAAAATCTTTCAGCAATATTACAACATGCTATATCAACATATAACATCAATTAATGCCCATCAATATTCAACATTAATCACTATGAATTAAAATAGACTGACTACATGAATTAACACTTACATCACATAATAGCATGCTTTTAATTCATCAATCAAGGAGCCCACAAATCAACCAAATTATCCAATAAATTAATTGAATTTACAATATGGTGATCTAGATTAATCTATCACATGAATTAATCAATAAAATAAAATCAAAATCTAAACATGATTTTAGCTCCGATACCACTTGAAGCCTAGTAAGACACTAGGATCTAATATCAAAATTTCAAAATATAAAAGTAACTAGTGCCTATAAGATAATCAAATATATAATCATGCTTATGATTCAGATTTAGATAGAGGATTACCTAGATGAGCAAATTCAAGGAGTATCAAGTGAACGCTTCACTTGTTCCAGAATTTGCCTGCCTGTGGTGCAGTGAGAAGATTGCGATGATCACTTTATGAAATCACATCAAAAAATTATGAACAAATATATGGAGATATCCAACACCTTCAAGAAATTCCATTTAAAATTTCATATTAATGTTTCATCTGGAACGTCCTGGAGAAAATGTCCAAGTAGGACCTCGCACATATGGATCTCCCAAAATGAGCAAGTCACATGCCTTGCCTCTATTATAATGATCCATATACCAATGAGATCTTCCTAAATCTCTAGCATTTGAGCTGGAGTAAGACCAAATATTTTCTAATGGTGGAGGCCAAATTTTGAGTAGGAAAAAGAAGAAGAAAGCTTAGCTTTCAACATATGAATGCTAGCTTGTAAATGGTTTTGGAAGGAAATGAAGAATCTAATTCTTCACACCAATAAGCGTATGTAGGACCTCATCTCTTTATATCTATATACATGCTGAAAATGTGTGATGCTAAGTTGGAATCACACAATGCATGAGGGGGGATGACCATATGGGGTTGCGAAAGTGGCAAAATTTGAATGCAAATCTCATTTGAATTTCATTTGCATCTTAATTACATTTGGAATCTCATTTCAAATTAATTAAAATGCCATCTCAAATATCATTTAAGTCTTCCCTCCAAAATTCATTCTTCGCAATTAATTAAATTAAATTCTTTAATTTAATTAATTATCCTTTAACTTAACGTTTTAAGTCAAACTAGCTTAACTCTTTAAGCTAAATTTGTTAACTTAACTCTATAAGTTAACTTGACCAATTGATGGTGATGTTGGAACCAAAGATTAACTCCTTAATTATTGGTCTAATTTAACTCTTAAATCGGTCAATTAACTTAACACTTAAATCAATCAAGTTAAAAATTGATCCTCAAACTTGGCCCCAAAAATCGATTCACTAGGTGACACCATTTTCTGACACCTTAGAAAACTTTCTACATTAATTAGGAAGCTAATTGAATTTTGTGTGTGACCTAATAGGTTTTACCATTCATTAGACATGGGCTCACAACTTCTTGTGACTTTTGAATATCTTATATTCATTTTAGTTTAAAACTCATTTTAAACTAGTCAACACAATTCAATTAATCTCATTAATTGAAGAGTACCTAATGTTCATAGTCGATGTCCAACCTCAAGCCCATGAAGCATAACTAATTGGCCAAAATGAATATTCTGGAGAACTATCATTATTTTACGCGTACCAAGCAAATATAGTCCTTTCATCTCTTATCTCCCGAAAATGGCCTAGGGTAAGATATTTATTGGCTCCTTAATAGCCTCGATACTATATCTCTAATCTCATTGTTCAATCCCTATTATGTGACCTCACCTTTGGAAAACTCTTTTTTCAAATTGTCACACTATCTTGCGCACAAATTTCTTGGAATCGATCATTATAGAACAAATAGTAGGAGATGCACTTGCCATTCACAATAGCGAGGAGTCAATTTCTAACTTGGATCTCACAAACCTCTATGCTAAGTAGCTTATACCTAGTCTCAACATGAAAGACTTGTTAGGTGGTCAGGGAAGAGTCAAAGCATGAGGATCAGACATAAGGTTACCATACATCTTCAGGTTAAAGGACTAATAATATACACTAGTGTAAAAAGGAGAACTTGTCACTACAACTATCTAGTGGATTCTCTGATAGGTCTTCAGTGCCTTATTTTCTAACAAGAACCCACAACATGCACCCGTATCTCATACAGTTACTCATGGAATGGAGCAATCTCCAACCCTTAGATTTTGCAAGTATATCCAGATCTTAGATGTCCCATCTTAAAAGATCCTATAACTTGAAAGATTTAAGATTACAATTATGTGAGACTTATTTCAGAGTCACCAAACCGAGTCCCATAGTCATAGGTGATCTAAGGGCTTCATCCAAATGCTAGTGAAGTGAAATAAAGCATAACAAGAAGATGGCCATATAAAGAATATCATTCAATCAAGATTTTACCAAGAGTAAAATAGTTTACAAGGCCAATCTCATTGGTTTGCAGGCTACTATTCCAATACTATGATAATTCCCTAGAATATTTATTTCAGCCAATTAGTTGGGCTCAATGGGCTTGAGGTTAGACATTGACCATGGAGATTGGGAACTCTTTAATTAACAAGATTAATTAAATTAAGTCAATTAGTTTAGAATGAGTTTTAAACTAAAATGAATATAAGATATTCAAATGTCACAAGGAGTTGTGAGCCCATGTCCAATGAATAGTAAAACCTATTGAGTCACACACAAAATTTAATTAGCTTCCTAATTGATGGAGATTTTCTAATTTTTAGAAAAAGGTTTCTCCTAGGTGATCGATTTTTAGGTACCAAGTTTGATGGTCAATTTTAGTTTGATTAATTTATGTGTTAAATTAATCAACTAATTTAAGGAGTTAAATTAGACTAATAATTAATGAGTTACTTATTTAGTGCCAATATGACCATTAATTGGTCAAGTTAACTTAATGAGTTAAGTTAACAATTGAGCTTAAGGAGTTAAGCTAATTTGACTTATATAGTTAAATCAAAGGATGATGATTTATTAGGAAGAATGATTTTGGAAGGAAAATTCAAATGAAGAGTTCATTTGAATTGGTATGTTAATTAATTTGGAATTAGGTTCCAAATGTAATTAAAATGCACTTGAAATTCAGATGAGATTTTAATTTAATTTGCCACCTTGGCAACCCCACTTGGCTGCCTCTCTCATGCATTGTGTGATGCCACGTTGGTTACATTTTTAGTATCTATATATAGATATATAGAGGGATGGTCAGCCACCAGCACATATGGTGTGAAGAATTAGATTCTTTGCAAAATTCCCTCCAAAACCATCTTGCAAGTATTGCATTCATATGTTGAAAGCTTTGCTCTTTCTTTCATCCAACCTAAAATTGGCCTCCCCCATTACTGTATCTCTAGTCTTACTCCAAATTATAGACTAGATATTTTGAAATATCTAATTGGTGTGTGGATCATAACAATAAAGGTAAAGCATTTGACTTGCTAGATTTTGGAGATCCACCTACACGGAGTTCCATTTGGAGATTTTTTCTAGAGAGTTCCAAAAGGCTTTTCAATCAGAAATTTTTTAGAGAGTTCATCATGGTGTCAAGATGATCCAGTAATTTTTTTGGAATTTTTGGAGGTATTTTGGTTGGCAATTTTTGCACTCTTTTAGCTGCACTGGCAACAAATAATTTTTGGACTAGTGAATGGTTCACTAGTTTCTCCTTGGATTTTTCTTTTCAAGGTAATGCTCTCAACAAATTTGAATCCATAGCATGATTAGATCTTTGTTGTGCTTGTAAGAACTAGTTAATTTCATACTTTTGAAGTTTGATAATTGGATCCTAGTACCTTACTTGCTTTTAGCATTTGGATGTTGCGCATAGATCACACGTGATTGCAGGACTTGATCATGCAGTGGGTTGTGATCATGGAATAAATCTTACATAATTGTGATCTTAAATCTTTCAAGTCATAGGATCTTATGAGACAGAGCATTTAAGATCCAGATAGACTTGCATTAATGATGCATAAATTCATGGATTGGATGTTGCTCCATTCCATGAGCAATCACATGTGAGATATGGATACATATTAGTGAGTGCTTGTTAGAGAAGGCCTTCCCAGAGAATCCACTAGGTAGCCAAAGTGGCAAGTTAGTCGTGGTAAGTTCTTCAACTTATACTTGTCCATTTAGTTAGTCCTTTGACCTGAGGATCCTTGGTAACCTTGTATTTGGGACTCCTCCTTGATCACTTAGTGGGTCACTTAGGTAGAGATTAGGCATGACCTACTAGACATGAAGGAATGTGAGATCTAAGATGGGATCTGGCTTTTCGTCTTTGTGAATAATTGGTTTTTCATCTTTGTGAATAATTGGTGCATCTCTTTTGTATTCTATAATGATTAATTCCAATAAATCCTTGCACAAGGTTGTATAAAAATTTGGAAAAGGAGTTTCTCGAAGATGTGGTCAAAAAGTGGAATCAAACATTAAGAATAGAAATAGAGTACTGAGGCCATTAGGGAGTCGACTAATATCTTGCTATAGGCCTCTTTTGGGAAATAGAAGAGGAAGGATTGCATTTGCATGCTATATATAGAGCTATATTGGTTCTAAAAAAACATTCATTTTGGCTAATTAGCTGGGCTCCATGGGCTTAAGGTTTGACATCAACCATAGAGATTGGGTGCTCTTCAATTAATGGAGATTAATTGAAATTAAGTTAATTTAGTTTAAAGGAGTTTAAACTAAAATGAATATATGATATTTAAAAGACACAAGAAGGTGTGGGCCCCGATCCAATAAATGCTAGAACCTATCGAGTCACATACAAAAGCCAATTGCATTTCCTAACAGTTTGTGGAATTTTCTAAATGTTTGAAATTTAGTCCAAGTGATTGATTTTAGGGTGATCAACTATTGAGGCTAGTTTTGGCTTGATTAATTTAAGTGTTAAATTGATTAACTAATTTAAGGAGTTAAATTAGACTAATAATTGAGGAGTTAATTATTTGGTGCCATGTGACCATCAATTAATCAAGTTAAACTTAAGGAGTTGAGTTTATTGACTTAAGAGTTAAGTTAAAGGTTAATTAATTAAATTAAAATATTTAATTTAATTAATGAGAAGAATCAATTTGGAGGCAAAATTCAAAATAAAATTTTCATTTGGTGTGACATTTTAATTCATTTGTAATTAGATTCCAAATGAAATTGAAATGCACACAAAATTTTAATTTGATTTAAATTAGGCAACTTGCAAGCAAGTGGACGGTCCCCTACCTTAGCATCATACTATCCTCCATCTAATGTATAGGTTTAGAGGTGAGGGTTGGTGGCACTATACATTCCATGTGAATAATTAGATTCCTATATTTTTCCTCAAACTCTCTTAAGTGTTGCCTCATGTGTTGAAGCTTCATTTCCTCTTATTCTCCAACCCCTAAATTGATCATGTCTCTTTCACTTCTCCTCTCTATCTCCTACTAATGGTGAGGAGAACTAGGATATTGTACTAGTCTGTGGATCATATTGATAGAGACAAGATAATTGGATTGCAAGCCTTCGGAGATCTGCTAGTTAAGCTATAACTTGGCAATTTTCTTTTAGAAGTTCTAGGAGGATTTCGATCTAAACTTTTCATTGTAGATTCATTAAGGAGTCAAGGATCTATTGGACCATTTTAATAATTTTTGTAGGTATTTAGATCATGCAAACGTTGCATAATTCTAGCTGCATTGCTGTATGATAGTTTCTGGATTGAATAAAAGTTCTTTATTCTCTCTGTGGATTTAAGCTAATTAGGGTAATCCTTTACCTAAATCTAAATTATGAGCATGTCTAGATCCTTGTTAGCATATGTGTCCTAGTTAATTTTATTTTTCAAAGTTTTGATTATTAGATCCTAGCGCTATACTAGCCTTCAGAATTGAAGTTTGATTGGTAGTTTTGACTTAACATGTAAGACTGTTACATGAGTCATGGGTCTATATGAAAAGTGAGGTAAAATACATTAAGGGTTGTCTAGAGATGTAATTAGTAAAAATTGCTTACCTTTTAATTGTTTGTGGATGTTTCACGAGTCATGGGTCCATTACAAGTCCTCAGGACCTTAATTCTCACTAGGAAATGAAATTTCTTGAATTCTTCTAGGGGATGAAGGATTTGATAAAATAGTAAGAGACAAACATGCTTGAAACACCATAACATGTTTTTAAAATATCAATATTCAATCACGTGCTTATATTCTCTTTTATCGCTTTTTGTAGATTTTTGAAACCTTCAAACTGAAAATGGCTAAGAATCTACTCAATGAAATTTTGGAAACCAATATTCTAATCGGGCCAAACTTCCACTATTGGTTGAGAAATATCATGATTATTTTAGATTCCAAAAGGAGAAATTATGTCTTTGATCAAAGTCTACCGAACACCATTGGTAATGATACCACTGATGAGGTCCGTGAATCGTTCACTAAGTTTGTGGATGATGATCTACAAATAAGACATCTCATGATGGATTTTATAATCAATGAGCTCCAAAAGACTCATGAGCATGTAAAGCATGCTAGTGAGATCTACAAAAAGCTGCAAGAGTTCTATGGTGTTTAAATTAGACATAAAATGTTCACTTTGTCTAGGGAGCTCTTTAGGTCTAGAATGAGTGAGGGCATGAGTATCCATAATCATAGGCTTAAGATGATTGGACTCATCTAGAAGTTTACACAATTGGATATGATCATGGACAATGACCTCTATGTGGATTTGATCCTAAAATCATTGCTATAGTCGTATTTTATGACTATAAGATATGGCAAATAGATATGCAAACTGCTTTCCTCAATGGAAAGGTTGAAGAAGAAATCTATATGGAGCAATCACAAGGTTTTACATCTAAAGGGAATGAGCAAAAAGTTTACAAACTCGAGAGATCCATTTATAGACTCAAGCAAGACCCCAAATTTGGAACATTTATCTTGATAAGACAATCAAATCATTTGGCTTTGTCAAAAATGTGTACAAACTTTATGTGAACAAAAATGCTAATGAGAGTGGTCTATAGTTTATTGTGCTTTATGTCGAAATATTCTTCTCATTGGGAATGAGAAAGGAATGTTAGAGTGTACTAAAGTATTGTTATCTACATAATACTCCATGAAGGATTTGGAAGAAGAATTCTACATATTAGGAATACACATATATGGAGATAAATCGAGAAAGATGCTGGAACGTTCCTAAGTATCTTATATTGCCAAGATACTAAAGAGGTTTAGTATGGAAGAATTCAAGAAGGGATTTCTTCCAATGGGACACGATCATCATCTCTTCATGTATATGGCCCCTAAGATTGATAAAGAGAGTCATAGAATATTCCACATACCTAATGCGTCCGTCATAGGGAGCATAATGTATGTTGTTTAGTTTATATGGCTGGATGTGGCACATGCTCTAAGTGTTACAAGCCGCTTCTAATCCAACCTTAGTGAGTGCCAGTAGATGGCTATTAAAGCAATCTTTAAGAACTTGAGAAGGCCTAAGGATTTATTTTTGGTATACGGTAATGGAGAATTGAAAGCCATGGGTTTTTTGAATTCTAGTTTTTAATCCAATGCAAATAACTTAAAATCCACTTCTGGATTTATATTTTACCTCAATAGGGGTGTGATGAGTTGGAAGAGTGCCAAACAAGACATCATGACCAATTCTACCATAAAGGCAAAATAAATTGTAGCTTCGAAAGTTGCAAAGAAAGTAGTTTAGATCAAAAACTTCATCCAAGAGTTGGATATAGTGCCTAGCATTACTGAGCTTGTAGTTGTCTTCTGTGACAACAATGGTGCGATTGCACAAGCTAAGGAGGTAAGATCTCATCAGTGATCCAAACACATTTTGAGGCCATGTCATTTGATCTGAGAGATCATTGGTAGAGATGACATTAGAGTGGAATGAGTTATCTCAAAAGAGAATATAGTTGATTCATTACCTAAACCTCTAACCCAAAAGGTCTTTGAGGGACATCTTGAAAAGATGCATCTTAAGACTATGTGGCATTGACTTTAGGGCAAGTGGAAGATTGTTGGAATAGTGCTCCACAACCAATGAGATTGGTATATAAACTATTTCATCTTATGATACAATTTTGATTGAATGATATTTCATTATAAATGATCATCTTCATCTTATACTTATTTTACTTCACTAGCATTTGGTTAAAGCCTTTAGATCACACATGACTATGGGACTTGGTCATGCACTAGGAGGTGATCATGAAATAAGTTTTATATGATTGTGATCTTAAATTTTCCAAGTTGTAGAATCATATGAGATAGGGCATCTAAAATTTGGATAGACTTGCATAATGATGCTTAAATCCAAAGATTGGATATTGCTCCATTTCATGAGCAATCCATGTGAGACATGGGCATGTGTTAATGGGGGTCCGTTTCATGAGCAATCCATGCTTGACTAATGAGAATATTTGATATCTTATACATCATAAGAGTTGTGTGTTGGAATAGTAACCTATAAGCTAATAAGAATGGCCTTGTATAAACTATTTCTTTATAAAACGATCTTGATTGAATGATATCTTTATATGGTCATCTTCATCTTATGTTTTATTACAATTCACTTGCATTTGGATAAAGCCTTTAGATTACCTAAGATTATAGGACTTGGTTTGGTGACCATGGAATAAGTCTCACATAATCGTGAACTTAAATCTTTCAAGTCATAGGATCATATAAGAAGGGGCATCTAAGATTCGGATAGACTTGCACTAACAATGTAAAAATCTAAAGTTTGAAGATTGCTTCATTCCATGAGCAATTATATGAGATACAGGTGCATGGTAGTGGTTGCTTGTTAGAAAATAAGGTACTGAAGACCCACTGAAGATTCCACCAGATAGCCATAGTGGCAAGTTAGTAGTGACTAGTTCTTCTCCTTACGTTAGTGCATATTATTAGTCCTTTGACTTATAAACCCATGGTAACCTTGTGTACGGTCCTCATACTTTAACTCTTCCTTGACCACCTAGCAGGTTTTTTGGGCTAAAATTGGGTATGCACTACATGGTATGAAGGTTTATGAGATTCAAGATGGAATCTGACTCTTCATTGTTGTAAGGGTAAGTATATCTCCTATTTGTTCTATAATGATCGATTCCCAAAAATCTTGTGCAAGGCAGTGTGATAATTTGGAAAAAAAGTTTTTCGAAGATGAGGTCACACAACTGGGATTGAATATTAAGAATAGAGATATAGTATCGAGGATATTAAGGAGTCGACAAATATTTTTCCCTAGGCCTTTTTTAAGAGATAGGAGAGAAAAGGGCCGTATTTGAATGGCATGCGTAGAGTGAATATGGTTCTCTAGAATACTCATTTCACCTAATTAGTTAGGCTCCATGGGCTTGATGTTGGATATCAACCATGGAGATTGGATACTCTTCAATTAATGAGATTAATTGAATTAAGTTGACTAGTTTAAAAGGAATTTTAAACTAGAATGAATATAAGATATTCAAAACTCACAAGGAATTGAGAGCCCATGTACAACAAAGAGTAAAATGTATTAGGTCACATAAAAAATCTAATTAGTTTCCTAATTAGTGGAGAGAAGTTTACATGACATTAGAAAATGATGTCTCTTAGTGGATTGATTTTTGGTGTTAAATTTTGAGGGTCAATTTTGGCATGATTAATTTAAGTGTTAAATTAATCAACTAATTTAAGATTTAAATTAGACCAATAATTAAGAAGATAATTATTTGGTGCCAACCTAAACATTAATTAGCCAAGTTAACTTAAATAGTTAAGTTAACAAATTGAGTTTAAGGAGTTAAGCTAGTTTGATTTAAAGAGTTAAGTTAAAGGATAATTAATTAAGTTAAAGAGTTTGATTTGATTCATTAGAAAAAATGAATTTTGGAGGGAAAACTCAAATGAGATTTGTAATGGCATCTTAATTAATTTGAAATGAGATTCTAAATATAATTAATATGCAAATGAAATTCAAATGAGATTTAGATTCAAATTTTGCCACCTAAGCAATCCCACTTGGATACCCCCTCATGAAATGCGTGATGTCACCTTGGCTTCACACTATTCAGTATCTATATATAGATACAGAGAGAGGGTTTGGCCAAACCATGCTTATTGGTGTGAAGAATTAGATTATTCTCTTTCCCTCCAAAACCTCTTGCAAGCAAGCATTCATGTGTTGAAAGCTTAGCTTCTTTCTTTAGCTTCTTATCCAAATTCAGTCTTCAATATTAGTAAATCTTTGGTCTTACTCCAACTTATAGACCAGAGATTTAGGAAGATCTCATTGGTGCATGGATTATTGTAATTAAGGTAAGATGTGTGATTTGCTTGTTTCTGGAGATCCACCAATGGCCAATTGATCTAAAATTTTAATTGGAAGTTCATCAAGGTGTTGGGGAAGCTCCAGCTATTTTTTCAAAATTTTTGAAGGATATTTTGTAGGGCGATCATTGCAATCTTATTGCTATACCAGAATCAAGCACTGGATTTAGTGAAGTGTTCACTTGCTACTCCTTGGATTTTGCTCTTCAAGGTAATTCTTTATTTAAATATGAATCCTAGGCTTGATTAGATCTTTATTTTTCATGTAGGTACTAGCCAATTTCATGTTTCGATGTTTTGATATTAGATCTTAGTGCCATGCATTCAAATGGTATCAAAGCCTAAATCATGCTTAGATTTAAATTTTATTTGGTTGATTGACTCATGTGATAGATTAATCTAGATCACCATATTTTTAATTAAATTAATGGATTGGAGGATTTGGTTGATTTGTGTGTGGCTTCTTGATTGATGAATTGAAAGTATGCTATTATGTACTTTAAGTGTTAATATATGTAATTAGTATGTTTTAAGTCATATTGATTAATGTTCAATATTGATTTGGCATTAATTGATATTATATGTTGATATAGCATGCTAATTTATGGCAGAAAGAGTTTTGGTCATTTTTGTATCCAATGTGATTGGAACTTTATTGGGGACTTTGACGAATTTGATTATAACTTTTTGTAATTTTTGAAAGCATGTTTGAGCACTTAAATTTTCAATTTTAAAAGTTTTTTTAAATCTGAAATGAATCTGAAATGTGTGTAGTAATGTTGAGAACATGTGCTAAAATTGTTAATGCACAAAAGTTGAGTGGAGAACACACTTGGCAAGCCTTGAAACCCTAAAGATAGGACTGGTAGCACAACTTAGGCGTTGGCCGGGCGGCTTGTGCAAGTTGTGCGCACTGGCTGCCCAGTCGTGCTATAGGGTGGCTAGGCAGTCCAGGTTTAGGGCAGTTTGGTGAGCTTTGAGTTATTTTTTCAACTCCTTTGATGCTCAATAGATTTTTTCCCTACACACAATAGGTGCACAAGTGTTTTGCAAGGTCTCAAAATTATGTTTGACATTTTTGAATGCTTTTGAAAATTAGTTAAAGTTCATCTACAATTTGTGGCATAAATGTTATGCTTGGTTCAATTATTGTTTATAAGATAAGCATTTAATTGTAAGAATTAATTATTAATTCTAGATTTATTCGTTGTTCATTTAATTGTGGAATGAATGATGAATGATCATGAGCCTTTAATATTGGTTTTATTTGTTTCAAAGTTGTTGAAATAGGTTGTATTAACAAGGGCTTGCATGCCTCTTGTTCTATCTTGTAAAAGTTATGATAGTAGAATTACTAGGAGTGAGGATTTCCATTTCATGTAAATGTTTCATGGAGCAAGGAGTCCTTTGGAGGCATGGAGACCTTTTGAATACCCATGAATGTATGGGATACACTCATATATTAGTTTAGCTTAATCAACCTACTTGAAATCAACCGAAATGATGCACATATAGCTCTAAGTGCACCACTTAGTTAGGCTTATGGTCATCCCACCCTAGAAGCATGCTAGGCACATTTACTTTTTTATACTTTCCATATCATATTGATGTATGAGATGCATGATTAGAATATAGAGAACCTAAATAAGAAGATAAAAAATGACGAGAACTTTGCAAGAAAAAATCCTCCACTTAGAATGTGTAAATATTTTCAAATATTAAGTCAAAATGGATTCAAGTCAAAAGAGTTTTAATTAATCTAAGTCTTTCACCAATACTGCATGCCAAGATGATGCTACCAATTTTATGTGATGGCACTCAGTCACGAAGGTCACACTTAGGAAGAAAACTGTGAGTATACATTTAGCATAAGATGCACCTTTGACTTGGGAACCCCTATACATTGGCATTCAATCATGGGAGATGTCATGCGGCTATCTTGTAACAAAGTTTGATTAGTGGGTTTAACTTAATGCTTAGTGGTAAAGATGGCACACGATCAGATGGGTCTATATGAAAAGTGAGGTAAAATATATCAACAGTTGCATGAGATGCTATTAGAAAAAGTAGCTTACCCTTTGATAGCTCGTGATGGCACTTGGTCATGGAGATCCATTGGCAAGTGATTGGGGTCTTGATTCTCACTTGGAAATTTAATTTCCCAAATTTTTCTTGGGGGTGAAGAATTTGATGAAATAGTGGAAGAAAAACATGATTGAAAGTCCATGAACTTGTTTTCAATATCAAATTCAATCACATGCTTATTCCTTTTATCACCACATGTAGATTTTTGAATTTTTCAATAAACAAATGGCTAAAAATCTACTCGTAAGCATTTTGAAAACTAATAAACTCATTGGGCCTAATTTCCAAGATTGGTTGAGAAACTTTAAGATAATTCTTGACTTCAATAAGAAGATATAGGTTCTTGATCAAAGTCCACCAAACACTTTGGTTGATGATGCAATTGATGAGGTTTATGAACTTTCTGGATGATGACCTACAAGTTAGATGCCTCATGTTGGCATCCATGACTAATAAGTCAAAAAGACTCATGAATATATGAAACATGCTTGGGAGATATACACACACCTACAAGAGTTGCATATATAAGGAGCTCTTTAGGACAAGGATAAGTGAAAGGGAAAATGTCCATGATCACGGGCTAAAGAGGATTGGGCTCATCAAGAAGCTTGGACAACATGATGTGGTCATAGATAATGATCTTTATGTGGATTTGATCCTCTGATTGTTGCCACCTTAGTTCAATAAACTTGTTGTGAACTTTAATATGTCCAAGCAAATAGAAATGATCAATGAATTGGTGAACATGCTAGTGACCGCAGAGGCAATGATGAGAAAAGAAAAACCTTTCATGATGGCATTCTCTTCTAAATCAAAAGGTCCTAGGGGCCCTAGAAAAGGAGATAAGAGGAAGAAGAGTTATTTCTCAAATTGGAAGCAACCGGAGAAGAGTTTTGGGAGAGTTAAGAAAAAGGCTAAGACCCATGTAAACTATTTCCATTATGGTGAGAAAGGTCCTTAGAAAAGAAATTGCAAAGTTTACCTCGCTACTCTTGAGAAGGGTATGTATTTCTTTGAGGTGTATTTGATGACTAATTCTTTCTCTAGGGTATTTGATACTAGAAGTGCTTTTCACCTTTGTAACTCATTTTAGGCGATGGAAAGAAGAAGGAGTCTACGTGAGGGGGATTTGATCCTCTGCATTGGAAATGAAGAAAGTATTGCAGCTGAAGTCTAAGGTGTAGTAACACTAGACTTAAGGAATTCTTGTACTATTCTTGATTCGATTTACTATATACCCAACCTTGTTAAGAACATTATTTTAATTCCCATTTTGGATAATGAAAGATTTAATTTTTCAATATCAAATGGGAAGTTGAAGGCATTAAGGAATACTTCCTTAGTTGCTTAAGGTACATTAGTTAATGGATTATATATGTTTGATTTTCTGACTCCTCTAATGCACACTCAAACAAATAAAATAAAGCTAGATATTTAAGAAGATGCCATTTTGTGGCATGCTAGACTGGAGCATATTTCTAAGAATAGGATTAGCAAGTTGGAAGCTCTCAAAGCACTAAAAGTTAGTGGCATTGAGGACTTTCCCACTTGTGAATCTTGTTTGAAGGGAAAAATGACCAAGGCTGCCTTTGTAGGACAAATAAAGTAATCCACAAGTCTTTTGGATTTAATCTATACAGATGTTTGTGAACCTTTAAGGGTTGGTAGAAGAGGTGGCTATCTTTACTTCATTACTTTCATTGATGATTATAGTCGGCACGGACATATGCATCTTCGGAAGTATACAATTGTGGCCTTTGAAAAGTTCAATGAATATAAGAATGAAATAGAAAAGCAAAAGGGACTTAGTATTAAAACCCTTTGATCGGATTGAGGGGGAGAATATTTAAGTACTAAATTCTTGGATTATCTAAAAAAGAATGGAATTTTCGCTTAATAGACTCTACCCGGCACACCCAACACAATGGAGTGGCCGAGAGGTGAAACTATACTTTGTTGGACATGGTACATTCCATGATGAGTTTTTTGGATGTACCCATATTATTTTAAGGATAAGCCTTAGATACAACTGCGAGGCTACTGAATGTAGTGCCCTCAAAGTCGATGCCAAAAAATACCATATGAGATATACCATGGAAAAGAACTCTCTTACCATTATCTAAACTTTTAGGGATCTCCTGCCTACATGAGATGGGTAGTGGGAAATAAGTTAGATAGTTAATCCTTTTTATGCACATTTGTGGGATACCCAAGAGAGTTTATTGGCTCTTAATTCTTTGATCCCTTGAAACAAAAGATGTTTATCTCAAGGAACACCCATTTTTCGGAAAAAGAATTTCAATTGGATAGAAAACTTGTTGTCATCAAACTTGATAAAGTTCAAGACAATCAAGAATTCCCACAAATGGTGGAAATAACAAAATTACAAGACCCTAGTACACATCCTCTGAGAAGGTTAGATTGGATCAAGATATAACCTGAAAGGTTTGGATTTTTTCATGAGATGGGACAATCAAATGATGATCTAAACACTTATGAGAAAGTTATGTCAAACATAGATTCGGGACATTGGCTTGACGCCATGAGATCTAAAATGGACTCCATGTACTCGCACAAATTATGAACTTTGGTAGATCTACCAAAGGAAATAGTTTCTGTTAGTTGTACGTTGATCTATAAGTGAAAGCTTGGGGTAGATGGAGAAGTAGTGACTTTTAAGTTACAACTAGTGGAAAAAGGTTATGCTTAAAGACCCAGTATTGATTTCAAGAAAACCTTTTTACCAATTGCTATGCCCAAGTCCATTCAAATCTTACTTGCCATAGCTACAAATTATGACTATGATATATAGCAAATGGATGTAAAAATTATTTTTCTCAATGGTGACATTGAAGAAGATATTTATCTAGAGCAACTATAAGGTTTTACATCTAAAGGAAGTTAGCAAAAGGTTTTCAAACTCTAGAGATCTATTTATAGACTCAAACAAGTATCCTGAAGTTGGAATATATGTTTTGACAAAATGGTCAAATCATTTGACTTTGTCAGAAATGTGTATGAACTATGTGTGTATAAAAGGCTAGTAGGAGTTTAGTACAATTTATTGTGCTTTATGTTGATGACATCTTTCTCATTAGGAATGAAGTAGGAATGTTAGAGTGCACTAAAGCATGGTTATCTACACAATTCTCCATGAAGGATTTGGGAGAAGCATCATATGTATTGGGAATATGTGTCTATAGAGATAGATCAAGGAGGATACTTGGGTTTTCTCAAATTTTGTACATTGACAAGATACTAGAGAAGTTTATTATGGAAGAATCCAAGAGCGAATTTATTTCTATGGGACACGATATCCGTCTTTCCAAGTTTGTGGCCACCAAAACTGAGGAGGAGAAATAAAGAATATCCCAAATATCTTATGCCTTAGCAACATGGGGTATATTATTTGTGGTTTAATGTACGAGACTAGATATGGCACACCCATTAAGTGTTACAAGTATTTTCCTATCCAACCCTAATGAAAGTTATTGGATGGACGTTAAAACAATCCAAAATTACTTAAGAAGAACTATGGACTTATTTTTAGTGCATGGCAATGGAGAATTAAAACTTGAAGGGTTTTTGGATTCTAGTTTCCAATCAGATGTAGATGATCTCAAATCTACTTCTAGATTTATATTTTGCCTTTATAAAGTACGGCAAGATGGAAAGGTTCCAAGTAAAACACCACAGTTGACTCGACTATAGAGGCAGAATACATTACAGCTTCGGAAGCTGCAAAGGAGGGTGGTTGGATGAAAACCTTCATTCAAGAGTTGAATATAATGCTTAACATCATTGAGCCAGTAGCTTTCTTCTGTGACAACAATAGAGTGGTAGTGCAAGCTAAAGAGTTAAGATCTCATTAGCAATCCAAGCATATATTGAGGGGATATCATTTGATTCGATAGATTATTAATAGAGGTGATATCTGAGTGGAGAGAGTTACCTTGAAAGAGAGCATAGGAGATCTACTGATAAAACCTCTATTGCAAAAGGTCTTTGAAGGACATCTTGGAAAGATAGGTCATAAGTCCAGAGGTTTTGGTTTTATGGCAAGTAGGAGATTGTTGAAATAGTACTTTGCAAGCTAACGAGATTGGCCTTGTATAAACTATTTCCTTATAAAATGATCTTAATTGAATGATATCTTTATATGGCTATCTTTATCTTATGCTTTATTACACTTCACTAGCATTTAGATGAAGTTTTTAAATCACTTAAGACTGTGGGACTTGGTTTAGTGAGTCTCAGATAGTCATGATTTTAAATCTTCTAAGTTATAGGATCTTATAAGATAGGGCATTTAAGATTTGGATAGACTTATACTAACAATGCATAAATTCAAGGGTTGGAGATTGCTTCATTCCATGAGCAATTGTATGAGATACGGGTGCATGTTAGTGGGTGTTTATTAGAGAATAAGGCACTGAAGACCCATTGGAAAATTCACTAGATAGCCATAATGGCAAGTCGATAATGTCAAGTTCTCCAACTTACATTAGTGCATATTATTAGTCCTCTCTCCTATGGATCCATGGTAATCTTATGCCCGATCTTCATACTTTGACTCTTTTTTGACCACTTAGTAGGTCATTTGGGTTGAAATTGTATGTGAGCTACTTGGCAAAAAGGTTTGTGAAATTCAAGATAGAATCCAACTCTTCACTGTTGTCAAGGGTGAGTACATCTCTTATGTGTTCCATGATAATTGATTTCTAGAAATCCTTGCACAAAATGGTGTCATAATTTGGAAAAAGGTGTTTTCCAAAGGTGAGGTCACTCAATTTGGATAAAATATTAAGAATAAAGACATAGTTTTGAGGCTTTTAGGGAGCTGACAAATATCTTATCCTAGGCCTCTTTTGGGACATAGGAGATAGAAGGACTGTATTTGCATAGCACATGTAGAGCAATGATTGTTCTCTAGATTATCCATTTCACCCAATTAGTTGGGCTCCATGGGCTTAAGGTTGAATATCAACCATAGAGATTATGTACTTTTCAATTAATGAGATTAATTGAATTGAGTAGACTAGTTTAAAAGGAGTTTTAAACTAGAATGAATATAAGATATTCAAAAGTCACAAGGAGCTATAAACCCATGTCTAATGAATGGTAGAATGTATTGAGTCCACACAAAATCCAATTAGCTTTCTAATTGGTGGAGAGAATTTTCTATGGTGTTAGAAAATGATATCTCTTAGTGGACTGATTTTTGGAGCCAAGTTTGAGGGCCAATTTTGGCTTGATTGATTTGAGTGTTAATTAATCAACTAATTTAATAGTTAAATTAGACCAATAATTAAGGAGTTAATTATTTGGTGCCAACATGATCATCAATTGGTCAAGTTAACTTAAAAAGTTAAATTAACAAATTTAGGTTAAGGAGTTAAGCTAATTTGATTTAAAGAGTTAAGTTAAGGCATAATTAATTAAATTGAAGAGTTTAATTTGATTAATTAGGAAGAATGAATTTTGGAGGGAAGACTTAAGTGAGATTTGAAATGGCAACTTAATTAATTTGAAATGAGATTCCAAATGTAATTAAAAAGTAAATTAAATTCAAATGAGATTTGAATTCAAAATTTGCCACTTAAGCAACCCCACTGGGTCGCACCCCTCATGAAATGTGTGATGCCACCTTGGCATCACACTATTCAGCATCTATGTGTAGATATAGAGTGAGGGTTTGATCAAACCGTGCTTATTAATGTAGAGTATTAGATTCTTCTCTTTTCTTACAAAACCACTTGCAAGCATGTATTCATGTGTTGAAAGCTTAACTTCCTTTTTCTTCTTCTTATCAAAATTTGGCCACCACTATTAGTAAATCTATGGTCTTACTGCAACTTATAGACTAAAAATTTAGGAAGATCTTATTGGTGTGTGGACCATTACAAAAGAGGCAAGATGTGTGACTTGCTTGTTCCTGGGGATCCACCTGCACAGAGTCTGACTTTGTGATTTTCTATGGGGAGTTCCAGCTGGCCAATTGATATGGAATTTTAAATGGATGTTGATCAATGTGTTATAAAGCTCCATATAGTTTTTCAAAATTTGTTTAGGAGATTTTATAGGGAGATCGTTGTAATTTTCTCATTGTGCCAGAATCAAGCAGTTTCCAAAATTAGTGAAGTGTTTACTTGCTACTCCTTGGATTTTACTCTTGAAGGTAATCCTCTATCTAAATATGAATCCTAGGCATTATTATATCCTTGTTTTACTTATGGTCAATAGTTAATTTCATGTTTTGAGGTTTTGATATTAGATCTTAGTGCCTTACTTGCGTTCAAGTGGTATTGGAGCCTAAATGATGCTCAGATTTGGATTTTATTTGGTTGATTGATTTATGTGATGGATTAATCTAGATCACCATATTCTCATTTCAATTTATGAATTGGAGAATTTGGTTGATTTTTGTGTGGCTCCTTGATTGATGAATTGAAAGCATGCTATTATGTGCTTTAAGTGTTAATTCATGTAGTTAGCATGTTTTAATTCATAGTGATTAATGTTCAATGTTGATTTGGCATTAATTGGTATTATATTTTGATATATCACGTTAATTTATAGCTGAAAGAGTTTTGGTCATTTTTGAATCCAATGTGATTGGAACTTTATTGGAAACTTTGAAGAATTTGATTCTTACTTTTCGTAATTTTTGAAAGCATGTTTGAGTACTTGAATTTCCTATTTTAAAAGGTGTTTTAAATTTAGAAATCACTCTAAAATATGTGTAGTGATGTTGAGAAAATGTGCTAAAATTTTTGGTGAATAAGAGTTGAGTGGAGAACACACTTGGTGAGCTATGAACTCCTAAAGATAGGTTTGTTGGCATAACCTAGGTACTGGATGGGTAGCATGCACAAGTTATGCACATAGGCTACCCAGTCAGGTGCTAACATAGGCTACCCAGTCAAGTGCTACGACTGCTAGGTAGTCTGGTTTTAGGGGAGTTTAGTGAGCTTTGAGTTGTTTTTTCAACTCCTTTACTACTCAATAGATTTTGCACAACACACATTAGGTGCACAAGTGTTGTGCAAGGTTTCAAAATTATGTTTGACATTTTTGAATGCATTTGAAAATTGGTTAAAGTTGATCTCCAATTTGTGGCATAAATGTTATACTTGGTTCAATTATTTGTTTATGAGATAAGCATTTAATTGTTAGAATTAATTGTTAATTCTATATTTAATTATTATTTATTTAATTGTTAAAGGAATGATGAATGATCATGAGCCTTTAATATTGGTTTTATTTGTTTCAAAGTTGTTGAAATGGGTTGTATTAAATGGTGTTTGTATGCCTCTTGTTCCATTTGGTAAAAGTTATGATAGGAGAATTACTAGGAGTGAGGATTTCCATTTCATGTAAATGTTGCTAGAGCAAGGAATCCTATGGAGGCTTGGAGACCTTTTGAAGACCCATGAATGTATGGGATACACTCATATAATAGTTTAGTTTATTCAACCTACTTGAAATCAGCCGAAGTGATGCACCTATGGCTCAAAATGTATCACTTGGTTAGGCTTATGGTCATCCCAACCTGGGAGCATGCTAGGCGCATTTACTTATTTACGCTTTCCATATCATATTGATGTATAAGATGCATGATTAGGATATGGAGAACATAAGTAAAAAGATAAAAAATGATGAGATCTTTGCAAGCAAAAATCCTCCACTTAGAATGTCTAAATATTTTCAGATATTAAGTTAAAATGGATTCAAGTTAAATGAGTTTTAAGTAATCCAAGCCTTCTACCAATAGTGTACGCCATGATGATGCTGTTGATTTTGTGTAATGGCACTCAGTCATGTGGGTCACACTTAGGAGGAAAGTTGTGAGCATACACTTAACATAAGATGTATCTTTGACTTTGGAACCCTCATGCATTGGCACTCAATCACAGGAGATGTCATGGGGCTATCTTGTGATAAAGTTTGATTGGTGGGTTTGACTTAATGCTTAGTAGTATAAATGGCACACGGTTATATGGGTTTATATGAAAAATTTGGTAAAATATATTAAGAGTTGCATGAGATGTAATTAGCAAAAGTTGCTTACCCTTTGATTGCTCGTGGATGACACTTGGTCACAGAGGTCCATTGGTAAGTCATTAGGGTCTTAGTTATTACTAGGAAATTTGATTTCCTAAATTCTTCTTGGGAGTGAAGAATTTGATGAAATAGTGGACGAAAAACATGCTTGAAAATCCATGAACATATTTTCAATATCAAATTTAATCGCATGCTTATTCTTTTTATTCGCTACATAGAGATTTTTTAAAACTTCAACAAACAAATGGCTAAATATCCACTCGCAAGCATTTTGAAAACAAATAAGCTCACCAGTCCTAACTTCCATGATTGGTTGAGAAATCTTAAGATAATTCTTGACTTCGATAAGTGGACATATGTTTTTGATCAAAGTCCACCAAACACTTTGGGTGATGATGTAATCAATGAAGTTCTTGAAGTGTTCTCAAAATTTGTCGATGATGATCTATAAGTTAGATTCCTTATGTTGGCATCCATGACTAATGAGCTCCAAAAGACTTATGAGCACATGAAACATGTTTGTGAGATATACACACATCTACAATGGTTGTATGGTGTTCAAATATGACATGAAAGGTTCACTTTGTCTAAAGAGATCTTTGGGATAAGGATATATGAAAGGCTAGTGTCCATGATCATAGGATAAAGATGATTGGGCTCATCAAAAAGTTTAGAGAACTTGATAAGATCATAGACAATGACCTTTATGTGGATTTTATTCTCTAATTGTTGCCATCCTCATTTGATCAATTCGTTGTGAACTTTAATATGTCCAAGCAAACAGTAATGATCAATAAATTGGTGAACATACTAGTGACTGTAAAGGTAATGATGAGAAAAGAAAAACCTCGTATGATGGCATCCTCCTGCAAGTTGAAAGGTCCTAGAGGCCCCAGAACGGGAAGTAAGAAGAAGAAAAGTTCTTCCTTGAAAGGGTGGCAACTCGAGAAGAGTTTCGGAAGAGTTAAGAAGAAAGTTAAGACTAATGCAAACTATTTCCGTTGTGGTGAAAAGGGTCATTAGAAAAGAAACTGCAAAGCTTACCTTGCTATACTTAAGAAAGGTATATATTTATTTGAGGTGCATTTAATGATTAATTCTTCCTATGGGTATTTGATACGACATGTGTTTCTCACCTTTGTAACTTGTTACATGGGATGGAAAGAATAAGAAATCTATGTGAAGTGCATTTGATCCTTCACATTGGAAATGGAGAAAAAGTTGCGGTCAAAGTCCATGGCATAATAACACTAGACTTAGAGAATCTTGTATTATTTTTGATTCAATTTACTATGTACCCAACTTTGTTAAGAACATTATTTCAATTCTCAATTTGGATAATGAAGGATTTGATTTTTCAATAGCACATGGGAAGTTGAAGGCATTAAGGAATGGTTCCTTAGTTGCTTAAGGTACATTAGTTAATGGTTGTACATGCTTGATCTTCTCATTTCTCAAATGCCCACTCAAACAAATAAAAGAAAGCTAGATATCTAAGAATATACCATTTGTGGCATGCTAGACTTGGGCATATCTTTAAAAATAGGATGAACAAGTTGAAAGCTCTCAAAACACTAAAAGTTAGTGGCATTGAGGACCTTCCCACTTGTGAATCTTATTTGAAGTCAAAAATGACCAAAGCTCCCTTTGTAGGGAGCAATCCACAAGTCTTTTGAATTTGATCCATATAAATATTTGTGGACAAATAAGGGTTAGTAGGAGAGGTGGCTATTTTTACTTTATTACTTTCATCGATAATTATAGTCAGTACGGACATGTGTATCTTAGAAGTACAAGTCTAAGGCCTTTGAAAAGTTCAAAGAATATAAGAATGAATTACAAAAGCAAAAGGGACTTAGTATTAAAACCTTTCAATTGGATTGAGAAGTAGAATACTTAAGTACCGAATTCATTGATTATCTCAAAAAGAATGGAAATCTCTCACAATAGACTCCACCCGGCATACCCTAACACAATGGAGTGGCTGAAAGGAAAAATCGCACCTTATTGGACATGGTACATTCCATGATAAGTTTTTTTGATGTACCTATATCATTTTGGGGATACACCTTTGAAACAGCTGTGAGGTTGCTAAATGTAATACCCTTAAAGTTGGTGCCAAAAATACTATATGCGATATGGCATGGCAAAGCACTCTCTTACTATTACTAAAGGTTTGAGGATTTCCCTCCTTTATAAGACGGATGAAGGAGGATGAGTTGGATAGTAGTTCATCTCATGCACGTTTGTGGGATACCCAAGAGAGTCTATGAGTTATTACTTTTATGATCTCTTAGAAGAAAAGGTGTTTGTCATGAAGAATGCCTATTTTTTGAAAAAGGAATTTTGGTTGGATAGAAAAGGTGTTGTCATTGAACTTGATGAAGTTAGACAATCAAGAAATCCTATAAGTGGTGGAAATAATGAAATTGCAAAAGCTTAGTACATAACCTCTAAGAATGTCGGACCAGATCAAGAAACAACCCGAAAGGTTTGAATTTCTTCATGTGAGGGCCAATCAGATGATGATTCAAAGACCTATGAGGAAGCTATATCAGACATAGATTCAGGATGTTGGCTTGAAGCCATGAGATCCAAAATGGACTCCATGTACTCAAACAAAGTATGAACTTAGGGAGATCCACCAAAAGGAATAGTTTATGTTGGTTGCAAGTAGAACTATAAACAAAAGTTTAGGGTAAATGGAGAAATAGTAACTTTTAAGGTGCAACTAGTGGAAAAAGGTAACACTTAAAGACCCGGTATCGATTTTGAGGAAACCTTTTCATTAGTTACTATGTCTAGCTCTATTCAGATCTTATATACCATAATTATATATTATGATTGTGAAATTAAATATGGCACACTCATTAAGTGTTATGAGTAGGTTCCAATCTAACCCTGGTAAAAGTCATTGGGTAGCTATACAAACAATCCTAAAGTACTTAAGAAAAACTAAGAACTTGTTTTTATTGTATGGTAATAGAGAATTGAAACTTGAAGGGTTTTCGCATTCTAGTTTCCAATCCAATGTAGATGATCTCAAATCTACTTTTGGATTTATATTTTACCTTAATGGCAGCACAGTAAGTTGGAAACTTTCTAAGAAATACACACAGCCAACTCGACCACAGAGGTAGAATACATTGCAACTTCAAAAACTACAAAGAAGGGTGTTTGAATGAAAAACTTCATTCAAAAGTTGAATGTAGTGCTTAGCATCGTTGAGCTAATAGTTGTCTTCTATGATAACAATGGGTCAGTAGCACAACTTATAGAGCTAAGATCTTATTAGCCATCCAAACACATATTAAGGTGATGTCATTTGATTTGGAAGATCATTGATAGATGCAACATCCAAGTGGAGAGAGTTGCCTTAAAAGAGAACATAGCAGATGCACTGACAAAACCTTTATCGTAAAAAGATCTTTGAAGGACATCTTGAGAAAATGAGTCTTAAGGCCATGGGGCATTGGCGTTAGGGCTTGTGACAAATTGTTTGAATAGTGCTCTACAAGCTAATGAGATTTACCTTGTATAAACTACTTTCTTGTAAAATTTGATTGAATGATATCTTTATATGGCTATATTTATCTTATACTTTATTTTACATCACTTGCATTTGGATGACGCCTTTAGAACATCAAATACTGCAGGACTTAGTTTGCTGACCATGGAATAAGTCTCACATGATCGTGATTTTAAATCTTCCAAGTCATAGGATCTTATGAGACGGGGCATCTAAGGTCTAGATAAAATTGCAGAAATTATGCATGAATCCAAGGGTTGGAGATTGCTCTGTTCCTTGAGCAACTGTATAAGATATTATTAGAATAATGCCCTGCAAGCTAATAAGATGGGCCTTGTAAACTAATTCACTTGTGGTACAATCTTGATTGAATGATATTCTTTATATGGCTATCTTTATCTTATGTGTTGTTTCACTTCACTAGCATTTGGATGAAGCCCATAGATAATCTATAACTTCAAGACTTAGTTTAGTGACCATGAATAAGTCTTACACAATCATGATCTTAAAACTTCCAGGTCATAGGATCTTGTGAGATGGGGCATCTATAATCTAAATAGACTTCCGCTAACAATGTATAAATCTAAGGGTTAGAAATTGCTCCATTCTATGAGCAATTCTATGAGATACAGGTCTATGTTAGTGGGTGTTTGTTAGAGAATAATGCACTGAAGACCCATAGAAGAATCCACTAGATAGCTGAAGTGGCAAGTCGGTAGTGCCAAGTTCTCCTGCTTACATTAGTGCATATTATTAGTCCTTTGACCTAAGGATCCATGGTAACCTTGTGTCCAACCCTCTATACTTTAACTCTAACTTGTCCAGCTAGTAGGTTTTTTGGGTTGAGAATGAGTGTGAGCTACTTAGCATGGAGTTTTTTAAGATTTAAGATAGAACCTGACTCCTCGCTATTATGAAGGGTGAGTATATCTTCTATGTGTTTTATGATGATTGATTCCTTGAAATCATTGCGCAAAGTGGTGTGACAATTTGGAAAAAGGAGTTTTCCAAAGGTGAGGTCTCACAATTGGGATCGAACATTAAGAATAAAGACATAATTTTGAGATTTTTAGGGAGCTGACAAATATCTTATCTTAGGCATCTTTTAGGACTTAGGAGATGGAAGGACTGTATTTGCATGCCATGTGTAGAGTGATGATGGTTCTCTAGAGTATTCATTTCACCTAATTAGTTGGGCTCCATGGGCTTGAGGTTGGACACCAACTATAGAGATTAGGTACTCTTCAATTAATGAGATTAATTGAATTGAGTCGACTAGTTTAAAAGGAGTTTTGAACTAGAATGAACATAAGATGTTCAAAATTCACAAGGCATCAAATGAATACTAGAACCTATTAGGTCACACAAAATCTAATAAGCTTCCTAATTAATGGTGAGAATTTTCTAAGGTATTAGAAAATGGTGTTTCCCAGTGGACTGATTTTTGGGGCCAACTTTGAGGGTAAATTTTGGCTTGATTGATTTAAGTGTTAAATTAATAAACTAATTTAAGAGTTAAATTATATCAATAATTAATGAGTTAATTATTTGGTGCCAACATGACCATCAATTGGTCAAGTTAATTTAAAGAGTTAAGTTAACAAATTTAGCTTAAGGAGTTAAGCTAGTTTGACTTAAGGAGTTAAGTTAAAGAAAAATTAAATGAATTAAACTGTTAATTTGATTAATTAAGGAAGAATAAATTTTGGAAGGAAGACTCAAATGAAATTTGAGATGGCACCTTAATTAATTTGAAATGAAATTCCAAATATAATTAAGATGTAAATGAAATTCAAATGAGATTTAGATTCAAATTTTGCCACCTTGGCCACCCCCCTCGTGCATTGTATGATGCCAACTTGGCATCCTCATTTTTAGCCTCTATATATAGATATCTGGAGAAGAGGTTGTGCATATGACAAATGGTGTGAAGAATTAGATTCTTCATTTTCCTCTAAAATATTTGCAAGCTAGCATTTCATGTGTTGAAGGCTAAGCTTCTTTCTTCATCTTTCTACCCCAAATTCAACCTCCATCATCACCAAATCTTTGGTCTTATTCCAACGAAAAGACTAGAGATCTAGGAAGTCTCATTGTTGTGTGGACTATTTCAATAGAGGTAAGACATATGCCTTGCTCTGTTTCTGGAGAGCTCTCTATGCGAGGTCCAAATTTATGATTTTCTCTAGGATGATCCAAATGGTCAATCGATCTAAATTTTATACTGAAGATTTTCAAGGTGTTTTATATCTCTAGTACTATTTCTAGAATTTTTGGAGGTGATTTGGTAGGGCTATCGTCGCATTCCTTTCGCTATGCTGTGAGCAAGTAGATTTTAGAATCGATGAAGTGTTTATTTATTTTATCTTAAGTTTGCTTATCAAGGTAATCTTCTATCTAAATATAAATCCAAGGTAAGAGTAGATCCCTGGGATGCTTGTAGGCACTAGTCATTTTGTGTTTTGAAGTTTTGATTATAGATATTAGTGTCTATCTTGCTTTCAATTGGTATCAGAGCCTAAATCATGCTTAGATTTGGATTTTTCTTGGTTGATTGATTCATGCGATGGATTGATCTTCATCTCCATATTCTTGATTCAATTGATAGATTGGAGAATTTGATTGATTTGTTTGTGGCTCCTTGATTGATGAATTATAAGCATGCTATTATGTGTTTTAAGTGTTAATTCATGTAGTTACTATATTTTAATTCATAGTGATTAATGTTGAAAAGTGTTTTGGCATTAATTGATGTTATATGTTGATATAGCATGTTGACTTATGACTGAAAGAGTTTTGGTTTATTTTGGATTCAATATAATTGAAATTATGTTGGAGATTATTTGAAGAATTTGATTTTTACTTTTTCTAATTTTTGAAAGCATGTTTGAGCACTTGTATTTCCAGTTTTAAAAGGTGTTTTGAATTTGGAAATTGATCTAAAATGTGTGTTATGATGTTGAGAACATATGCTAAAATTATTGGTGCATGAAAGTTGAGTGGAGGACATACTTGGCAAGCTTTGAACCTCAGAAACTAAGGTTGCTGCAATAGCCTAGGTACTGGCCAGGTAGCATGCACACACAGTGCGCACAGGCTACCTAGCCATGTGCGAAGGGCTGCTAGGAAGCCCAATTTTAAGGGTGTTGGTGAGCTTTGAGTTGTTTTCTCAACTCTTTTAATACTCAATAAGTTTTTGAACTACACACATTAGTTGCACAAGTGCTGTGCTATGCCTCAAAATTATGTTTGATATATTTGAATGCTTTAGAAAATTGGCTAAAGTTGATCTCCAATTAATGGCATAAGTGTTATGCTTGGTTAAATTATTTGTTTATGAGATGAGCGTTTAATTATTGGAATTAAGGTTCAATTCTAGATTTATTTATTGTTTATTTAATTGTTAAATGAATGGGGATGATTATGAGCCTTTTGAACTAATTTTATTTATTTCAAAGTTGTTGAAATAGGTTGTTTAAATGGGGCTTGCATGCCTCTTGTTCTATCTTGTAAAAATTATCAGAGTAGAATCACTAAGTGTGAGGATTTCCATTTCATGTAAATGTTGCATGGAGCAAGGAGTCTAATAGTGGCATAAAGGTTAATTGAAGACCTATGAATGTATGGGATAAACTCATGTAATAGTTTAGTTTAATTTAATTCACTTTAAATCAACTAAAGTGATGCACTTATAGCTCTAAGTACATCACTTAATTAGACTTATGGTCATCCCACCCTAGGAGCATACTAGGCTTTTTACTTATTTACGTTTTTCATATCCTATTGATGCCTGAGATGCATGATTAGGATATAGAAAACCTAAATAAGAAGATAAAATGATGAGATCTTTGCAAGCAAAAACCTCTACTTAGAACATCTAAGTATTTTCAAATATTAAGTCAAAAATGTATACAAATTAAAAAATTTTTAATTAATCCAAGCCTTCCACTAATAGTGTATGCCATGATTATGCTACCAATTTTGTGTGATGGTAATTAGTCATGGGGGTCATGCTTAGGAGGAATGCTGTGAGCATGCATTTAGCATGAGATACACCTTTGACTTGGAAACCCTCATCCATTTGCACTCGATCACAAGGGGCTGCTGTGAGGTGGTCTTGAGATAAAGTTCGATTGGTGGGTTTGACTTAACACTTAGTAGTATAGATGGCACATGGTCATGTGGGTCTATATGAAAATTAAGGCAAAATATATTAAGACTTGCATGGGATGTAATTAGCAAAAGTTGCTTACCATTCGATTGCTCATGGATGGTACTCGGTCACGGGGGTTTATTAGCAAATCATTGAGGTCTTGATTCTCACTAAGAAATGTGATTTCCTAAATTCTTCATAAGGGTGAAGGATTTGATAAAATAGTTGGAGAGAAACATGCTTGAAAGACCATGAACATGTTTTAATATCAATTTAATCACATGTTTATTCTCTTTTATCAACTATTGTAGATTTTGAAATCTTCAATAAAGAAATGGCTAAAAATTGCACTCAACATTATTTTAGAAACCAATAAACCAACCGGGCCAAACTTTCAAGATTTACTTAAACTCAAAAATTATTCTAGATTCCTACAAGCAGATATAGGTCCTATATCATGGTACTCCTAATTCCTTTAGGATTTATTTAGATCTAGAGACACTTGAAAATTACACGAAATGGGCTTAGGATAGTCCCATCCCTTAGTCTCATGATGGCATCTATACACTCTAAAAGTCTCAAAGACAAATGAATTATACCTTGGTCAAAGTTTACAAAGAGTTGTAAAAGCAAATGAGATATGAGAAGTTTATGTTGTCAAATGAGACTTTTCAAGCTAGGATGAATGGGAAGTCGTGTCATCAACCACGATATAAAGATGATCTGGCTTAGAGAAACTTTTCAACTTGGATATAGTGATGGATAATGATCTCCATGAGGATTTGATCGTCACATCCTCATCGAGTTTTATTGATCAAAGCATTGATCTAGAAGGAGACTACCATAATAAGGGCAAACCTTCGACACTTGTTTCCTCCTTAAAGTCTATGGGCCCTTGGGGTGCTAGAAAGGGAGGTAAAAAGGAAGAAATGTTTTTCCTTTATGGGAAAACAACTATTAAAGGCATTTGAATGAGTCAAGAAGATCAAAGAGGAAATAGTCAATATTATTTATTTCTACACAGGCAAAATAGGCCATTAGAAGACTATAGCAAGGAATACCTTGCAACCCTTAAGAAGGGAATGTACTTTATTAAGGTGTGTTTAGGATGAATTCTTCCTGATTGATATATGATATCACATGTAGTTCTTTTCTTTGTAAGTTGTTACAAAAGAATAAAAAGAAGAATAGAACTAAGTGATGTGGATATGATCTACTACCTTGGCTAAGGAGCAAAGGTTTTGTCCAAAGCCGAAGGCGTACAATAAGTTAGATTTAGAGAATTCCATACTTGTATTGGACCTTTGTCATATAGTACCATATATTATTGAGAACATTATTTTAATTCCCATTTTTGGATAGCATAGGATTTGATCCTTCTATATCAAATAAAAGATTGAAGGCATTAAAGAATGAGTTCTTTAGTTGCTTGTGGTATAATTAATAGAGGATCGTACATATTTAGATTCTCAACCATCACTAATGTACTTTAAACTAAGTAAGAAATTAGATATCCAAGATAATGTCATGATGTGGCATACAAGACTTGGTCATATCTCAAAAAATTAGGATGAACATGTCAGAAGCTCTCAAAGTACTAAATGTCAGTGGCATTGAGAATCCTCTTACTTGTGAATCTTATTTGAAGGGATAATAACCAAAGCTCCTTTTGTAGGACAAATAGAGCCCTCCACAAATCCTTTGGATTTGATCCATTCGGATGTTTGTGGACTACTAAGAGTTAGTGAGAGTGGAGGTTATTCTTACTTTATAGCTTTCATTGATGGTAATAGTTAGTTCGGACAAATATATCTTATGAAGTAAAGTTCAAAGAGTATATAAATGAAGTCGAAAAGCATAAATGGACTTAGTGTTAAATCCCTTTGATTAGATATAGAGAAAAAAATACTTAAGTACCATATTCTTGGATTATCTAAAGGAGCATGGGATTTTCTCTTAATGGACTCTACCCTAAACATCCATACATAATAGAGTAGCCGAGAGGAAACACCGTATCTTCTTGCACATGGTACGTTCCATAATGAGCATATTCAATGTACCTATATCCTTTTGAGGATACACCTTAATGATGGCAGCAAAGTTACTAAGAGGGGTTTGGGGATCTCCCATCTACATGAGATGGACAGTGTGGGATAATTTGTATAGTAGATCTTTCTTGTGCAAGTTTGTTGGATATCCAAGAGAGTCCATGGGTTATTACTTTTGTGTTCCCTCAAAACAAAATGTGTGTGTTTTAAGGAATGCCACCTTTTTAGAAAAACAAATTCTATTAGATAGAAAAGGCATTATAATTAAACTTGGTGAAGTTTAAGATGTTTAGTAAATCCCACAAGTGGTAGAAAAAAATAAATATCAAAGAGCCCCACACACAACCTCTAAAAAGGTTGGATCGAATCAAGAATTAACTTGAAGAGTTTGGATTTCTTCATGAGATGGGTCAATCAGATAGAGATCCAAAGACTTATGAGGAAGATATGTTAGATATAGACTTGGGACATTAGCTTGAAGCCATGAGATCCAAAATGGACTCCATCTACTTAAACAAAGTATGGACTTTGATAGAACCACTAAAGAGAATAGTTTTCATTGGGTGCAAGTGGATCTATAAGTGAAAGCTTTAGGTAGATGGAGAAATGGTGACTTTTAAGGTGTGACTAGTGAAAAAGGGTTACATTTAAAGACCCAGTATCCATTTTGAGAAAACCTTTTCACTGATGGCTATGCCTAAGTCCATTTGGATTCTATTTGCTATAGCTACATATTATGATTACGAGATATGGCAAATGGATGTGAAAATCGCTTTCCTCAATTGTGACATTGAAGAATAAATTTATATAGAGCAACACAAGGTTTTACATCCAAACAAAGTGAGCAAAAGGTTTGTAAACTCCAGAGATTCATTTATGAACTTTTATTAGCATCCCAATCTTGGAACATACATTTTTGATAATATAGTCAAATTGTTTAGCTTTGTTAAAAAGGTGTATGAACCTTATATGTATAAGTGGGCTAGTGGGAATAGTATGTAATTTATTATGCTTTATGTTGATGATATTCTTTTCATTGGGAATGAGGTAGAAATGTTAGTGTATTAAAGTATGCTTATTTACATAATTCTCTATGAAGGATTTGGGAGAAGCATCCTGAGTGTTGGGAATACGTATCTATAGAGATAGATCGAGAAGGATGCTGGGGCTTTCCCAAATCTTGTACATTGAGCAAGATACTAAAGAGGTTTAGTATGGAAAAATCTAAGAAGGGATTTCTCCTTTTGGGGACGTGATTATAGTCTCTCCAAGTCTATGGCCCCTATGCCTCGGTGATAAGGAGCATAATGCATGCGGTTCAATGTACAAGATCGAATGTGGCACACTAACTAAGTATTACATATAGGTTCCAATCCTACCCCGATAAGAGTCACTGGATGGCCGTAAAAATGATCTTTAAGTACTTAAGAATAACTAAGGACTTATTTTTAGTATACGGCAATCGAGAATTGAAACTCGCAATATTTTTGGATATTAGTTTTCAATCCAATATAGATGACCTTAAATCCATTTTTGGATACATATTTTGCCTTAATGGCGCCACGGTGTGTTGGAAGAGTTCAAATTAGACACCATGGCCTAGATAATCACTGAGGTAAAGTACTTTGTGGTTTTGAAAACCAAAAAGAAAGGTGTTTGGATAAAAACTTTATCAAAGGGTTGGATGTAGTACTTAGCGTGCATGAGCCTACGATTATCTTTGGAAGACAATTTAGGACTTGAGCTAAGATCTCATTAATGATCCAAATACATTAAATGCGTTATCATTTGATATATGATATCAATTGATAGAGTTGACAACTAAGTGGATAAAAGTTACCTCAAAAGAAAATATTGTAGAACTATAGTATTCACTGCTAAAAGCTAAGGGTCTTTAGAGGATGTCTTATGACGATGGGTCTTAAGGCCATCGGGTATTGGCTTTAGGGCAAGTGGGAGATTGTTGGAATAGTACCCTACAAGCTAATGAGATTGGTCTTGTAAACTATTTCACTTGTGGTACAATCTTGATTGAATGATAATATATGGCCATCTTCATCTTATGCTTTATTTCACTTTACTAGCATTTGGATGAAGCCCTTGAATCACCTATGATTGTGGGACTTGGTTTGGTCACCATGGAATAAGTCTCACATGGTTGTGATCTTAAAACTTCCAAATCATAGAATCTTATGAGATAGGACATCTAAGATTTGTATGGACTTCCACTAACGATGCAAAAATCTAAGGGTTGGAGATTGCTTCGTCCCATGAGCAACTGTATGAGATATGGTGCATGTTAGTGGGTATTTGTTAGAGGATAAGGTATTGAAAACCCATCGAAGAATTGACTAGATAGTTAAAGTGGCAAGTTGGTAGTGCCTAGTTTTCCTGCTTACGCTAGTGCATATTATTTGTCCTCTAACTTGAGGATCCATGGTAACCTTGTGTCCAATCCTCATGATTTGACTTATCTTTGACCACCTAGTGGGTTTTCCAGATTGAGATTGGGTATGAGCTACTTGGCATAGAGGTTTGGGAGATTTAAGATGGAATTCGACTCTTTGTTGTGGTGAAGGGCAAGTACATCTCCTATGTGTTCTAAGAAATCCTTTCACAAGGAGGTGTGATAATTTAGAAAAGGAGTTTTCCAAAGGTGAGGTCACATAATAGGGATCGAACATTGAAAATGGAGACATAGTATCAATGCTATTAGAGAGCTAACAAATATATTACCTTAGGCCTCTTTGGGGAGATAGAAAACGGAAAGACCATATTTGCATGGCATGTGCAGAGCGATGATGGTTCTCTAGATTTTCATTTTGACCAATTAGTTGGGTCCCATAGACTTGATGTTGGACATCGACCATAGAGATTGGGTATTCTTCAATTAATAAGATTAATTGAATTGAGTCGACTAGTTTAAAAGGAGTTTTAAACTAGAATGAATATAACATATTCAAAAGTCATAATGTATTGTGAGCCTATGTCCAATGAATGATAGAATCTATTGGGTCACACACAAAATCTAATTAGCTTCCTAATTAATGAAGATAATTTTCTAAGGTGTTAGAAAATAGTATCTCCTAATGGACCGATTTTTGGGGCCAACTTTGAGAGTCAATTTTAGCTTGATTGATTTAAATGTTAAATTGATTTTTGGGGCCAACTTTGAGAGTCAATTTTGGCTTGATTGATTTAAATGTTAAATTAATCTATTAATTTAAGAGTTAAATTAGATCAATAATTAAAGATTTAATTATTTGGTGCCAACATGACCATCAATTGGTCAAGTTAACTTAAAGAGTTAAGTTAACGAATTTAGCTTAAGGAGTTAAGCTAGTTTGCCTTAAAGAGTTAGGTCAGTGGAAAATTAATTAAATTAAAGAGTTTACTTTGATTAATTAAGGAAGAATGAATTTTGGAGGGAAGACTCAAATGAGATTTGAGATGGCATCTTAATTAATTTGAAATGAGATTCCAAATGTAATTAAGATGTAAATGAAATTCAAATGAGATTTGGATTCAAATTTTATCACCTAAGCAACCCCACTTGGCCACCTCTCCTCAAGCATTGTGTGATGCCAAGTTGGCATCACACATTTTTAGCCACCTATATATAGACATAGAGAGATGAGGTCATGCATATGACAAATGGTGTGAAGAGTTAGATTCTTCATTTCCCTCCAAAACATTTGCAAGCTAGCATTTTATGTGTTGAAGGCTAAGCTTCTTTCTTCATTTTTCTACCCCAAATTCAGCCTCCATCATGACCAGATCTCTGGTCTTATTCTAATTAAAATACTGGAGATCAAGAAAGTCTCATTGGTGTGTGGACTATTTCAGTAGAGGCAAGATGTATGCCTTCCTCTGTTTTTGGAGAGCTTTTTGCGTGAGGTTCGACTTTGAGATTTTCTCCTGGACTATCTAGATGGTTAATCAATTTGAATTTTTTACTGAAGATTCTCCAAGGTGTTTTCTATCTCTAGTAATTTTTCTCGAGTTTTTGGAGGCGATTTGGTAGGACGATTGTAGTAATCCTTTTATTGTGCCGTGAGTAGGCAGATTCCAGAACCGATGAAGTGTTTACTTGTTTCATCTTAGATTTTCTTGTCAAGGTAATTCTCTATCTAAATCTGAATCAAAGGCATAATTAGATCCCTGGGATTCTTATAGGCACTAGTTATTTTATGTTTTGAAGTTTTGATTATAGATCCTAGTACCTATCTTGCTTTCAGATATGGGTGGATGTTAGTGGAGGCTTGTTAGACAACAAGGCATTGAAGAACCACTAGAGAATCTATTAGATAGCTATAGTGGAAAGTTGGTTGTGACTAGTTCTCCTACTTATACTAGTGCATATTATTAATCCTTTGACCTGAGAATCCATGGTAACTTTGTGTCTAATCTTCATACGTTGGATCTTTTTTGACCACTTAGTGGTTCGTTTAGATTGAGATTGGGCATGAGCTACTTGGAATGGATGTTTGTGAGATCCTAGATGGAATATGACTCTTCGCTTACATCTCCTATGTGCTCTATGATGATCGATTCAAAGAAATTCTTGTGTAAGGTGGTATAACAATTTGGAAAAGGAGTTTTTCAAATGTGAGGTCACACAATCGAGATTAAACATTAAGAATAGAGACATAGTATTGAGGCTATTAGGGAGCCGAAAAATATCTTGTCCTATGTCTATTTTGGGAGATAGGAGACAAACGAACTATATTTACATGGCACACGTAGAGCAATGATGGTTCTTGAGAATATTCATTTCACCCAATTAGTTGGGCTCCATGGGCTTAAGATTGGATATTGACCATGGAGATTGGGTACTCTTCAATTAATGAGATTAATTGAATTGAGTCGACTAGTTTAAAAGAATTTTTAAACTAAAATAAATATAAGATATTCAAAAGTCATAAAGAGTTGTGAGACCACGTCTAATAAATGATAGAACCTATTGGGTCATAGACAAAATCTAATTACCTTCCTAATTGTTGGAAAGAATTTTCTAATGCGTTTGAAAATATGTCACCTAGTGGATTAATTTTTGGTGCTAGAGTCAATTTTAGTATGATTGATTTAAGTGTTAAATTAATTAACTAATTTAAGAGTTCAATTCAACCAATAATTAAGGAGTTAATTATTTGGTGCCAACAAACTATCAATTGGTCAAGTTAACTTAAAGAGTTAAGTTAACAAATTTAGCTTAAGGAGTTAAGTTAGTTTGACTTAAAGAGTTGAGTGAAAGGATAATTAATTAAATTAAAGAGTTTAATTTGATTATTTTAGAAGAATGAATTTTGGAGGGAGGACTCGAATGAGATTTGGAATCACGTCTTCATTAATTTGAAATGAGATTCCAAATATAATTAAGATGCAAATAAAATTCAAAGGAGATTTGGATTCAAAATTTTCCACCTAAAAAACCCCACTTGGCTGCACCCCTCATGAATGTGTGATGCCACCTTGGTGTGAAGAATTAGATTCTTCTCTTTCCTTCCAAAACCACTTGCAAGCAAGCATTCATGTGTTGAAAGCTTAACTTCCTGCTTCTTCTTCCTACCCAAATTTGGCCTGAACCATTATTAAATCTCTGGCTTTACTCCAGATTATAAACTATATATTTAGGAATATCTCATTGATGTGTGGATCATTACAATAAAGACAAGATGTGTGACTTGCTTGTTTTTGGAGATCCACCAGCACGAAGTCCAACTTGGTGATTTTCTTCAAGGAGTTCTTGATGGTCAATTGATATGAAATTTTAAATGGAGGTTCATAAAGGTGTTGGGAAGATCCATATAGTTTTTCATATTTTTTGGAGGATATTTGATAGGGAAATCGTTACAATCTTCTCACTGTGCAAGAATCAGGCAGTTTCTGGAACTAGTGAGTGTTCACTTACTACTCCTTGGATTTTGCTCTTCAAGGTATTCCTCGATCTAAATCTAAATCCTGGGCATGATTAGATCCTTGTTTTTCTTGTAGGCACTAGTTAATTTTATGTTTTGAAGTTTTGATATTAGATCCTAGTACCTTACTTGCGTTCAGTGTGTCCATGTTCAATGAATGGTAAAATCTAATAGGTTGCACACAAAAGCCAACTAGAAATCCTACTTGAGGAAGGAGAATTTTCCAAGGGTTAGAAAGCTTCCACGTTGACCAATTTGAGGAAGTAGTTGGTCAACAAATTGTTGGTCATCTTGCCATGATCAATTTAATTGTTAAATTGATATAATTAATCTAATTAATTTAAGGAGTTGAATTAAACCAATTAAATTAAGGAGTTAATTTAATTGTCTCCACATAACTATTAATTAGTCAAGTTAACTTAAAGAGTTAAGTTAACAATAACTATCTTAAAGAGTTAAGCTAATTGACTTAAATATTGATTCAAAGGTCAATTAATTATATTAAAGTTTGTAATTTAATTAAAATAAAGAATTATTTTGGAGGTGAAAATCAAATGAAGAGTTCATTTGGAGTGCATGAGAATTTAATTTGGATGACATTTCATTAGATGAAATGAAGATTCCAAATGAAATTAAAATGCACCTTAAATTCACATGCAACTTATTTGTAAGTTGGCAAGCAAGTGGCGCAAACCTTGAGGATGGTGTGATGCCACCTAAGCATCTCACCTTTCGTCCATCTATATACAGATATAGAGGGTTAGCTCATCATCACATGTGACATACAAGCATTTTAGATCTAATTGTTAAATTCTCTCATTTCCCTCCAATTTTGCATGTGTTGAAGCTTCGCATTTTTCTTCATTTCCTACCTGCAAAATTGGCCTTCATCCTTGATATTTTCTAATTTTTTTTTCATCTGACATTTGGTAGAATTGGATTTTCCATTGGTGTATGGATCTTATCATTAGAGGCAAAACAATTAGATTGCTAGCCTTTTGCAGATCCTTTATTCAGGCAGTAATTTGGAGGCATTTCTAGAGAGGCTTCCAGTTTTCGGATTTGGCTGATTTTTCTACTGAACGTTCATCAAGGTGTTGGTGATATCCAGTCCTAATTTCATCTGATTCTGAATAGATTTGGTTGGGCAAAAGTTGCCAAGAACCTGCTGCACCACTGGAAGACAGATTCAAGGTATTGAAGTCTTCTTCCCACTTTCCCTGGATTTTGAGCATTCAAGGCATTCCACATGCAAAATTTGAAATTAAGGCATGGAAAGATCCTTGATTTCATGTGTAGCCTAGTTCTTTTGGCATTTTTAGGCTTTGATAATTAGATCCTAGTGCTACACTTTGTTTTGGGTTGAGCTTGGATATGAGCTACTTAGACATGGTGATTTGTGAGATTCAAGATGGTATTCGACTTCTCGTCATTGTGAAAGGTGATTTCATCTCCTATGTATTCTATAATGATCGATTGGTGTGTGGATCGTGGATCATTACATTAGAGGCAACACACTTGGATTGCTAAGCTTTTGGAGATCGACTGCAATCCAATTAGTTTGGAGCCATTTCTAGAGAGACTTTCAATTTTTTGTTTTGGCTGAATTTTTTAGTAGATCTTAATCAAGGTGTTGGTAATCATGTGTACAAATTTTAGTCAATTCCAAGGTGATTTGGATGCGCGATTGTTGTTGCGAACCTACTGCACCATTGGAAAACTATTTCAAGGTGTTGAAGTGTTCTTTTTCCTTTCCTTGGATTTTGAGCATCCAAGGTAATCCTTCTTCTAAATTTGAATTTAAAGCATGATTAGATCCTTGGTTTTGAATGTATCCTAGATAATTTAGTAATTTTTTGTGCTTTAATTATTGGATCCTAGTGCTACATTTGACTTCACTAGGTGGAGTCCCTTGTGAGAAATCCTATTTTCTTTTAGATAATTCAAAATTCAGTATTTAAGTATTCCCCCCCTCAATTCGATTGAAGAACTTTAATACTAAGTCATTTTTTTTTTCTACTTCATTTCTATACTCTTTGAACTTTTCAAAATCATTGAACTTGTACTTCATAAGATACACTTGTCTAAATCAAGTACAATCATCGGTGGAGGTAGTGAAGTAAAAATGGCCTCCTTTTGCAATAACTTTTAGTGGTCCACAAGCATCCGTGTGGATCAAATCCCAAGAACTTGTGGTTCACTCCATTTGTCCTACAAAAGGAGCTTTGGTCATTTTTCCTTTTAAACAAGTTTCCTTTTAAACAAGATTCACAAGTAGGAAAATCCTCTATGCCACTGACATTTAATGTTTTGAGGACTTTTAACTTGTTCATCATATTTTTGAAAATATGTCTAAGTCTTGAATGCCATAAGATGGCATCTTCTTGGTTATCTAATTTTCTCTTGTTTTGTTGAGTTTGCATTAGTAATGGTTGAGAATCCAAAATGTGTAATTCGTTGTTTATTGTACACATAGCAACTATAGAACTATTCTTTATTACCTTCAATTTCCGATTCAATATTGAAAAATAAAATCCTTTGCTATCTAAAATGGGAATTGAAATGATGTTTTTAACAAGATTTGGTACATAATAATAGAGATCTAATAGGAGTTCCCTAAGTCTAACTTCATTACACCTTCAACTTTGGCCACAACTTTTGCTTCATTGCCAAGGCATAGGATCAAATCCCCATGACTTCAACTCGTTTTTCTTTCCATCCCCTATAATGAATTACAAAAATGAGAACCACAAGCAATATCAAATACCCATGAAGAAAAATTTGTTGTTAAATGTACTTTATTAAAGTAAATATATTTCCTAAGGGTTACAAGGTATTCCTTTCAATATCACTTCTAATGGCCTTTCCCACCAAAGCAAAAACAAGTAGCATCAACTTTATTGTCTTTAATCTTTTTGACTCCACGAGTCACCTTAGATGCTTACTTCATCTTGAAAAAGAACATTTCTTCTTCTTACCCCATTTCTTCTGGACTTTAGGGCCTTTAGTGTATGGGAGGAAAAAGCAATCATTAAAGATATGTCCTTGTCATGGTTGTCGCTACCTAGACCAACACTTTGGCCAAATAAACTTGTTAAGGATGTGATGATCAAATTCTCATAGAGATCATTGTCCATCACTTTGTCCAAGTTGAAGAGCTTCTCAACAAGCTTAATCATCTTTAGAACATAGTTGAGGACACATGAGCCCTCAATCATCCTAGCTTGAAAAGTTTCCTTTGACTACATAAACCTCTCTTACTTTATTTGCTGTACAACTCTTTGCAAGTAATATACCGAGGTATGTTTCAAGTGTTTGTGAGACTTTTGAACTTAATTGATGCCATCATGAGACTATGGGCTATGAGGTGATCCTCAATCTTTTTCATGAACATTTCACATGTCTCTTGATCCGCATTAATCTGGATAGGATTAAGAGCACCATGATATAGGACTTGTATCTATTTCTTAGATTCTCGAATAATTTTAAGGTTAAGTCAATCATGGAAGTTAGGCTCGATAAGCTTATTAGTTTCCAAAATCACGCTAAGTGGATTCTTAACCATTTGATTTGAGATCTCAAAAATCTATGAAAAGCAAAAAAGAAAATATAAGCATGTAATATTGATATTTGAAAACATGTTTAAGGACTTTCAAGCATTTTTTTCTCTCACTAATTATCAAATTCCTCACTGCCTAAAGGAATTTGGGAAATCTTATTTCCTAGTGAGAATCAAGGCCCAAAGGTATTATAATGGACCTATGACTCATGAAACATTCACAAATAATCATAAGGTAAGCAAATTTTGCTAATTGAATCTCTATGCAACCCTAGATATATTTTGCCTTACTTTTTGTGTACACCCATAACTTGTGAGACATTGACACTGCTAGATGTTTAAGTCAGACCTACCAATCAATCTTTAATTAAGAACTTGACCATGTCATTTCATGACTTGTGAGACAATGCCATAATGAGTTTTAAATTAAAGTGAATTATATGCTAAGTGAGTGAGCATAGCTTTCCTCCAAAAAATGTGACCCATAACTCGTGAGACATCTCGCAAATGTGGTAACATCTCATGTCACAAACTATTGATAGAAGGCTAGGAATAATTAAAACTCCTTTTAGTTTGTATACAAATTGACTTAGTATTTTTAAAAACTTAGACTCCTTTAAGATTTTCTTGCTTTGAAAGATCTCATGAATTTTATCTTCTATTATTTAGCTTTTCTATATCCTAACCATGCATCTCATGCATCCATAGGATAAAGAAAGCATAAATAAGTAAATGTGCTTGGCATGCTCCTAAGGTGGGATGACCATAAGCCTTAACCAAGTGGTGTACTTAGAACTATAGGTATACTACTTAATTAATTTTAAGTAGGTTGATTAAATCTATCTATTACATAAATGTCTCCCATATATTCATAGGTCTTTAAGCTTCCTTGATCCCCTTGGCCTTTGTTGTCTCCATGCAACATTTACAAAAGAAACGAAATTCTCACCCTTAGAGTTCTACTCTCATAACATTTACAAGATTGAAAAGCAAAAGGCATACAAGCCCCTATTTCATACAACCCTTTTCAATAACTTGAAACAAATAAAACTAATTTAAAGGCTCATGTTCATCCCCATTCATTCATTATCCATTCAACAATTAAATAAAAAATAAATAAAAATTGACATTCAATCCAACAAATTAAATTCTTATCTTATAAACAATTAATTAACAAGCAAAAATAAGCATAACGCTTTATGCATCTCATTTTTTCACTTAATTGAAGATCACTTTGAACAAAACTTTAAAGAATGCAAAAATGTGAAACATAATTTTGAACACTTGCACAACATTTGTGTATCTAATTAGCATGAATTAAAGTAGTCTTGAGCACTAAAACACACAAAACATGGCCTAAAAACTTCCCTGAAATGGTTCAACTCGCTACTTTTAGGCTAGTGCTTGGTTGCCTAAGTGGCAACTTGCCTTTTGCCATTTTAGTCCAAGTTAAGTCCATTTTTCATCTACTTTCGTGCACTAAAAAATCTTGGACATTTCCATAATATTAATTCATACATATTAGATAAATTTTTAGATTTAAAATACCTTTTAAAAATGGAAATTCAAGTGCTTAAACATACTTCAAAAATCAAGTGTAAGTGAGAATCAACCTCTTCTGAAAATCCTCAATTAACTTTAATCTAATTAGATCAAAAATGACAAAAACAATTTAATTTCAAACAACACATGCTATATAACTGTATAACATCATCCAATGCTAAATCAACATTTAATGTTAACTAAATGAATCAAAGTCATGCCAACACATAAATTAACACTTAAAGCATATATTGACATATCTTAATTCATCACATATAGAGCTACATGCAAAATCACCCAGACACTTAAATTCATCAATTAAATTAAGTATGTGGAGATTTACAATCAATTCATCACATGAATTAATCTACCAAAATCCAAATTAAGGTACGAATTAGGCTCTGACACTACTTGAAAGTAGGAGTAGGATTGAGAACCAAAATATAAAACTATAAATAGGCAAAATACAATCAATGTGCTCCATTCAAAGAATCTTATTCATGCTCATAATAAGGATTAAGTTGAAGAAAGTTTATCTTTGAAGATCAATACAAAGGAGAGAGGAAAAGCACTCATAATAACTCTTTAATGTAAGATCCACGCATAACAGAAAATGTCAACGGTTGAGCACCTTCCACTACTCCAAAAATTATCAAAATTAGTAGATAATCTTATGTTTATGTCTTCATGATTTGACTCTTCTCTGGCCACACAGTAGGTCGTTTGGATGGTGATTGAGCATGAGCTACTTAGATATAGAGGTTTGTGAGATCCAAGATGGGATTCGACTGCTCATCACTGTGAAGAGTGAATACATCTACTATGTATTTTATAATAATCAATTCCAACAAATCCTTGCACAAGGTAGTATGATAATTTGGAAAAGGAGTTTTTCAAAAATGAGGTCATAAAGTGGAATTGAACATTTGAATAGAGACATAGAATCGTAGCTATTAAGGAATTGACAAATATCTTATTTTAGGCCTTTTTCAGGAGATAAGAGATGGAATGACTATATTTGTATACTACTCATAGAGCTAGAATGGTTCTCTAGAAACATTTATTTCATCTATGGGCTTGAGACTAGACATTGACTATGAAGATTGGTTACTCTTCAATTAACGAAGATTAACTGAATCAAGTTGATTAGTTTAAAGGAGTTTAAACTAATGTGAATATTAGATATTCTAAAGTCATAAAGAGATATGAGCCTATGTCCAATGAATGACAGAACCTAATTGGTCACACATAAAAGCCAATTGCATATCCTAGGCGATGAAAGGGATTGTAAGGAGTTAGAAATGTTCCTACTTGATTAATTTGGAGATTGACTGATTGATACAAGTTGTCATTTTGGCTTGATAAATTTAAGGAGTTAGTTAAATTGATCTAACTAATTTAAGGAGTTAAATTTGATCAATTAATTAAGGAGTTAATTATTTAATGCCACATGACCCTCAAGTTAACTTAAAAGGTTAAGTTAACAATTGTTAGTTTAAAGCGTTAGGCTATTTGACTTAAAGAGTTAAGTTAAAGTAATTAATTACATTAAAGGAATTTAATTTAATTTAAATAGAGAATTAATTTTGGAGGGAAAGTTCAAATGAAAAGTTCATTTGGTGTGACATTAGAATTTATTTAGATGACATTTTATGTGATGAAATAAAGATTCCAAATAAAATTTAAATGCAATGCACATGCCAACTTGCATGGCCAAGATGGCAGTTACATTGAGAAAGGTGTGATGCCACCTTGGCATAAAAGCATCCTCCCTCTATATATAGATGTAGAGAGATAGGCGGCCATATTCATGGAATGTGTGATTTGCAAGCTAGAATTAGATTCTCTCATTTTCTCTCAAATTCCAAGTGTTGCCACATGTGTTGAAACTTCACTTCTCTTCTTCTCTTACTTCTAAATCAAGCTTTCATCTTTGCATATTCTCCTCTTTATCTCTAGCTAATATTGAGGAGAATCAAACATAGCATTGGTGTGTGGATCTTAATGTTAGAGACAAGATAATTAGATTGCTAGCCTTTGGAGACATAGTTTCTAGCAGCAACTTGGAGGTAGTTTTGGGCAAACCTTTCCAAGCTCTGATTAAGTTGATTTTTGGTTATAGATCCATCCAGGTGTTAAAGAGCTTTGATTAAATTTTTAGCTCAAACAAAAATTGTTTGGTTGGGGAAATCTTGTTGATACTCTCCTACACTGTTGGAAGGAAATTTCAAGAAGTCAAAGTACTTCTTTTTGCTTCCTTTGCTTTTCAAAGAAACAAGCTAATCCTCATACCAAATCTGAATTAATGACATGTTTAGATGCTTGTTATCATATGTAGCCTAGTTATTTTGCATTTTTAATGCTTTGATAATTGGATCCTATGGCTATATGTAACTTCATTAAAATAACTCTTTAATTTAATTGGTTCAATTTGACTCTTTAAATAATTTTGATTAATTTAAAAATTAAATTAATCTAGCTAAAATGACCAAAAACTAGTCAACCAATTTCTCTATGAAATTTGCCTAGGTGAATTTTCTAACTCTTTAGAAAATTCCTCCTATTAAGTAGAATTTTCTTTTAGGCTTTTGTGTGTGACCTATTGGGTTCTCCCATTCATTAGACATGGGCTCACAACTAATTGCCATATTTTGAATATCAAAATATTTTCCTTAGTTTAAACTCCTTTAACTAATAATTCTTTCAATTAATCTCCATTAATTTAAGAGTACCTATTCTCCATAGTTGATGTCAAGCAACAAGCCCATGGAGCCCAACTAACTGGCTGAAATAAATATGCTCTTGGTGAACTATTCTAGCTCCATGAAAATGTGGTCCTTTTATGCCCTATCTCTTGAATGAGGCCTAGGGCAAGATATTTGTTGGTTCCTTAATGGCCTCGATAATTATGTTTCTAATCCCAATGTTCGATTTCTCTTTATGACCTCATGTTTGGAAAAATCTTTTTCCAAATTATCATACTACCTTGCACAAGAATTTCTTGGAGTTTATTATTACAGAATACATAGGAGATGTACTCATTCTTTACAATGATAAGGAGATGAATCCCATCTTGGATCTCACAAACCTCTACGTCTAGATATCTCATATCCAGTCTCAACTCGAATGGCTTGCTCTGTGGTCAAAGAAGAGTCAAGGTATGACGATTGAAACATAAAGTTATCATGGATCCTCTAGTTTAAGGACTAATTATATGTATTAGCATAAGTTGGAGAATTTGCAACTACCGACTTGCTACTTTGACTATCTAGTAGATTCTCTGGGTGGGTCTTTGGTGAACTTGTTCTCTAATAACCACCTACTAATATGTACTTATGTATAACATGGATTGCTCATGAAATATAGCAATGCCTAACTCTTTAGATTATATATCATTAGTGCATGTTTGTCCAAATCTGAAATGCCCTCTATATATAGATGCGCTCCAAATGAACTCTTTCAATTTGAATTTCCCTCAAAATTAATTCTTCACATTAATTTAATTAACCCCTTAATTTAATTAATTAACCTTGACTTAACTTTTTAAGTCAATTAGCCAACTTAAATCCTTAAGTTATATGTGGGACCAATTAAATTAAATTAACTCCTTAATTTAATTGGTCTAATTTAACTCCTTAACTTACTTTGATCAATTTAATAATTACATTTATCAAGCCAAAATGACCAAGAATTAGTCAACTATTTCCCTTTTAAAAATCGATCAAGGTGGAATTTTCCAACTCCTAGAAAATTCCCTTTATCAAGTAGGAATTTCAATTAGCTTTTATATGTGACCCACTAGGTTTCACCATTCATTAGATTTGAGCTCACAACTTTTGTGATTTATAGAATATTAAAATATTGACATTAGTTTCAGCCCTTTCAAATTAATGACTCAATTCAATCTATCTCCATTAACTAAAGAGTACCTAATCTCCATGGTCAATTTCCAACCTTAAGCCTCTGAAGCCCAACTAATTAGTTGAAATGAATATGCTCTTATGTAAGTCCTATAGTCTTGTGTGATCTAGGGGCTTGAACTAAATTCCAATGAAGTAAAATAATCATAAGATGAAGATGGTCATTTTATTTGAATATTATTCAATCAAGATTATATCATAAGTGAAATAGTTTACATGCTAATCTAATTAGCTGTAAGGTACAATTTCAACATGATGCATAAATCTAATAAGTTGCATATTGATCCATTTCATGAGCAATTCATATTAGACATGGATGTATGTTAGTAGGTGCTTGTTAGAGAACAAGTTTACTAAAAATTTGATTAGAGAATCTACTAGATAGTTGGATTGGCAAGTTCTCTAACTTACGTCAGTGCTTATAATTAGCCCTTGGATCTAAGAATCCATGGTAACCTTAAGTTTTGGTCCTTATGCTTTGACTCTTTATTGATCATGTAGTAGGTCATCTGAGTTGAGATTGGATATGAGCTACTAAGCATGAAGGTTTATGAGATCTAAGATGGGATCCATCTCTTTGTTGTTGTGAAAGATGATTGCATCTCTTATATATTCTATAATAATCGATTCCATACAATTCTTGCGCAAGGTAATATGATAATTTGGAAAAGGAGCTATTCAAGAATAAAATCATAAAGGGGAATTGAACATTGGGATTAGAAATATAGTTATTAAGGCCATTGAGGAGCCAACAAATATCTTGCCTTAAGCTTCTTTTGGGACATAGGAAACGGAAAGACCATATTTGCATGGCAAGAATAAGGTTAGAATGGTTGATCAAGACATATTCATTCATCGAATTAGTTGGGCTGCAACGTAGGCTTGTTGCTAGACATCGACTTTAGAGATTGCATACACTTTGATTAATAGAGATTAATTGAAAGAGTCATTAGTTTAAAGGAGTTTAAACTAATGTGAATATTTTAATATTCAAAATTTCACAATAAGTTGTGAGTCCATGTCCAGCGAATAGATGAACCTAATGGGTCATACACGAAAGCCTAAAGGAAGTTGTTACTTGATGGGAGGAATTGTCGAAGGAGCTAGAAACTTTTATCTAGGCATTTTGGAGAGAAAATCGGTTGACTATAGTTTTGGTCATCTTGGCTTGATAAATTTAATTGTTAAATTAATAAAAATAATTTAAAGAGTTAAATTAGACCAATCAAACTAAGAAGTTAATTTAATTAGTGCCATGTGACTATTAATTGGCCAAGTTAACATGAAAAGTTAAGTTAATTCAATTAACTTAAAGAGTTAAGTAAAATCAATTAATTGAATTAAAGAGTTAATTTAATTAAAATTAGAATTTAAATTTAGAGAAAAAATCAAATGAAAAAGTTCATTTGAATTTGATTAGAGTTAATTTGCATTACATTTCATAAGATGAAGTGTAGATGCTAATTAAATGCAAATGCAAAAGTAATTCAAATTCACATGTAAGTTGGCAAGTTGGCCAACAAGCATGGGAGGTATGTGCCAACTTGCTTCACACTCCCTTCTTTCTATAAATACCAAGTGGCTGGCCATGTGACAGTTTCCCAATTGATTCCCTCATTTCCCTCCAAAAGTGTGATATTCATTTGTTGAAGACTCACACTTACTAAAACACTCTCCTTCTTTATTTTCTCTCGAAAGATTGCTCCCTCACATTTATCCTCAAGTTATCTAGTAGATTTGAGGCTGATCTGGAGCTTCCTTGGTGTGTGGACTAATTCGTTAGAGGTTCAACACTTGCAGGACTTGGTGCTTTATTTAGCTGCTTGTGTGGTATATTTGAAGAACTTGAGAGGTTTTGATTTGCACGAAATTTTGGTAGCTTCTACCTTGGTGTGAAATGGAGTTCTTTACCAAGTTTTAGGATTTTTGGAGTTGTGGAAGGTGGTCAACTGTTAGCTTCTTATGATGTGCACTAATTGCCTCATTGAAGTGTTCCTTAGAGTGTTTCTTCTCTTGCCTTTGAATTTAGCTTTAAAGTTAAATTTTTTGTACTAAAATCCTTATTATAAGTATGATTAAATCCTTGGAGAGGAGTGGTTAAGTTATAATTAGCCTTTTTATAGTTTATCTTATGGATTCTTAGCCTACTCATACTTTTAGCGGATAATCTGGGGTTGAGATTGTGCGGAGCTATTTAAGTATGTAGGTTTGTGAAATCCAGGGTGGGATCCATCTCTTCATTATTGTGAAGGAAAAGTGTATCTCTTATGTGTTATGTAGTGATCGATTTCAAGAAAATCTTGCGTAAGGTAGTGTGACAATTTGAAAAAGAAATTTTCCAAAGTTGAGGTCATAAAGGGGAATTGAATATTTTATGTAGAGACATAGTTATATAAGCTATTAGGGACCTAACAAATATCATAAATTGGGCCTCTTTTCGAAGATACATGATGGAATGACTGTTTTTGCTTGGTAAAGTAGGCTATAATGTTTCATCAAGACATGATTTATTCATCCAATTAGTTGGGCTCCATAGGCCTGCTGCTAGATATTGACCATGGAGATTGGGTACTTTTCAATTGATGGAGATTAATTGAAAGAATTATTTATTTCAAGGGGTTTGAACCTATGTGAATATTTCGATATTCAAAATATCACAATGAGTTGTGAGTTCATATTCAATTAATGATGGGTCACACACAAAAAGCTAAGGAAATTCTTATTTGATAGGAGAAATTTTCTGAGTTAGAAAATTTAAGCCATGACAACTTGAGAAAGGGGCGAGTGTCTATTTTAATTGGCCACTTTAGCTTGATTACTTTAAGTGTTAAATAATTAAAATAATTTAAGGAGTTAAATTAAGTAATTAATTTAATTGGAGCTATGTGACAATTAATTAGTCAAGTTAACTTAAAGAGTTAAGCTGCTACTAATTAACTTAAAGAGCTAAGTTAATTAACTTAGGGAGTAAAATAAAATTAATTAAATTAAAGAGCTAATTTAATTAAAAATGAAAATTTGGATTTTGGAGGGAAATCAAATGAAAGAGTTCATTTGAATTTGAACTAGAGTTAATTAGCATTTTATTTCATGAGATAAAATGCAAATGCATGTGAAATTCAAATTCACATGTAAGTTGGCCAACTAGCATAGGAGGTGTGATGCCTACTTACATCCTCTCTCCTCTATAAATAGCTACTTGGTCGGCCACCTATTCAGATAGTTGGCACATTCTTCATTTCTCTCCAAAAGTCTAATAATATCGTGTTGAAGATTCACGCTAAATTCTCTCATCTTCTTTTCTCCTCCATAGCCATCTCCATTCACTTTCTTCCTCACTTCTTCTTTCACAAGTTATCTGGATTTAGTGCTTGCCTAAGGTGTATGAACTTTGTCATTAGAGGTCCTACACTTGGTGGACTTAGAATTCCTTGGTGGATCATTGTTTTACACCAGTTTGGGAGTAGATTTAAAGGACCAAGGAGTTTTTGATTGGAGCAAAATCTTGGCAGACACTTACTAGATTTGTGTTGGAGTAACCTACCAAATTTGCCAATTTTGGAGCATGGGAAAGGGTCCAACTGTTGGCATATTCTACTGTATGTAGATCTTTCATTGATGTGTTCATTGGAGTGATCTTTCCTCTTCCTTTGTGTTAATTTACAAAGGTGATTTTTATGCAACTAAATCCTTATTTGGAGCCTAATTATGCTCCTTGGGAAGGAGTAGTTTGGTTATATTTTGCCTATTTTTGATTTTATATTTGGGATCCCAATCCTACTCCTTATTTCACATCTCTATAACATCATTTTAGACAAATTTTAACAAATTTTTAGATTTTAAGCACCTTTAAAAATTGGAAATTAAAGTACTAGAAGTGCTTCAAAAATCAAATCTAGGTGAAAATCAACATTATCTAAAAATATCTAATTAACTATGACCTAATTAGATCCATAAATAGCTAAAACACATTAAAGCTATAATCAACATGCTATATCAACATCTAACATCAACAAATGCTAAACCAACATTTAACACAATACAATTTGAATCAAAATCTTGCCAACATATGAAATAACACTTAAACACATATTAACATATTCCAATTCAACACATATAGATGTTGGAATAGTATTTTTCAAGCCAATGAGATTGGCCTTGTAAACTATTTCACTTATGGTATAATCTTGATTGAATAATATTCTTTATATGGCTATCTTCATCTTATGCTTTATTTCACTTAACTTGCATTTGGATGAAGTCCTTAAATTACCTAAGACTGTGGAACTTGGTTTGGTGACCATGGAATAAGTCTCACACAGTTGTGATCTTAAATCTTCCAAGTTATAGGATTTTATGAGATAGGGTATCTAAGATCCGGATAGGATTGCACTAATGATGCATAAATCCAAAGGTTGGAGATTGTTTCATTCCATGAACAACTGTATGACATACGAGTGCATGTTAGTGGGTTCTTATTAGAGAATAAGGTACTGAAGACATACTGAAGAATCTACTAGATTGTTGTAGTGGTAAATTGGTAATGGCTAGTTCTCCTACTTATGCTACTACATATTATTACTTATTTGACTTGAGGATCTAAGGTAACATTGTGTTCGGTCCTCATGCTTTGACCCTTTCTTAACTACCTAGTGGATCTTTTGGGTTTAAATTGGGTATGAGCTACTTCACATGGAGGTTTGTGAGACCTAAGATGAAATCCAACTCTATGATGTTATGATGGGCGAGTACATCTCCTACGTGTTCTATGATGATTGATTCCTAGAAATCTTTGTGCAAGGTGGTGTGAAAATCAGGAAAAAAAGTTTTCCAAAGGTGATGTCACACAACAAGGATTGAACATTGAAAATAGAAACACATTAATGAGGCTATTAGGAAGCCGACAAATATCTTTTTCGATAGATTGGAGATGGAAGGACTATATTTGTATAGTACACATAGAGCAATGATGGTTCTCTAGAATACTCATTTTGGCCAATTAGTTGGGCTCCATGGGTTGGAGGTTGGACATCGACCATGGAGATTGGGTACTTTTCAATTAATAAGATTAATTGAATTAAATTAACTAGTTTGAATAGTTTTTAAACTAGAATGAATATAAGATATTCAAAAGTCACAAAAAGTTATAAGTCCATGTCCAATGAATGGCAGAATCTATTGGGTCACACACAAAATCCAATTACCTTCTTAATCAATGGAGAGAACTTTCTAAGGTGTTAGAAAATGGTGTCACGTAGTGGACCTATTTTTTGGGCCAAGTTTGAGGGTTAATTTTAGCTTAATTGATTTAAATGTTAAATTAATCAAATAATTTAAGAGTTAAATTAGACCAATAATTAAGAAGTTAATTATTTGGTGCCAATATAACAATCAATTGGTTAAGTTTGCAAACATGACCATAAAATGGTCAAGTTAACTGGAAGAGTTAAGTTAACGAATTTAGCTTAAGAAGTTAGCTTGTTTAACTTAAAGAGTTAAATCAAAGGATAATTAATTAAATTAAAGAGTTTAATTTGAGTAATTAGAAAGAATGAATTTGGAGAAAAAACCCAAATGAAATTTGAGATGGCATCTTAATTAATTTGAAATGAGATTCAAAATTATTTAAGATACAAATGAAATTCAAATAAAATTTGGGATCAAATTTTGCCACCTAAGCACCCCCATTGGCCACCCCCCTCGTAAAATGTGTGATGCCACCTTGGCATCACACTATTCCACATCTATATATAGATATAGAAAGCTTGCGGACCTGATCAATGCTAATTGGTCTGAAGAATTAGATTCTTTATTTCCCTTCAAAACATTTGCAAGCTACCATTTCATATGTTGAAGTCTAAGCTTCTTTTTCATCTTTCTACCCCAAATTCGGCCTCCACCATCATAAAATATCTGGTCTTACTCTAGCTCATAGACTAGAGATTTAGGAAATTCTCATTAGTGTGTGGATCTTTACAATAGAGGCAAGACATGTGACTTGCTCATTTCTGGAGATCCATCTACTCGAGGTTTGACTTTACAATTTTCTCAAGGATGTTACAGATGGCCAAGTGATTTGAAATTTTGACTGACCATTCTCCAAGGTGTTGGATAGTTCCAGATATTGTTTCATAATTTTTTGAGATAATTTGGTAGGGTGATCATAGCAATCATTTTGCTACGCCATAAGTAGGTAGATTCTGGAACTAGTGAAGTGTTCCCTTAATACTCATTAGATTTTCTCATCATGGTAATCCTCTCTCTAAATCTAAATCATAGACATGATTATATCCTTGATTAGCTTGTAGGCACTAGTTAGTTTGATGTTTTGAAGTTTTGATATTAGATCCTAGTACTTTACTAGCCTTCAATAAAGCTATATGTATAACATCTAACACTTAAATCCATCAATTGAATCAAGTATTTGAAGATCTAGAATCAATTCATCACATGAATCAATTCACAATAATCCAAATAAAGGCATAAAGATGGCTCCAATTCCACTTGAAAGATGGAGATCGATTAGGAGCCAATAATAAAACCAACAAGGCAATAAATAACTAATAACTTCCATTTTAAAGGATATTTAACTTGAAAAAATAAGGATTAAAGGAAAATAATACCTTGATGAAAATATTCAAGAGAATCTTTAAGATTACTCCAAAGACGCCTCTTGTGGAAGATATATAATCACTAATGGTATGGACTGTTTTTTCCCCTTTCTTTGCTCCAAAAATTGGAAAATTTGGACCATAAATTCACCAATGGAACAATAAGGTGCAGACCAAAATTCAGCCAAAAATTGAATTCTAGATCATCTAATTGTTCAACTAATGTTAGCTTCAAATGGTTCACCATAGTTCTTCTAAATCCCCCAAGTATTAGACCTCTAGTGATAAAGTCCACACACATTTAGATATCACTCAATCAACCCCACTTTAGCTAGATAAGAGAGGTAGATCTATGGTAAGAGTGGTGATTTTGTAAGGAAAGAGAGGAGAGGATTCTTTGGTGTAATTGTTCAACACATGAATTATATCACACTTCTGGGAGGAAAAATGAGAATGCCAAGTCACTCTTGGTGGACTGCTACATGGCCTTAAGTACAGGTGAGAGGGATGCTAGCTCATATTATAGTTCCCATGCAAGTTGGCCAACTTGCCAACTTGCACATGTATTTATAAAACTCATTTTCTAAATTTTCATACTACATTATGCAAGGATTTCTTGGAGTTGATTTTTATAGAATACATAAGAGATGTACTTGTTCTTCACAACAACGAGGAGATGGATTCCATCTTGGATCTCACAAACTTCTATGCTTAAATAGTTCATGCCCAATCTCAATGCCAGATGATCTGTTATGTGATTGGAGAAGGGTTAAAGTATAAGGACCTAAACAAAAAGTTACTATGGATCCTCAGGTCCATGGACTAATTATATACATTATCATAAGCTGGAGAACTTGCCATTATGGCTATCTAGTTGATTCTTCAAATGGGTTTTCAATGAACTTGTCCTCTAACAAGCACCCACTAACATGCATCCATGTCTTACATAGATTGCTCATGAAACAGAGCAATATCCAACCCCTTAGAATATGCATCATTAGTGTAAGTGTATTCAAATCTTAGATGCCACATCATTTAAGATTTTATGATTTGGAATATTTAAAATCATGGCTATAGAGACTTGTTTCATGATCACCCTTATATGCGTGGCCAAGTCACATAGTCTTATATCATTTAGGGGCTTCAACCAAATGTAAGTAAAGTATAATATATATAAGATGAAGGTACTCATTTAATAAGAATATCATTCAATCAAGATTATATTATAAGTAAAATAGTATTACGTGCCAATCCAATTGGTTGCAGGGCATTATTCCAATAATCCAACCAATGGGTTGAATTAATCAAGGGGTGAACCATTACCCCTTACAATTGCTATGGAAATACATCTTTCCATTTACTATCTTGTGAAAGAGGCTTAGGGTAAAATATTTATTTGTTCTCTAATTGACTTGATAACTATGTATCTATTCTTATTGTTTGATTTCTCATCATGACCCCTCTTTTAAAAATTCATTTTCCAAATTGCCATATCACTTTACATAAGAATTTCTTAGAATTGATCATCTTAGAATATATATGTGCTCAACCTATTTTTCACAAAGCAGTGAAATGGATCCCATCTTGGAACCCACCAACCTTTATATGATACTTTGTGCCAATGTAAGCCTCAAGCGATCTGAAGGTAGAGGACATGCTAGAATACATAATAATTTGCAAAAATAGGAAAAATTCACCAACATATCATATGCCTAATGATCTATTCTATGCCTCAAAATCAAATTATAAAGATGGAGAAAAGTTACCTTAATCACAAAATTGAAGGTAACTTGAAAGATCTTACTATGGAACACTTTCCAAGCTAGGAAATTATCTTTTTCTCCAAGCATCTCAAACTCTTCTCTTATAGGCAGCAGCTCTAGCTACTCTAGCTGGAAAAATTATCCTCCAAGAATAGCTCCTTTAGGTGGCAAAATATAAAATATTGAAGCAAAATCATTGGTTGATAATTAGCACCAAAATTGGCCACAAACTTGGAAAATCTTGATTCACCAGTTCAAAGGTCCACAACTATGAAGCCTCCAAAGCTGGTCCATAAACCTAAAATCACTCTCCATCATCTCTCAATTAGTTAGACATGTGAGGAGGATTAAGGAGGTTGAAGAAGAAAGTGTGAAGAAGTTATTGAAGAGAGAAAGTTGTTGAAGGGAATCTAAAGAGTGGTTTCATTCAACACATGAGATCACCACACAAATGGGGGGGAAATTGAAGCGAGAAATGGGCTCTATATGGTTTTCAATGAGGGTGTTATGTAGTCTAATTTGGAAGTTGAAGAAAGTTTCTATCACACGCACCTCACTATGCCATCTAAGATGCCAACTTGCTAGTCAAGGTGCATTTTTAATTTCTCAAACTTAAAATGCCAACTCACCAATATTAAATGGACTCTTCTATTTAATTTTCTCTCCAAAATTAGATTCCCCTACTAATTAAATCAATTCTTTTATTTAATTAAATTAACTTAACTCCTTAAATTAATAAAATCAACTTAACCCTTTAAGTTGACTTTGACTAATTAAAATTGCCACATGGTACCAATTAAATTAACTTCTTAATTTAATTGATCTAATTTAACTTTTTAAATTATTTTGATTAATTTAGCAATTAAATTAATCATGCCAAACTAACCAATTGATAATTTGCCAATTTGGTCTGTCTGTCTGTCTCTCTCTCTCTCCAATAAACTTGATCACCTCAATTATCTAACTCCTTAGATAATTTTTTCAATCAAGTGAGAATGTTTTAGGTATTTGTGTGAGATCTTTTAGGTTCACCAATTAATTAGACATGGGGTCACAACTCTTTTTGATTTATTAAATATCAAATATTTTGATTAGTCTAAACTCTTATAAAGCAATCACTCTATCTATTAATCTATATTAATTGAATAGTACCCAACTCTATAGTAAAAGTTTATCACAAGCTTATAGAGCCCAACCAATTAGATGAATTGGTAGAGGGGTGAACCATTGCTGCTTACGTTTGCTATGTAAATGTAGCCCTTCCAATTTCTCTCTCAAAAGAGGCCTAGGGTAAGATATTTGCCTGTTCTCTAATAGCCTCGACAACTATGTATCTATTCTTGGTGTTCAATTCTCTTCATGACCTCAACTTTTAAAAAATCCTCTTTCCAAATTAACATATTACCTTGCACAAGGATTTATAAGAATTGATCATCTTAGAATACATAGGAAATCAACATGCTCTTCATAGATGTGCAAAATGGATCCCATCTTGAAACTTAATAGCCTCTATACTTAAGTAGCTTGTGCCCAACCTAAGCCCTGGTGACTTGCTATGTGGTCAGAGTAATATAAAAGTACAATAATCCAAATACATGGTTACTATGAAATTTCAAGTCAAATGACTAATTATATTCACTATTGTATGCTAGAGAACTTGCCACTGGCAATGTGCCACTACAACTATCTAGTGAATTCTCTAAGCAAGCTTTCAATGGACCTATTCTCTAACATGCATCTATGTCTAACATAGATTGCCTATGAAACAGGTAATATCCAACTTCTTAGAGTACGTATCATTAGTATAAGTCTATCCGAATCTTATATGTCCTATGTCATAAGATTCTTTTACTTGAAACATTTAAAAAAATGACTAGAGAGACTTATTTTACAATCACCATTATATGCATGACCAAGTCCATAGTCTTGCATGATTTAAGGGTTTCAACTAAATACATATGAAGAAATCATAAATACATTAGATGAAGTTGGCCATTTTATGGAATATCATTCAATCAAGATTGTATTACAAGTGGAGTAGTTTGACATACTAATCTAATTAGCATGCAGAGCACTATTCTAACATTGCTACATGGTCAAAGCAAAATCAAAGCACAAAGACTGAAATATAGGGTTATTATTGAACCTCAAGTCAAAGGACTAATTATATGCACTATCATAAACTAGAGAACTTGCCACTACTGATATGCTACTATGGCTACCTTGTGGATTTTCTAAATAGGCCTTTAGTAAACTTCGATGATGCAAGAAATATCTCCTTGAGATATTGCTAGAAAGTTGAATGGTCTTGCACAGGTAGTTGACTTGCAACATGGAACACCGTTAGGCTTGCCAAGGTAGCCCCCCAACTAAGACCTTCTGATGCTTAAGTCAATGCCAAGCTAAAAACTTTGAAAGTGGGTTAAGAGTTATAGAGTAGTTTAGATTGTGCTTATCTCTCCTAAGTGTTGGCCGCAAGTATTTATACGGGTTGTGTTGCCTTATTTTTGGATGGGAAAATTGGCCATTTGATCCCTCTAACTAACCTAATACATGTCTAATAAATAATACTTAGAGTAGTAGGAGGTGGTATGTGTATACTGCAGCATTTGATAGAAGGAAGTTACAATGGCGAGTAACATTAAATGTAATAGATCTTGGTTTACTATTGGAATAATGCTTGCAGCCAATTAGAATTGGCATGTAAATACTACTTCAATTGTGAGACAATCTTGATTGAATGATATCTTATAAAATGGCCATGTTCATGTTATGTTTTATATACTTCACTTACATTTGGTTAGAGCCCTTAAATTATACATGACTATGGGACTTGGGCATACATATGATGGTGATCATGAAATAAGTCTTTGATGTCATAATTTTAAATATTTTAAGTTGTAAAGGTTTATGAGAATAGGCATTTAAGTTTTGAATAGATTTTTGCTAATGATGTATACTCTAAGGGGTTGGATATTGCCTCGTTTCATAGGCAATCTATGTTAGACATAGATGTTTGTTAGTGGATGCTTGTCAGAGAAAAATTTCACTAAAGGCTCGCCTAGAGAATCCATGAGATAGTTGTAGAGGCAAATTGATAGTGAAGAATTCTCAAAGCTTATAATAGTGAATATAATTAGTCCTTTGACTTGAGGATCCATAATAACCATGTGTCTAGATCTTTATACTTTGACCTTTCCCTAACCACATAGTTGGTCATCGAGGTTTAGATTGGGCTTGAGCTATTTAAGTGTGGAGGTTTGTGAGATTAAAGATATGATTTATTTCCTCATTATTGTGAAGAACAAGCACATCACTTATGTATTCTATAATAATCATTTCTAAGAAATCCTTACACAAAGTAGTATGACAATTTGGAAAAAGTGTTTTTCAAAGTTGAGGTCATAAAGTGAAATTGAACATTAGATGTAGAGACATAGTTGTTGAGGCTATTAGGGAGCCTATTAATATCTTACTCTAGGCCTCTTTCAGGAGATAGACAGAATCTTTGCATGGTAGGCATAAGCTATAATGGTTTATCAAGATATAATTCATTCATCCAATCAGTTGGACTACATCAACTTGATGCTAGACATCGATCATGGAGATTGAGTACTCTTCGATTAATAGGGATTAATTATAAGAATTATTAGTTTAAATGCATTTAGACTAATTAGAATATTTCAATATTCAAAGTATCACAAAGAATTGTGAGCTAGTGTCCAATGAATAGATGAACCTAATGGATTCACACACAAAAGCTTAAGGAATCTCCTATATGATAAGAGGAACTTTCTATGAAGTTAAAAAATTCAAAGTTGGTATTTTTGTCCAAGGAGGGAAATCAAGTTGACTAATTATAAATTGATCATTTTGGCTTGATTAATTTAAGCACTAAATTAATCTAAATAATTTAAAAAGCTAAATTAGACTAATTAAATTAAAGTATTAATTTAATGTGTCGTATGCATTTCAATTAGTCAAGTTAACTTAAAGAGTTAAGTTAATTAACTTAGAGAGTTAAGTTAAATTAATTAATTAAAAAATTAATTAATTAAATAGGGAATTCAATTTTTGGAGAGAAATCAAATAGAAAAGTCCATTTGAATTATGCAAGTTGGCATTTCAATTTATGAAATGAAATGCAAATGCAAATTCAAGCTCATTTGTGGAAGGTGTGATGGAAGCCTCCACATAGCTAGCCATAGGGTGATATTGAAATAAGGAGATAGATTAGGATCCAAATATTAAAATCAAAATAGGTAAAAATAAAACCAATCATCTCATTCCAAGGATCAAAATCATGCACTCAATGAGGATTAAAAGGCAAAAAATTTACCTTTGTGAAAGACAATAAAGGATTTGATGGGATCACTCTAAAGACTCTTTTAATGGATAATCTACAAGCTATAATGGTTGGATCTGATTGCTTCCCTTTCAAAATTCCAAAATAGGCAAATTTGGCACACTAAATTTCCTTTGGAATAGCAAGCTTGTGACTGAAAATCAATTAAAATTTTAGCTTCTAGGTCGCCCAATAGATCAACCAAAATTAGCCACAAAATGGTTTACCAATGAGCTTCTAATCTAAAGCTCACACAACAAAGATAAGCTCTCAATCAACCTCACTTTTGCTAGATAAAGAGAGGAAAATGGTGATGGTAAGAGTGGCGATTTTCGAAAAGAGAGGGAAGAGAGAATTTTTTGTGTGATTATTCAACACATGGATTATATCATAATTTTGGAGAGAATATGAGGAATGCCAACTAGCTACAAGTGGCCAACCGTATGTCATATTTATAGAAGGAGCTTCCATCACACCCTCCATGCATGTTGCTCAATTTACCAACTTGTGTATGGATTTGCATCTAAATTAACATTTGCTTTTCATTTCATGAAATGAAATGCTAATTAACTTAATTCAAATGGACTCTCCCATTTTATTTTCGTCTAAAACTCAAATTCTCAGTTTAATTAAATTAACTTATTAATTTAATTAATTTAATTTAACTTCTTAAGTTAGTTAGAGTTAACTCCTCATGTTGACTTGATCAGTTAATTATCATATGGCACTAATTAAATTAATACCTTAATTTAATTAGTCTAATTTAACTTCTTAAATTATTTTGATTAATTTAACACTTAAATTAATCAAGCCAAAAATGACCAATTAAAATAGTCAATCATTTCTCGCTCCAAAAAAAAAATGTCTAACCATGAATTTTTTAACTCCTTAGGAAATTTCTCCTATCAAATAAGAGTTTCCATAAGCTTTTATGTGTGACCCATTAGATTCATCCATTCATCAGACATGGCCTCACAACTCATTGTGATATTTTGAATATTGAAATATTCACATTAGTTTAAACTCCTTTAAATTAATAACTCTTTCAATTAATCTCTACTAAATGAAAAGTGCCAAATCTCCATGGTAGATGTCTAGCAACAAACCCATGGGGCCCAATTAATTAGATGAATCAATTATATCATGATGAACCATTATAGCTTATTCTTTCCATGAAAATATGGTTTTTCCATCTCCTATCGCCTAAAAGAGGCCTAGGGCAAGATATTTATCGGCTCCCTAATAGGCTTGATAACTATGTCTCTACATCTAAAGTTAGATTACTATTTATGACCTCAAATTTGAAAAATACCTTTTGTCATACTGCAAAATGTAATGATTTCTTAGAATCGATCATTATAAAATACTTAAGAGATGTCAACTTGTGCAATATCCAACCCCTTAGAATTGATCAAATAGAGCAATATCCAATCCCTTAGAATATGTGTCATTAGTGCAAGTTTATCTAAATCTTAGATGCCACTTCTCATAAGATTCTATAACTATTGGAATAGTACTTCACAGGGATTTGGTCACACATTAGGTGGTGATCATGGAATAAGTCTTATATGGTCATAATTTTAATCTTCCAAGTTGTAGGATCATACAAGACAGAGCAATTAAGATCTAGATAGAGTTGCACTAACGAAGTATAAATCCAAGAGTTAGATATTACTCCATTCCATGAGCAATGCTATATTAGATATGGGTGCATGTTAGTGGATGCTTATTAGGGAACAAGGTACTAAAGAAATACCGAGAGAATCCACTACACAACCATAATGGCAAGTTCTCCAACTTACACTAGTGTATATAACTAATCTTTTAACTTGAGGATCTATAGTAACCTTGTGTTTAGATCCCCATGCTTTGACTCTTCCTTAACCACAAAGTAAGTATTTTGGGTACATATTGGGTATGAGTTATTTAGACATGGTAGTTTGTGAAATCTAAGATGGAATCTAACTCCTTATCATTATGAATGGCGAGTGCATCTCTATGTATTCTATAATAATCGATTATAAGGAGTCCTTGTGTAAAGCAACATTATAATTTGGAAAAGAAGTTTTCCAAAGGTGAGGTCATAAATTGGAATCAAACATTTTGAAGGGAGACATAGTATTGAGGCTATTAAGGAGCTAGCAAATATCTTCCTTGGGCCAATTTTTGGAGATAAAAGACAAAAGGACCGTATTTACATAATATGCATAAAGCTAGAATGGTTCTCTAAAAGTATTTATGTCGGCTAACTAGTTGGGTTCCATTGGCTTAAAGTTGAACATCAACCATGAAAATTGGGTACTCTTCAATTATTAGAGATTGATTAAATTGAATCGATTAGTCTAAAGAGGCTTAAACTAAAGTGAAAATTTGACATTCCAAAGTCACAAAAAGTTGCGAGCCTATGTCCAATGAGTAGTAAAACCTAATGGGTCACACAAAAAGGCTAAATGCATATCCAAGGCAATTAAGGGGAATTTCCTAAGAGTTAGAAAAGTTCCCACATGATTGATTTGGAGGATGATTTATTGACACAAATGTTGTGGTCATTTCTAGTGTAATCAATTAAGTTGTTAAATTGATCTAATTAATTTAAGGAGTTAAATTAAGATCAATAATTAAGGAGCTAATTATTTGGTGCCAAATGTTTATCAATTAGTCAAGTTAACTTAAGGATTTAGGTTAACAACTGCTAGCTTAGAGAGTTAAGCTAATTGACTTAAAGAGTTAAGTCAAGATGATTAATTAATTTAAAGAAATTTAATTTAATTAAAATAGAGAATTAATTTTGGAGGGAAAATTTAAATGAAAGGTTCATTTGGTGTGGCATTAGAATTTATTTCGATAACATTTCATGAGAAGAAATGAAGATTCCAAATGAAATTCAAATGCACACATAATTCACATGTACGCTAACTTGCAATATAAGTAGGTGGTCTCCCTCTCTTGAGGAAGGTGTGATGCCAAGGTGGAATCACACCATCCTTCTTTTATATATAGACATAGAGAGGGGTAGCTACCTACTAATTTTTAGATGCAAGCATTCAAATTCCATATGCATTAGATTCTCCTAAATTTTCTCTCTAATTTTCAAATATTGCCTCATGCATTGAAGCTTCACTTCTTTTCTTCTCCTATCTCCAAATTAAGCCTTTATCATTGCATATTCTTCTCTTCGTTCTCCAAATAATTTTGAGGAGAATTGGTGTAGCATTGGTGTGTGGATCATAGCATTAGAGGCATGACAATTAGATTGATATGCCTTTTGGAGATCCCATTTCTAGTTGTAAATTTTGAGAAATTTTTGAAGGTGTTTTTGAGTTTTGATTGAGCTGAATTTTGAATTGAAGATATATCAAGGAGTTGGTGATCTTTTGGTACATGTTTCACTCAAATGGAAGTTTATTTTCCAAGTCAAAGTTGATTGGGTTCACTATGGTGTTGGAAGATATATTCAAGGACTTGAAAGCTTCTTCCTCATTCTCTTTTTTTTTTTGAAAATCAAGGTATTTCTTTAACCAAATTTGAATCAATGGCATGTTTATATTTATGGTGACATGTGTAGCCTAGCTATTCTCAATTTTTAAAGTTTTGATAATTGGATCTTAGTGTTATATGTTTCTTCAAGTGGTATTTGAGCCTAATTCATGCTATTATTTAGATTTTGATTGATTCATTCATGTGATGAATTGATCAAAATCACCAATACTTGATACAACCTATGGATTGGAGTGTTTGGATAATGTTGTATGTGGCTCCTTGCTTGATGAATTGAAATTATGCTAATATGTGTTTTAAGATATTAATTCAGATGTTGAGCATGTTTTAATTCATAGTTGCTAATGTTGAATGTCGATTTGGCACTAGTTGATGTTATATGTTGACAGAGCATGTTAAATGTGGCCTTAAGGTGTTTTGATCATTTTTAGATCCAATTAGATTGGATTTAATTAGACATTTTTGAAGAATGTGATTTTTACTTGAACTTGATTTTTGAAATATGTTTGAGCACTTGAAATTCCATTTTTAAAAAGTGTTTTCAATTTGGAATTTCATCAATTATGTGTGATTTGATGTTTAGAAAGTGTCCTAAAATTATTGGTAAGCAAAACGTGAGCAAAAAATAGCTTGACTCAGTCCCAACCTTAAAACAAAGATGCTGCCGCACTGTGGCAGCACATAGGCAAGGCTGCGGATGCACATGTCGCCCAAACATGTGCACACCCGGTAGCATTGACCAGTTTAGGTTGGAATGAGTTTTGAGCTTACTTTTGTGTTCCTTAAGTGACAAGAATTGATTCAAACTATGTTAGATAAGTGCACATGTGTTGTACAAGTTCTCAAAATTATGTTTGACAATTTTGATTGCTTTTAAAGTCTTGTTAAAGTTAATCTTCAATTTATGCAAAAATGAGATGCACAAGAGTTATGCTTACTTTTGCTTGATCAATTAGTTATTTGTGAGATAAGCATTTAATTGTTGGAATTGAATATTTATTATAGAGCCGATAAATATTTTGCTCTAGACTTTTTTTGGGAGATAGGAGACTGAAAGATTGTATTGCGTGGTACACGTAGAGCTAACATGCTTCTCCAAAAGCATTCATTTTGGTTAATTAGTTGGGTTCCATGGGCTTGAGGTTGGAATTGACCAAGGAGATTGGGTACTTTTCAATTATTGGAGATTAATTGAATTGAATCGATTAGTTTAATGTGGTTTAAACTAAAGTGAATATTTGATATTCCAAACTCACAAAAAGTTGTCAGTCCATGTCCAATGAATAATAGAACCTAACGGGTCACATACAAAAGTCAATTGGATATCCTAGGCAATGAAGGGAAAATTTCTAAAAGTTAAAAAAGTTAATTAATTTAACAACTAAATTGATCAAGCCAAAAATAACCACAACATTTGTATCAATTGGCCATCCTCCAAATCAATCATGTGGGAACTTTTTTAACTTTTAGAAATTTTCCCTTCATTGAGGAGTTAATTATTTGGTGTCAAATGTCTATCAATTAGTCAAGTTAACTCCAGGGTTCAAGTTAACAACTGCTAGTTTAAAGAGTTAAGCCAAGAAGATTAATTAAATTATAGAAGTAAAATTTAATTAAAATGGATAATTAATTTTGGAGAGAAAATTTAAATGAAAGGTTGATTTGGTGTGGCATAAGAATTTATTTGAATGAAATTTCATTAGATGAAATGGAGATTTTAAATGAAATTCAAATACACACATGGTTCACATGCACGCCAACTTGCTAGGCAAGTTGGTGGTCCCCTTCCCTTGAGGAAGGTGTGATGCCACCTTGGCATCACACCGTCATCCTAAAAGAGGTGTAATGTAAAGAATTCAATTTAAAATATTTAAAAACTAAAATCTAACTTAGATTACACCAATCCAAGGATTTAAATCATGCCTATATAATGGATTAAGGTCAGATTCTTACCTTTCAGTAAAAATCCAACCAAAAACTCGAAGTATAGATGCCTTTCCCGAAGGTTGACCACTTCTGGTGCAGCAGAGTGTGATCAACTTTTGATTGGACAAATCACCTCGGATTCAAGTCAAATCTGGACCAAAATTTCACCAACTCAATTTAGAACGTCCATTAAAAATTTCAGCACCAAAATCCTTCAGCAAGACCTCAAATAGAATCTAGAAACTCACTGCTGGAACAGAGGATCACCAAAGCAACCAATTCAAAATTCATCTTGCCTCTACTGTCAAAGTCCACATACCAATTGACAATCCTTTTCTCCTCAATTTAGCTGGAAAAATAAAGGAGAAATAGATTTGGTATGAGGCCAAAAATGGCAAGGAACATGAAGAAGAGAGTGAAGCCTCAACACATGAGATAATAACGTTTGAAGGGAATTTTGAATCTAACTTTTAGATGCACAAAATGTGTGTGTTTCTTAGTGCTGGCTGCCACCTTCTCTATATCCATATATAGAGTAGAGATAGTGCGATGCCAAGGTGGCATCACATGTTGTTCAAGGTGGGGGGGCCACCTAAGCATACAAATTTGTAAGCATCTTGTAAGGTGCATGTTAATTTGTGTTGAATCTGAATTTAATTTGGAATCAACATTTCATTTCATGAAATGTCTACCTCATTAAATTCTAATTTAGGACCAAATGAATATTTCATTTGAATTCTCTCTCCAAAACCAATTCTTTATTTTAATTCAATTAAATACTTTAATTTAATTAAAATTTGACTTAACCTTTAAGTCAACTAGAGTAACTCTTTAAACTAGATCTTGTTAACTTAACTATTTAAGTTAACTTGATCAATTAATAGTCATGTGGCACCAAATTAAATTAATACTTAATTTAACTCTTTAAATTAATTAGATCAATTTAACAATTACATTGATCAAGTCGAGATGACCAAAAATTATGTTAACTGATTCCCTCAATTTTTGGCCACCTCAGAATTCTTCTAACACTTAGAAAATTTTCTCAACATTTAGGATTGTTGATTGGATTTTGTGTGTGACTCATTAGGTTCTACTACTCATTGGACATAGGGTCACAACATTTGTGACTTTAGAATATCATATATTCATATTAGCTTAAACTTTTGTAAACTAACTAACTCTATTCAATTAATCTCTATTAATTGAAGAGTACCCAATCACCATAGTCGATGTCCAACCTCAAGCCCATGTAGCCCAACAATTGGCCAAATGATGCTTTTGGTGAACCATTCTATCTCTATGCATACCATGCAAATATGGTACTTCTGTCTCTTATCTCTATGAAAGAGGTTTAAGGCAAGATATTTGTCAACTACCTAATAGCCTTGATACTATGCATCTATGCTCAATGTTCGATTCTAATTTGTAACCTCATCTTTGGAAAACTCATTTTCTAAATTGTCACACTGCTTTGGCCAAGGACTCAATGGAATCGATCATCATAGAATGATAGCAGATGCATTTACCCTTCACAAAGATGAGGAGTCAGATCCCATCTTGGATCTCATAAACCTCTCTATCTAAGTAGCTCATGCCCAATCACCACCGGAATGCCTGCAAGGTGGACAAAGTGGAGTCAAAGTATGGGGACCTAAACACAAGGTTACATTAGATCCTTAGGTTAAAAGACTAATTATATACACTACTGTAAGTTAGAGAACTAACCACTACCAACTTGTCACTATGGCTGTCTAATGGATTCTTCGAGCGGGTCTCCATACTTGTTCTCTAACAAGCACCCACTAACATGAACCCATATCTCATATGATTCGATCATGAAATGGAGCAACATCCAACTCTTAGATTATGCATTGTTAGTGTAAGTATATCTGAATCTTAAATGTCCTATTTCATAAGATCCTATGACTTGGGATTTTTAAGATTATGATCATGCAAGACTTATTTCTTGATCACCACCTAGTGCATGACCAAGTCCCATAGTATTGGGTAATCTAAAGGCTTCAACTATATGCCAGTGAAGTTATATAAACATATGATGAAGATTACTATTTATAAGAATACCATTCAATCAAGATTGTATCACAAATGAAATAGTTTGTATGCCAATCTTATTGGCTTGCATGGCACTATTCCAACAATCTCTCACTTGTCCTAAATTCAATTCCCCATAGTCTTAAGATCCATTTTCATATGATATTATTTAAAGACCTTTTGCGATAAAGGTAATGATAGTGATTTTGCTATATTCTCCGTTGAGGCAACTTTATCCACTAAGTAGTCACATCTATCAATTGATATCTCATATCAAATAATGTTGCATTTACTATGTTTAGATCACTAATGAGATATTGGCTCAAGTCTTGAGTTCTCTTCCAAAGACAACAATAGGCTTATGCATACTTGGCAGCACATCCAACTCTTGAATGAGGTTTCTATCCAAACAACTTCTTTCGCGATTTCAAAAAACCACAAATTATTTCACCTTAGTGGTGGAATCAATTGTGGTGTCTAGCTTGAAACTCTTCCAACTCACCGCACCATCATTAAGGCGAAATATAAATCCAAAAATGGATTTTAGGTTATCTACTTTTTATTGGAAACTTAAATCCAAAAACCCCTTAGGTTTCAATTTTCCATTGTTGTTTACTAAAAATAATTCCTTAGTACTTCTTGAGTACTTAAGGATCATTTTCACAGCCATCTAGTGACTCTCAACAGGGTTAGATTGAAACTTTCTCATAATACTTAGAACATGTGCCATATTTGGTCTTGTACATTGAATTGCATACATTATGCTTCTTATAGCGGGCGCATAAGGTATACTGAGATACATGTGCATATTAATGGGTACTTGTTAGAGAACAAGGCACTAAAGACCTACCAGATAATCCACTAGATAGCCATAGTGATAAGTCAATAGTGGCAATTTCTTCTGCTTATGCAACTGCAAATTATTAGTCCTTTGACTTGAGGATTCATGGCAAGCTTGTGTCTGGTCCTCATGCTTTAACTCTTTCTTGACCACCTCGTGGGTATTTTTGATTGATATTGGGAATGAGCTACTTCACATGAAGGTTTATGAGATCCAAGATGGAATCTAACTCTTCGCTGTTATGAAGGGCCATCACATCTCCTATGTGTTCTATGATGATCGATTCCTAGAAATCCTTGCGCAAGGTAGTATGATAATTTGGAAATGGAGTTTTTCAAAGGTGAGGTCACACAATAGGGATCTAATATTGAGAATAGAGACATAGTATCAAGGCTATTAGAAAATCGACAAATATCTTACCTTAGGTCTCTTTTGGGAGATAAGAGATAGAAGGACAGTATTGCATGATACACGTAGAACGATGATGATTCCCCAAAATATTCATTTTAGCCAATTAGTTGGGCTCTATAGGCTTGAGTTGGACATCAACCATGAAGATTGGGTATTTTTAAATTAATGAGGTTAACTGAATTAAGTTGACTAGTTTAAAAAGAGTTTTAAACTAGAATGAATATAAGATATTCAAAAGTCACAAAGAGTTGTGAGCCCATATCCAATGAATGGCAGAACCTATTGGGTCACACACAAAATCCAATTAGCTTTCTAATTAATGAAGAGAATTTTCTAAGGTGCTAGAAAATGGTGTCTACTAGTAGACTGATTATTGAGGCCAAGTTTATTTTAAGTGTCAAATTAATCAACTAATTTAAGAGTTAAATTAGACCAATAATTAAGGCGTTAGTTATTTGGTGCCAACATGACTATTAATTAGTCAAGTTAACTTAAAGAGTTAAGTTAATGAATTTAGCTTAAGAAGTCAAGCTAGTTTGACTAAAAGAGTTAAGTCAAAGGATAGTTAATTAAATTAAAAGTTTTAATTTGATTAACTAAGAATAATGAATTTTGGAGGAAAAACTCAAATGATATTTGAGATGGCATCTTAATTAATTTGAAATGAGATTCCAAATATAATTAACATGCAAATGAAATTCAAATGAGATTTGAATTCAAATTTTGCCACATTTGCAACCCCAGTGGCTGCCTCCCTCATGTATTGTGTGATGCCAACTTGGCATCTCACATTTTCAACATCTATATATAGATATAGAGAAATGAGGTCATGCATATGCTTATTGGTGTGAAGAGTTAGATTTTTTATTTCCCTCTAAAATCATTTGCAAGCTAGCATTCATGTGTTGAAAGCTAAGCTTTCTTCTTCTTTTTCCTACCCAAAATTTAGCCTTCACTATTAGCAAATATCTGGTCTTACTCCAGCTCATAGACTAGGGATTTAGAAAGATCTCATTAGTGTATGAATCTTTACAATATAGGCAAGGTGTGTGACTTGCTTATTTATGGAGATCCACTTATAAAGGGTTCGACTTGGCGATTTAATCTAAGGAGTTCCAGATGGCCAATTGATTTGAAATTTTAACTAAAAGTTCTCTAAATGTTGGCTAGCTCCAAACATATTTATCAAATATTTGGAGGTGATTTGATAGGGTGATTGTCGCAATCTTCTTACTTTACCACTAGTAAGCAAATTCTGGAATTAGTGAAGTGTTCACTTGTTACTCCTTAGATTTGCTCATCAAGGTAATTCTCTATTTCAATATAAATCCTAAGAATGATTATATCCTTGTTTAGCTTATAGGCACTAGTTATTTTTATATTTTAAAGTTTTAATATTAGATCTTAGTGCCTTACTAGCCTTCACTATATACAGTGATAATGCTAATTTATCTAATTTTGAGTTTGATGGGGTATGTGCTTCAAAACTGCTACTGAATTTAGGGAAGCAATAAGAAAGTATTCAAATAAACAAGAAAGGCCACTGAACTTCACTAAGAATTGTAGTGATAAGGTCCAAGTTACTTGTGATTGTGGTTGGGTAATTTATGCTTCTTACAAGTCAAAATATGAGAAGATGGTTGGGTAATTTATGCTTCTTACAAGTCAAAACATGAGAAAACTTTTCAAGTGAAGACAATTAAAAGTGAACATTCTTGTTATAGATCTACAACTTCTAAGCATTATACTTTAAAATTTTTGGCCTATAATTACCAACAACATCTTAGGAGTAACCCCACTTGGCCAGTCAGCTTAATGCAAAAAATTGTGCAAATGGAAAATGAGATTAACCTCTCAATTTGGAAGATTTATAGAATAAAGAAAAAGTTTATGTAATTAAATAATATATCTAAATCAAAATAATATGCAAAATTTTGGGATTATTGTGAGGAGATTAAACAGACATACCTGAACACCACAATTAAGTTACATTGCAAGCATTCAATAGGTTCTGAGACATCAACTTTTAAACAATTGTACATTTGTTACAGGGCCTTGAAGAAGGGATTTAAAGTTGGTTGTAGACCTCTTATTATCTTAGATGGAACCCATTTGAAGACACAAAGAGATGGAGTATTGTTAACTGCTGTTGGAGTTTATGGAAATAACAATATGTATCCTTTAGCTTATGCTATGTTTAGAAAAGAATGTATAGAAACATGGGAGTGGTTTGTTAATCTATTGATTGAAGACTTATAAATTAGAAATATTTTTACATATACAATAATATCCAACAAATAGAAGGGTCTAATAAAGGCAATTGAAAACCTTTTACCCAATTTTGAGCATAGGTTTTGTTTGAGGCACTTGTACAATAACTTGAAACATTAGCATAAGGGGTTAGCACTAAAAGAACTTCTTTGGAGGGCTACCATAGCTACTATTTCACTAGGGCATTGGAACATATGAGATCACTTGATGTTGCTGCTTTTGACTGGTTAAAGGAAAGGCCTACTATGAATTGGTCAAGTCTCATTTTAGTACCTTGCCAAAATCTGACATGCTATTGAATAATTTATGTGAATGCTTCAACAACATGATTCTTAAAGCTAGAGACAAACCAATAATAATTATGTTGGAGATAATTAGAGGGGTATTGATGAGGAGGATCCACAACCAAAGATATAAGATATTAAAATTTCATGGTGATATATGTCCTAATATCTAGAAAATTTTGGAAAAGAATAAAAAAATTATCATAAATTCATACTTGAATGGAATGGCAGAGATAAATTTGAGGTGAAGGGATAGCAAGGTGAGAAAATGGTAGTGGATTTGACAAATAAAATCTGTAGCTAAAGAAAATGGGATTTAACCAGAATACCTTGTGTACATACAACTGCATGTGTATTTCATAGAAGAGAGAAAGTTGAGGACTATATGGAGCTCTGGTACACAAAGAAAACCTTTTTCAAATTATATGAAAATTTGTTCAATATAGTGAGAGGCCAAGAAGAATTTTTTGTAAATTTCTAATAGAATTTACAAAAACTAGACTCTTGTGCTTTGAAATGGAGTGATGTCTTTTGAATTATGTAATGGAATTAACCAATTGTGTTTTGAACAATTATACTTGAAAGCTTATATTATTCCAATCAGTGTTATTATAATGGAGTTTTAGGATCTTTTGCTAGCAGTTTTTTGTAGTAAAATAATTGTTAGCAATATTATCCATCGAGAGTTAGATTGTTTAGGAATGGTGTTATTTTGTGGGCATTTTCCTCCAACATGTTAGATTTATTACTATACAGGAATGTTGAAATTTTATTTTAAATAAGTCGAATTTTTGTTGGTATTCTTTGTAGTGGAATGTTGGTAGCACTTTTTCTTGGAATGCTAGAATGGTGCTTTGCCATTTAAAGCATTGATTTTGGGTTAGACAATGATGACGATAATTATAAGAAAAAGACTCGAATTTTGAGTTCACGAAAGAATAAAAATAAAAGTAATAAATAATGGCATGACCTTTTTACCTTTTTCTTTCTTTGAAATAAAGTTAAATGATGGCATGAATTTGATAATTCCATTTTTTTCCATCTTCACATTCTTTCTATATTTTGGACTTAAATGGAAGTTTTGACTTTGCACACTTATGTTTAAATTCCCTTATTAAATATGGTAGAAAGTTGTTTAGCATTGTTGAGACATTTTTACCCTTGCCTAAATTAAGTTATTTTAATAGAAAATTACTTAGGGTGCAACTTGCCAAAAGAAACATATTTTCTAGGTGTATTATGCTATTTTTGTATTTTGAGGGTGCAAAGTGCTTATTAAATATATTTTTAGGATGCAAAGTGCCAATTACCAAATATTATTTATCTATTTATAGAAGCAACTCTCTCACAACGCACTTGCCTCCTCCTCCTCCAAAAATAAAAAATAAAAAATAATAGTACTTCCCAAAGATGAAGTTTTTTTTTCCCCGTATTCAAATAAATTTTCTAAGTTAATAATCATGAAATATTCAAAAATATAATTTTTCATATGAAATATTCATAAAAGAAACAACCAACAAACTTTGCTATTTCACCCAAACATAAAATCTTATTTTCCAAATACATAAAGTTTTCTAACATGTTGTATTTGCAAATTTTGAAATTTGGGTTATATTAGTAAATGTCTATTATATTATCTAGGGTTATAATATTCCTAATACAAAAATATAATGAAGACAATGATGAAAATCATCTTGGAGATGTCATTTTGGCAATTATGATAATATTCATGTATTTATTAAGTTGCGCATGCTAAGATATAGATGAGAACCACCCATATTCATTTGTAGACTTAATATAGAAAAGGGTATTATTTGTGGATTGCATTTACAATAATTTGAACTAAGTAAAATTGGACAAAAATGGGTTTACTTATTCTTGTTGCTGATGTCATGTGGTCCTAATAATCCCAGCTACCATGGCAATGATGTCGTTGAAGTAGGTATAGGAGAAAACAATTCCTAGAGTGTCTGCATCACATGGCTCTTCTTAGGAGTATGTACAACAATGCACTATGCGGCTAGTAACTGGCCGCTCAAGAGCTACATCCGCCAAAACTCAGTGTACAAAAACTAACAAGAGCCTAACTACCATCAAGCATGGTAACCGACAATCCACAAAAGCCCAACAACTATCAAGCTCAATAACCATCAACCAACAAGAGCCCAACCATCGTTAATTTTGATAACTGTCAGTAAATAAGAAAGCTTTTAGAAGGCACAATCAATTGGAAAGAAAGCTTGCATTCATTATTGAAAATATCATTACGATATTTACAATTGCCAGAGAAATACTAGATGTTAAGAGAGACTCTAGCAAAGTACAGTACATCTCAACTTCAACTACTCATTCCCTCCTATAATAGGCTAAAAAAAATTTCTATTGTGACAGCACTAAATATTGAAAAGCTAAAAATTACAACAAAAATAGCAGCATCCTACTTATATATTTATGAGAGGGAAAATAAAAAAGAAAGGCTTATACCTGGGACATAATAGATGAACTCCTTGGAGTGCACATTTATTAATGTAGGCTAATTGAGGGACCGCTAGGGTTACCCGATGCCTTGTAGATGGTCAAGGGGCCCGAGGGCAAGGGAGACCCTTAACATTCTGCCCCACTTGAGATAGTGATCTCCTCGGCAACATTGAGGCCTGGTATGCCTCCAATAGAGGTTTAAATGCCCTGAGATCCATCACCCACTCCCAAGTGTTCTCCTCGATGCTGCAACCCTTCCAAATTTTACTGGATAAGGGTGAAAGCTATATTTTACTGGATTGGGCTAGTATTTAGAGTAATTCAACTTGCCTAGTCAAGTGGTCCAACTTTGGAAGAACTTAGACTAAGATTGGCAACCATGAACAGATGTCAAGCTAGCTGAGGGCTCGACGCTCAAGTTAGAACATGGTTAACTAGAATAACTGAGCAGCAAAGTAAGTGCTTTAGTAAGAAATGGCATACGTTAAGAGTGGTTGGTAATAGAGTGTTTATAGCCTTTTCTAAGTAGATGATATGTCCAAGATACCCCTATCATGTGTGGAAGGCTCTTGTCCTTATATGGAGAGCTTTAGGTCATCTCTTATCCATGTTATATTTTAGGTGGCCTCTTCTCTAGCTTTCAGGGACAAAATAATACACTGGTGGTGTGCTTCCTATCAGGAGTGGCGATAGGAGTAGTACTGGGGTGGCATGCACTATTAATATAAAGGCACACTACTTATTAGGATATTTAATGAGGTAAAGATATGAATTTATCCTAAAACAACCTCCCTGGTCGGTTTTGGGGTCAACCATAAGTAAGTGCTTTAGTAAGAAATGGCATATGTTAAGAGTGGTTGGTAATAGAGTATTTATAGCCTTTTCTAAGTAGATGATATGTCCAAGATACTCCTATCATGTGTGGAAGGCTCTTGTCTTTATATGGGGAGCTTTAGGTCATCTCCTATCCATGTACTATTCTATGTGGCCTCAACTCTAGCTTTCAAGGACAAAATAATACACTGGTGGTGCGCTTTCTATCAAGAGTGGCGATAGGAGTGGTACTGGGGTAGCATGCACTATTAATATAAAGGCACGCTACTCATTAGGGCATTTAATGAGGCAAAGATATGATTTTGTCCTAAAATAACCTCCTTGGTTAGTTTTGGGGTCAACCATAAATAAGTGCTTTAGTAAGAAATGGCATACGTTAAGAGTGGTTGGTAACAGAGTATTTGTAGCCTTTTCTAAGTAGATGATATGTCCAAGATACCCCTATCATGTGTGGAAGTCTTTTGTCCTTATATGGGGAGCTTTAGGTCATCTCCTATCCATATACTATTTTAAGTGGCCTCATCTCTAGCTTTCAAGGATAAAATAATACACTGGCGGTGTGCTTCCTATCAGGAGTGGTGATAGGAGTGGTACTGGGGTGGCATGCACATTAATACTAAGGCACGCTATGATTCTGTCCTAAAACAACCTCCCTGGTCAGTTTTGGGGTGCACTATAGAACTAGCTTTTAGGCATGGGCAACTACCAAGGGTTGTGACACTTGAGCCCTCTAGTTGAAGGTATTCAAGCCCATGCGCTCGATCCATGATCTAGTTGAAGGTATTGGTCTTGTTTATTGCTTAGGTGACAAAGTTGATGGGTGGTTGACTAGGGTCGACAACCTAACTAGGTCTCATAGGCAAGATGGGCCTGGAAGTATGCTCCTAGGTTGGTTAAAATGGGTTTTTGGCATTCGACTAAGGTTTTGGGCATTCGACCAAAGTTTTAGTGCATTTAATATGTCAATTACATTAAGCCATTTGAAGCGCTAGGTAACGAATATGTAATTATTACTACTGGTTGGGTTCCTGCACCTAGGTGCCTATAAATAGATGCAGTTAAAAGGCCTATTTTTTACTTTCACTACTTTGCATCTGGTCAAGTAGTACATTTATAGCGCCTTTTACCTCTTATCGAGTGCTTTAAAGTTTATCGAAGCTTTGTAAGTTTTCTTCCCACTTTTTCAAACTTAGCATTTCCTTAAGCATGTCAACTACTTCCGACAATGAGGCTACTACACCATATGGGGCACAACTCTAGGGGGAGGGTGGTAGTATGACCAAACCGAATAATTCATCTAATGATAACTCGACCTCAAATAGCTTGAGTGATGAGCACGCTACTTCTAAGGGTGACATTAGCCTAAGTAAAGTACCGGCATCGCATGGTTGACTTTTCACTACTAATCACTATAGTGAAATCACATCAAAGATTACTCTAATCAACCTCACATGCATCAGGGATCTTTATCATATTCATATTGAGTAGAATTAATAGTTTCGATCCATGGGATAGGATTCATCAACTCCAAAGAAATGTATCACTATGTTCGAGAAAGCCTTTAGGTATGAGCTTAAGTTCTTCCTTACCCAGCCATAGTCGACCTGCTGAGAGGTTTAGAGGTCTGCATAACCCAATTGTAACCAAACTATTTCTTGACCATATATAGTTTTGCAGTCCTTATGTACTTATTCAACCAGCCAGCTTTCTTCACAAATTTCTCCAACCTCTTTCACCTCCTAATATCCCAGAAGTTAGGTAGCACTGACGAGTTAGGATTCTATTACCTTACTACTAGGACTCATCAAATATCATTAATTACATCATCCTTCTCTTATGGTTAGGAATGGAAAAACTATTTCCTGTATGTTTAATGGCTTAGGGGGTTTAACATTCTGAGGTAATAGTAGGTAGGTCGCATCAAGATGCTGGATAATTTGAACCCAAGTTGGCCTAACACTTTCATATAAGATCTAGTCAAATTTAGCTAGATAGAGGTCTCAATATTTCTTGAGGAAAAAAGCTTAGTTTTGGATAGTGACTTAGGTTTACAAGCGGGTGTCGACTAAGTAGAAATACCTTTTGATTTTACAAACTTTCTTATCTATATGTATCTTTGTAGTCAATTTTAATTATTTATTTTTGTTATTACTCTCTGTGCTGATAAATCATGAGGAAACCATGAATTATGCAAGGTAAGAAGTACTAGCTTGAGCGCAGAGGAATGAGAAGCACCGCCACACCACGGCTACTTGGCGAGAAGCTACCTTGGCCGTGGTCCTATTTTCTTAATGGGTGCCCCCATCTTTGAACGTGTCATTAGCTCAACCTATGGTAATAATAGGAAGTAGCCCTACTAGTCGAGGAAAGAGATCAATGATCGAGTAGGCAGGGCCTACTACAAAAAGCATAGCGATTGAGAAAGATAAAGGAAAGGCTGGGGGGGTTAAGCAAACTGACTAACTATGATCCATTTGACCAATGGGGATGATATGTTGCTCCAAATACCTAAGCTACTGTCTCCTCAATTCTGGACAAAACCTATACTGGTCATGAACAATTCTCATTTGATGGTGTCGGCAGAGTTAACCAGGGCTATCGTGCTCAAAGTGATAATGGCTGAACTCTTTACGTCCGAATAGAGAAAGTTCATGGATCTAAGCGAGGCTACTGCACTCAAGGCTCTAGCATACAATAGTAATATGGTAAGTGTATGGTCGATTCATGCTTCTCATTGAATGCTATCTGTTGTTGGTCGAGCACAACTTACTAATGAGAAATTTATCCTTTCAAGTGAGCCAACTAGGCTACCATTTCTACAAGAGGTCAAAACTAGCCCTAGCTGATCGAGAGCAATTGGAAAAAGAGAGAGAAATAGAGATGATGAAGGCACAACTTGAGTCCATTAAAGTTAGGGCCACTCAGCTGACAAAGGAGGTCGAGGACCTTTGTGATCAACTTGTGACAAAGGACAATCAGCTGGTTGCCATGAACTAAGATAAAAGCAAAATAGATAAGCTATTAAATAAGGCTTGACTCTATGCAAAGCATGGCTATGATTTTAGTTAAGATATGGGGTATAATGCTTCCATGTAAGATGTTTAGCAGAATTCTTTAGGAAACTTTTGCTTATGAACCAGGAGACTATGCAATAATTCATGCTATGCTCAGCATTTCAAGACGTGAGTGTTGTCTTTTCCTTAGATGATGTTAAGAATGCATTCAAGAAAATTGTGAAGCAATTAGAGTATCTTGGGTATGCTTTCTGAGTAAAGAAAAAGGACTACATCAGTTCTATTCTTGATGAGAAGCTGCAGGCATATCCTAAGCCTACGGAGGCAGCAGCTAAAGAGAGGGTTAGAGAAAATACCCCAATTGAGGTATTAATAAAGGCACAGAGGAAGAAGATTGAGATACTGAAAAGATTGGCTGTAGTAGTAAAGAAGTGCAACTTTGCTAATAATGTTGCCACCGAGATCTGAGATGGCATGGTTGATGCTAGTGAATATTTGCCCTCCCACTGGACTGACTTCCTAGTTAACGAGGAAGGACCATCTTGACAAATGCCAGCTGTTATCTTGCTTACCATTGCGAGGCCGGAGCAGAAGGCCGATAGTCCTATGGTGGTCCCTATACCCTTAAGTAATGAGCTCAATCAAGCTATAAAGGAGAGGCTTAGGGGGCTTGGACCTATTGGAATAATGCTCGACAAGCCAATGAGATTGGCCTTGTATACTATTTCACTCATGGTACAATCTTGATTGAATGATATTCTTTATATGGCCATCTTCACTTATGCTTTGTTTCACTTCACTAGCATTTGGATGAAGCCTTTAGATCACCTATGGTACGGGACTTTGTCTAGTGACCATGGAATAAGTCTCACACAGTCGTGATCTTAAATCTTTCAAGTTATAGAATCTTATGAGATGAGGAATCTAACATCCAGATAGACTTACACAAATAATGCATAAATCAAAGGGTTAGAGATTGCTCCATTCCATGAGCAACTGTATAAGATATGGGTGCATGTTAGTGAGTGCTTGTTAGAAAATAAGGCACTGAAGACCCATCGGAGAATCCACTAGATAGCTATAATGGCAAGTCGATAATGGTTACTTTTTCTATTTATGCTAGTGCATATTATTAGTCATTTGACCTGAGGATCCATGGTAACCTTGTGTCCGGTCCTTATGCTTTGACTCATCCTTGACCACCTAGGGGTCTTTTAGGTTGAGATTGGGTATGAGCTACTTGGCATATAGGTTTGTGAGATCTACGATGGAATTCGACTCCTCACTGTAATGAAGGGTGTGTACATCTCCTATGTGATCTATGATGATCAATTCTAAGAAATCCTTGTTAAGGTGGTGTGATAATTTGGAAAAGGATTTTTCCAAAGGTAAGGTCACACAACAGGGATTGAACATTGAGAATAAAGACATAGTATTGAGGCTATTAGAGAGCTAATAAATATCTTACCCAAAGCCTTTTTCGAGAGATAGGAGACGAAAGGACCGTATTTGCATAGCATGTATAGACCAATGATGGTTCTTTAGAATATTCATTTTAGCCAATTAGTTGGTCTCCATGGGCTAGAGATCAGACATCAATCATGGAGATTGAGTACTCATCAATTAATGAGATTAATTGAATGAGTTGACTAGTTTAAAAAATGTTTTAAACTACAATGAATATAAGATATTCAAAAGTCATAAGGAGTTGTGAGCCCACGTCCAATGAATGGTAGAACCTATTTGGTCACACACATAATCCAATTAGCTTCCTAATTAATTAAGAGAATTTTCTAAGGTGTTAGAAAATGGTGTCTCCTAGTGGATCGATTTTTAGGGCCAACTTTCAGGGTCAATTTTGGCTTGATTGATTTAAGTATTAAGTTAATCAACTAATGTAAGAGTTAAATTAGACTAATAATTAATATGTTAAATTATTTGGTGCCAACATCTCCATCAATTGGTAAAGTTAATGTAAAAAGTTAAGTTAATGAATTTAACTTAAGGAATTAAGCTAGTTTGACTTAAAGGGTTAAGTCAAGGGATAATTAATTAAATTAAAGAGTTCAATTTGATTAATTGAGGAAGAATGAATTTTGGAGGGAAGACTCAAGTGAGAGTCGAGATGGCATCTAAATTAATTTGAAATGAGATTCCAAATGTAATTAAGATACAAATGAAATTCAAATGAGATTTGAATTCAAAATTTTCAATCTAAGCAACCTCACTTGCCCGCCCCCTCTCATGCATTGTGTGATGCCAACTTGGAATCACACATTTTCATCGTCTATATATAGATATAGACAGAGGAGGTCGTGCATAACACATTTGGTATGAAGAATTAGATTCTTCATGTCCCTCTAAAATATTTGCAAGCTAGCATTTTATATGTTGAAGGCTAAGCTTCTTTCTTCATCTTCCTACCCCAAATTTGGCCACCATCATCACCGGATCTCTGGTCTTATTCCAACTAAAATACTAGAGATCTAGGAAGATCTCATTGGTGTGTGGACTTTTTCAATAGAGGCAAGATGTGTGGCTTTCTCAGTTTCTGGAGATCTATGTAAGTGAGGTCCAACTTTGCGATTTTCTATAGGAAGTTCCAAAAGGCCAATTGATCTGAATTTTCTACTTGATTTTCTCCAAGGTGTTTTATATCTCCATTAATATTTCTAGAATTTTTGGAGGCAATTAGGTAGGGCAATCATCGCAATCCTTTCTTTGTGCCACAAGCAGGTAGATTCTGGAACCTGTGAAGTGTTCGCTTGTTTCTTCTCAGATTTGCTTATCACGTTAATCCTATATCTAAATATGAATCATACCCATGATTATTTCCTTGATTATCTTGTAGGCACTAGTTACTTTCATGTTTTGAAGTTTTGATTATAGATACTAGTTCCTATCTTGCTTTCAAGTGGTATCAGAGCCATAATCATGCTTAGATATGGATTTTATTTGGTTGATTGACTCATGTGGTGGATTAATCTGGATCACCATATTCTTAATTCAATTTATTTATTGGATAATTTGGTTTATTTGTGTGTGGCTCCTTGATTAATGAATTAAAAGCATGCTATTATGTGATTTAAGTGTTAATTCATGTAGTTAGTATGTTTTAATTCATAGTGATTAATGTTGAATGTTGATTTGTCATTAATTGATGTTATATGATGATATATCATGTTTATTTATGACTGAAAGAATTTTAGTCATTTTTGGATCAAATTGGATCGGAGTTCGGTTGGAGATTTTTGGAGGATTTGATTCTCACTTAGACTTGATTTTTGAAGCAAGTTTGAGAACTTTAAATTTTAGTTTTAAAATGAGTTTTAGATCTGTAAATTGGTCCATAATGTGTAATTAATGTTTAGAATGTGTTCTATAATTTTTGGTGCACCAAAGTTCAGCTAAAAATCAACTTGACTCCCCTTTGACCCCAAAACAGAGGCTGCCGGCTAGTTTTGAGCAAGCTGCCGGGGCAGTGGCAGCCCAGTGGCACACTCAGCTCAACCAGTAGCCACCGGTTGAGGGTTGGGCAAGTTTTGAGCCAATATTTTGGCTCCTTAAGTGGCTAAAAATGATGTTAAATCATATATTATGGACGCACAAATGTTGTGCAAGTCCTCAAAATGATGTTTAACATTTTTGTTGCTTCTTAAAACTTATCAAAGTTGATCTCCAAATTGTGGCATAAGTGTTGTGCTTGTCCAATTATTTGTTTATGAGATAAACATTTAATTGTTGGAATTCATTGTTAATTCTAGATTTATTTATTGTTCATTTAATTGTTGAATGAATAATGAATGAATAGGGATGATCATGAGCCTTTTAAATTAATTTTAAAGTTGTTGAAATGGGTTGTATTAAATGGAGCTTGCATGCCTCTTGTTCTATCTTGTAAAAATTATGAGAGTAAAACCACTAGGAGTGAGAATTTTCATTTCATGTAAATGTTGCATGAAGCAAGGAGTCTAATGGAGGCATGGAGGCCATTTAAAGACCTATGAATGTATAGTATACACTCATGTAATAGTTTAGTTTAATTCAACCCACTTAAAACCAATCGAAGTGATGCACCTATGGCTCTAAGTGCATCACTTGGTTAGGTTCATATTCATCCTACCTTAGGAGCATGCTAGGCTGTTTACTTATTTACACTTTCCATATCCTATTGATTGATGAGATGCATGATTAGGATATAAAGAACCTAAAAAAGACGATAAAATGATGAGATCTTCGTAACCAAAAATTCTCTACTTAGAACATCTAAGTATTTTCAAATATTAAGTCAAAATAATACAAATTAAAAGAGTTTTAATTAATCCAAGCCTTCCACCAATAGTGTATGCCACGATGATGCTACCAATTTTGTGTGATGACACTTGGTCATGGGGGTCACACTTAAGAGGAAGCTATGAGCATACACTTACATGAGATGCACATTTGTATTGGGAATCCTCATGCATTGGCACTCGATCACGAGGGATGCCATGAGGCCATCTTGAGATAAAGTTTGATTGGTGGGTTTGACTTAATGCTTAGTAGTATAGATGGCACACAGTCACATGGGTCTATGTGAAAAGTGAGATAAAATATATCAAGAGTTGCATGAGATGTAATTAGCAAAAAAGTTGCTTACCCTTCGATTGCTCGTGGATGGCACTCGATCACAGGGGTCTATTGACAAGTCATTAAGGTCTTAATTCTCACTAGGAAATATGATTTTCCAAATTCTTCTTGGGGTGAAAGATTTGATAAAATATTGAGAGAAAAACATGCTTGAAAGACCATGAACATGTTTTAATATCAAATTCAATCACATGCTCATATTCCTTTTTTCACCTTTGAAGATTTATGAAATCTCAAGAATGGTTAAAATTCCACTCAACTTTATTTTGAAAACCAATAAACCAATCGGGCCAAACTTTCATGATTAACTCAACCTTAAAAATTGTTCTAGATTCCTAGAAGTGGATATAAGTCAAATATCATGGTACTCCTAATCCCCTTTGGATTAATATAGATTTAGAGACACGTGAAAAGTTTACAAAAATAGCTTAGGATTATCTTATCCATTAGTCTCATGATGGCATCTACAAACTTTAAAAGTCTTAAAGATACATGAATTGTACCTTGGTTAAAGTTTACAAAGAGTTATGAAGCCAATGAGGTATGAGAAGTTCATGTTGTCAAAAAAGACTTTTCAAACTAGAAAAAATGGGAAGTCATGTCATCGACTATGGTCTAAAGATGATTAGGCTTGGAGAAGCTTTTTGACTTAGACGTAGTGATGGACAATGATTTCCATGAAGATTTGATCCTCACATCCTCGCCAAGTTTTATTGATCAAAGTAATGATCTAGAAGGAAACTACCACAATAAGGGCAAACCTTTGACACTTATTTCGTCATCCAAGTCCATGGGCCCTAGGGTGCTAGAAAGATAGGTAAAAGGAAAAAATATTCTTCCTTGAAAGAAAAACAACTATCTAAGGCATCTGAGGAGTCAAGAGGATTATAGAGGAAACAGTTAATATTATTTGTTTCTACTTGTGCAAAATAGGCCATTGGAAGCACTATTGCAAGGAATACCTTGCAACCCTTAAGAAGGGCATATATTTTATCAGGGTGCATTTAGGATGAATTCTTCATCATGAATATATGATATCATATGTGGTTCTTTTCTTTGTAAGTTATTACAAAAGAATAGAAAGAATAATAGAACTAAATGTTATAGACATGATCCACCACCTTGGCTAAGGAGTAAGAGTTGTGTCCAAAGCCGAAGGTATACAATAAGTTTGACTTAGAGAACTCTATACTTGTGTTGGACCTTTGTCATATGGTACCATATATTATTGAGAACATTATTTCAATTCCTATTTTTGGATAGCAAAGGATTTGATCCTTCTACATCAAATGGGAGATTGAAGGCATTAAAGAATGAGTTATTTAGTTGCTTTTGGTACAATTAACAAAGGATTGTATATATTGAATTCTCAACCATCACTAATGCACTCTCAACTAAGTAAGAAATTAGATATCCAAGATAATGCCATGATGTGGCATACAAAACTTGGTAATATCTCCAAAACTAGGATGATCAAGTTAAAAGCTCTCAAAGCACTAAATGTTAGTGGCATTGAGAACCTTCCTACTTGTGAATCTTGTTTGAAGGGATAAATGACCTAAGCTCCTTTTGTAGAACAAATGGAGCCCTCTACAAATCCTTTAGATTTGATTCATACAGATGTTTGTTAACTACTAAGAGTTAATGAGAAAGAAGGCCATTCTTATTTCATTGTTTTCATCAATAGTAATAGTCAATTCAGACAAATGCATCTTATGGAGTATAAGTCCGAGGCCTTTGAAAAGTTCAAAGAGAATAAAAATGAAGTAGAAAAGTAAAAGGGACTTAGTATTAAAGCCCTTGGATTAGATTGAGAGAAAAAATAATTAAGTAATATATTCTTGGATTATTGAAGAAATAATGGAATTCTCTTTCAATAGACTCCACCTAGCACACCTCTACACAATGGAGTAGCCAAGAAGAGATACCGTACCTTATTGGACATGGTACATTCCATAATGAGCTTCTTCAATATGCCTATATCCTTTTGAGGATATACCTCAATGACGATAGTGATGTTACTAAAAGTAGTACCTTTAAAGTCGGTGCCAAAAACACCATATGAGATATGGCAGGGCGTAGCACCCTCTTACCACTATCTAAAGGTTTGTGGATCTACCACCTACGTGAGATGGACAGTGGGAGATAAGTTGGATAGTAGATCTATCTTGTGCAAGCTTGTGGGATACCTAAGAGAATTTGTGTTATTACTTTTATGATCCCTTGGAACAAAATGTGTTTATTTTGAGGAATGCCGCTTTTTTGGAAAAAAATAATTTCTATAAGATAGAAAAGGCATTGTAAATAAACTTGGTGAAGTTCAACATGATCAATAAATCCCACAAGCAGTAGAAATAAGTAAATATCACATAGCCTTACACACAACCTCTGAAAAGATCAAACCAGATCAAGAAGTAATCTAAAAAGTTTGGATTTCTTCATGAGATGGATCAATTGGATCGAGATTTGAAGACCTATAAGAAAGCTATCTTGGACATAGACTTGGGATATTGGCTTGAAGACATAAAATCTAAAATGGACTCCATGTACTCAAATAAAGTATGCACTTTGGTAGATCCACCAAAAACAATAGTTCCCATTTGTTGCAAATGGATCTATAAGCGAAAGCATGGGGTAGATGGAGAAGTGGTGACTTTTAAAGTGCAACTAGTGGAAAAGGGTTACACTCAAAGGCTCGATATCGATTTTGAGGGAACCTTTTCACCAATCACTACACCTAAGTCCATTCAAATTCTACTTGCCATAGTTGTAAATTATGACTATAACATATGGTATATGAATGTGAAAACTGCTTTCCTCAATGGTGACATTGAAAAAAGAATTTATATGGAGCAACTGTAAGGTTTTACATCTAAATGGAATGAGCAAAAGGCTTGCAAACTCTAGAGATCCATTTATGGACTCTAATTGGAATCCCAAACTTGGAACACAATTTTTTGGAAAATAGTGAAATTATTTAACTTTGTTAAAAAGGTGTATGAACCTTGTGTGTACAAATGGGCTAGTGGAAATAATGTACAGTTTATTGTACTTTATGTCGATAATATCCTTCTCATTAAGAATGAGGTAGGAATGTTAGATTGTACTAAAGTATGGTTATCCATACAATTTTCCATGATAGACTTGGAAAAAGCATGCTACATATTGGGAATACGTATCTACAGAGATAGATCAGGGATGATGCTGAAGCTTTCCCAAATCCTATATATTGAACTAGATACTAAAGAGGTTTAGGATGGAATAATCCAATAGGAGATTCCTCCTTTCGAGATGTGATCTTCATCTCTCCAAGTTTATGGCCTCTTAGACCGTCAACGAGAGACATAAAATGTCTAACATACCTTATGCATCCACTACATGAGGCATAATTATATGTCATTCAATGTACAAAATTGGATGTGGCACACTCACTAAGCATTACGAGTAGGGTCCAATCTAATCCTAGTGAGAATCACTGGTTAGCTGTGAAAACAATCCTGAAGTACTTGAGAAGATCTAAGGACTTGTTTTTAGTATATGGCAATAGAGAATTAAAACTCGTGGAATTTTTGGATATTAGTTTCTAATCCATTGTAGATGACCTAATATCTACTTTTGCATACATATTTTGCCTTAATAGCAGTATGGTGTATTAGAAGAGTTCCAACTAGACACCATGGCCTAAATAACTACTAAGGTGAAATACTTTGTGGTTTTGGAAACCACAGAGGAAGGATTTTGGATAAAAACATCACCTAAAGGTGGGATGTAGTGCCTAGCGTGCATGAGCTTGTGATTATCTTTGGAAGATAATTTAGGACTTGAGCCAAGATCTCATCAGTGATCCAAACACATTAATGTGTTATCATTTGATACATGATATCAATTGATAAAGGTGACAACTAAGTGGATAAAAGTTGCCTCAGAAAAGAATATAGCAAAACTACTATATTAACCCTTAAAGGCTAAAGGTCTTTGAAGACATTTTATGAACATGGGTCTCAAGGCCACAGGGTATTGACTTTAGGGCAAGTGGGAGATTCTTGGAATAATGCCCTGCAAGCTAATGAGATTGGCCTTGTAAACTATTTCACTCACGGTACAATCTTGATTGAATGATATTCTTTATATGGCCATCTTCATCTTATCTTTATATCACTCTACTAGCATTTGGATGAAACCCTTAGATCATTTATGACTATGGAACTTTGGTGACCATGAAATTTGTCTCACATGATCATGATCTTAAATCTTTGAAGTCGTAGGATCTTATGAGATGGGGCATCTAAGATTTGGATAGACTTACACTAATAATGCATAAATCAAAGGGTTGAAGATTACTCTATTCAATGAGCAATTGTATGAGATAAAAGCATATGTTAGTGGGTGCTTGTTAGATAATATGATACTGAAGACCCACTGAAAAATCCACTAGATAGCCGTAGTGGCAAGTCGGTAGTAGCTAGTTCTCCAACTTAGGCTAGTTGATATTATTAGTCCTTTGACCTGAGGATCCATAGTAACCTTATGTTCGGTCCTCATACTTTGACTTATCCTTAACCACCTAGTGGGTCTTTTGGGTTGAGACTAGGTATGAGCTACTTCGTATGGAGGTTTGTGAGGTCCAAGATAAAATCAGACTCCTTACTGTTGTGAAAGGCGTGTACATTTTCTCTGTGTTCTATGAAGATCGATTCTAGAAATTCTTGCACAAAGTGGTGTGATAATTTGGAAAAGGAGTTTTCCAAAGGTAAGGTCACACAACAGAGATCGAACATTGAGAATAGAGACATATTATTGAGGCTATTAGAGAGCTGATAAATATCTTACCCTAAGCTTTTTTTGGAAGATAGGAGACGAAAGGACCGTAATTGCATGGCATGCATAGAGCAATGATGATTGTCCAAAATATTAATTTTGATCAATTAGTTGGGCTCCATGGGCTTGAGGTTGGACATCGACCATAGAGACTGGGTATTCATCAATTAATAAGATTAATTGAATGAGTTAACTAGTTTAAAAAGGGTTTTAAACTATAATGAATATAAGATATTCAAAAGTTACAAGGAATTGTGAGCCTATGTCCAATGAATGGTAGAATCTATTGGGTTACACATAAAATTCAATTAGCTTCCTAATTAATGGAGAGAATTTTCTAAGGTGTTAGAAAATGGTACCTCTTAGTGGATCGATTTTTGGAGCCAACTTTTAGGGTCAATTTTGGCTTGATTACTTTAAGTATTAAATTAATCAACTAATTTAAGAGTTAAATTAGATCAATAATTAAGGAATTAATTATTTGGTGCCAATATGACCATCAATTGGTCAAGTTAACGTAAAGAGTTCAATTAACGAATTTAACTTACAAAGTTAAGTTAGTTGGACTTAAAGGATTAAGTCAAAGGATAATTAATTAAATTAAGGAGTTAAATTTGATTAATGAAGGAAGAATGATATTTGAGATGGTGTCTAAACTAATTTGGAATGAGATTCCAAATGTAATTAAGATGTAAATGAAATTCAAATGAGACTTAGATTCAAATTTTACCACCGAAGCAACCCTACTTGCCCACCCCTCTCATGCATTATGTGATGCCAACCTGGCATCACACATTTTCATCCTCTATATATAGATATATAGAGAGGAGGTCGTGCATAACATATTTGGTGTGAAGAATTAGATTCTTTATTTCTCTCCAAAATATTTGTAAGCTAACATTTCATATGTTGAAGGCTAAGATTCTTTCTTCATCTTCCTACCCCAAATTTGGTATCCATAATCACCACATATCTGGTCCCATTCCAACTAAATACTAGAGATCTAGGAAGATCTCATTGTTGTGTGAACGTTTTCAATAAAGGCAAGACATGTGGCTTGCTCAGTTTCTGGAGATCTACATGCGTGAGGTCCAACTTTGCAATTTTCTCCAGGACATTCCAAATTTCCAATCTATCTAAATTTTTGAATGGAGGTTCTTGAAGGTGTTTTATATCTCTATTAATTTTTCTAGAATATTTGGAGGTGATTAGGTAGGGTAATCGTTGCAATCCTTTAGCTGTGCCACGAGTAGGTTGATTCTGGAAGATGTGAAGTGTTCACTTATTTCTTCTCAAATTTTCTTATCAAGGTAGTCCTCTATCTAAATCTGAATCACAGGAATGATTATGTCCTTGATTAGCTTGTAGGTACTAGTTACTTTCATGTTTTGAAGTTTGGATTATAGATCCTAGTGGCTATCTTGCTTTCAAGATCGTGCAAGGTTGAGCAACCATTGAAATTTCTGCTACTAAGAGTCTGGTGGCCTAGCATGGAACTATTTTGTACTTTTTGTTTTTGTAAGTCAACTTGTACTCATTTCAAACTTAATGAGAACTGGCATTTTCTCTTCACTGTAGTTCACTATTTTACTTTATTTTGGAATTTTTGTTCTTGTCGAACATGCATAGTTAATACACAATAATTTTGATCATGAGTACCATAACTTTAATGAAAGTAATCATGGTTGATTTGAATCGATGAGAATAAATATAATGAAATTGATCCAAGATACTAATCAACATTGAGGTCGATTTTAGGTTATTGCCTTTGCACTGAGATAGGTAGTTTCGTCAAAATGATCATATTCACTTGATGCCTGTTTTTAATTGTAGGATTGAATTTTTATATATTTTTCATTGATCAAGCAAAGAACATAAACAATTAGAGTAAAGCGCGCTAGCAAGTGATTGATTTAGGAAAGTTGATCACGTTGTGATGATGTTTTCCTCGATCTTAGGGTTAAATCTCTTGCATAGTCTATTAGCTTAAAGCACATGAATATTTTGGTCAACTTGAGGTTAGCTACTAATGGCATGGTGAAAAATCTTGATTTTGCACCTTGACACTTTTATTTTGGTCGACTTCAAGGATGATTGCAATCTTTAGGCTGAAGAGCCTTGGTTTGGCAATGTGAAACCACTTTTTGGGTTAACTGTAAACGTTAGGCTGAAAAGCCTTAGTTCGGTAGCTTGAAGCCACTTCCTAGGTTGACTATGGGGTCAACCATAAACGTTAGCCTAAAAAGCCTTGGTTTAGCATCTTGAATCCACTTCTTAGGTTGACTATAGGGTTAACTTTAGGATTGTGGACTAAAAAGCCTTGGTTGGGTAGCTTTAAGTTGCTTCTTGGGCCAACTGCGGGGTCAACTTTAGGATTGTGAGCTGAAAAGCCTTTGTTGGGCAACTTGAAGCCGCTTTTTGTGTTGACTACGAGGTCAACTACTTACTTTTGAATTGTGGGGAGGCTATTATAACATTACAAGTGAATGATAGTAGAATTGCTAAAAACTTTGTTTATATCAAATAATACAATGGCTATTATAAAGCTTTTCATGTATAAAATTTCTTCAAGTTAATGGCATTCCATGGACGCAAAAGCTCATTGCTATTGATGTCCGCTAGTCAATATGTATTGTGCTTTGACACCTTAACAACAATATAAGGCCCTTCCCATTTTGGATCAAGCTTGTTGACATTCTTGAACACTTCTCCCTTCTTGAGAACAAGGTCATCGACCTTAAAACTGCATGATCAAATCCCTTTCTTGTAATTCTTCACCATCTTTGATCTGTATTGTTGCATAGTGTTATAAGCTTTTTGTCACAACTCTTCAATGGTCTCCAGGTCTAGTTTTCTTTCAGATGTGTTTGTGATCAAATTGAAATGGGTCACTCAAACTGTGTGATGTATCAATTTAGAAGGTATAACTGCTTCAGAACCATAGACTAAGCTATAAGGGCTAGGCATGTGGCTATACGATGAGGGTTCCTGTGTGCCCATAGTACTCTTGAGAGTTCATTTGCCCAACTCAACCCCATCTCTTCTCATCGAGCTTTGAGGTGATCAAGAACTTTCTTGTTCATTATTTCCATAATAGCCTATGAGTTCTCAACTAAAGTGAAATGCTGACGAATCCATAGAGCTTCGCACTAATTTCTTGTGCTCCTACTCTAAAATTATTTTCCATTATCCCTTAACTAAGGCACTCTGACACTTAAGTCAGTACAAGATCGTCTAGAATAACTGAGCAATAGAGTAAGGGCTTTAGTAAGAAATGGCATACCTTAAGAATAGTTGTTAACGGGGTATATATAGCCTTCTCCAAGTGGATGATATGTCCAAGATGCCTCTATAATGTGTAGAGGACTTGTCCTTGTATGGGGAGCTTTAGGTCATCTCCCATTCCTATACTATTCCAGGTGGCCTTATCTCTAGCTTTTAGGGATAGAATAGTATACTGGTGGCGCGTTTCCTATCAAAAGTAATGACAGAGATGGTACTGAGGAGGCATACGCCATTAATCTGGAGTTTTGATGCTTGTTAAGGCATTTAATGTGGTAGAGATATGATTTGGTCCTAAAATGATCTCCTCAGTCGATTTTGGGGTCGACCATAGAACTAATTTCTGGGCATGGATGGCCGCTAGGGGCCATAGTTCTCAAGCCCTCTTGTCAGAGACAATCGAACCCATGCACTCAATCTGCATTCTAGTCAAAAGGCATCGATCTTGCTTATTGCTTAAGCAACAGGGAAAGTAGATAGTTGACTAGGGTTGATGACCTAATTGGGCCTCATAGGCAAAATGGGCCTGGAAGAGTGCTCTTGGGTTGATAGCTATTAGCTTGGGTCTATTGGGCTATCCCATATCACGTGTATATATACATATATATCAAAAAACAAAAATGAACTAATCATTTATTTCAGCAATTTGCATCATTACATGTTGGTATTTTCTACTAAAACAAGCCTAAATATGGACAATAGAGTTTGAGCTTGTCATAATCGGAGAACCTAATGTTCATGCAGAAACGCTCTATCATCTTCACTTAGTTAGCAGAATTATATTGACAAGCCTAATTAACTAATTAAATTAAAAGATGTGCAACTAAGCTTTGGAATGTGAAATCAACAACTTTTTCTTTATATACATACAAATTAGGTTAATTAGATAAAAATAACCAAACCAAATTACAATTTAGGATTCAATCCCTACTCCTTACTTAAATTTTGTTGGGCTCCACTCCCTAATCCAAAATAATTTTTTGAGTTCGCTCCCCACTTAAGTGAAAAAGATAAAGAAGCCCCCACTTAAATTAAAAATGCCAAGAATCCTTCGCTTTCCCCACTAACGAAAAGGTTACTTCAAATTAACCCCCCCTTCCCAACTCAACATTTTTTCTTCCCATTCCCTCCATTTGCAAACCCATTGCTTAGCCTCTACAACGACACTATATTCATCATCTTCACACTGGTGCTGCAACAACACCTCATCTCTTTCACTTTCTTATTTTAGGACTGATTTTTCACCATTTTTCTATTATCGAAGCTAGAAGGTCTTTCATTTTTGCCCCTCAATTGCATAGCCTATAAGGTAAGTTGTGTAATTTTCTATTATGTTAAGGAGATATTGAAATACAAAAATAATTTTCATATATTTCCTTGTTTACTTCTTGTTTGATCTTTGTTTTAATTATTTTAGGCCTAATTTTGATATCTAGCTCTAGCCAGAAAAGCCCACGCCATTGCTGGTACTCAATTCACTCACAATTAATCTTTTCTTTTATTGAAAAAAAAACCCCGTAATATAGATTTTTTCATACTTGATTATTGTCAACATATACTTCAATTGTTGTTTTAATTGTATGCTTCAATTATGAGTTATTTAAAATTTGTAATTTTATAATTCATATAAAGTGCAGTGTATATAAGTTGTTTGTAACTGAATTTCATAAATATTATCTGACTTATTGTGTATATGATGTGTATAAATCATGTTTAAGCATATCTTGGACATCCATGCCTACAAACTCATTATTAATATGATTAATATTATTTCAAATAATATGATATTTAAATTCAAATTTCTAGTATTAAAATTGTGAGTCGCAGTGCAGAAAATCTATAATTCAATATTATATTCTAGTTTTTTTGGTAGCAAAATTCAAGTTTTAAGTTTTTAAATTTTGAGTTTACAGTACATAAAACCTCCAAATTAGTATACTATGCGATTTAATTTTGTAAAAAATTGAAACTTTAAGTATTTAAATTATGAGATACAATACACAAAACCTCCAATCAATATTCTGTTGAAGTTTTTTTTGTACAAAAATTCAAACTTTCAATATTTAAATTGTAAGTTGTAGTTTCAAAACCCCCAATGCAGTATTTATGTAGTTATGCATGTCTCTAGTTTCTATAGAAATAATGGCCAAACTTTGAGGACCAACACACCAAACTATTGAAGGTAATAAAGACTCCGAGCTATATTTTTGGTGCTCTTTAGGATACTTTAAAAATGCTATCAAAGAGTTGGTCGGTAAGATGAGCTTCAGACACACTTGGGTAGATTGTTATGCAAAAATGGGGGCCTGGACTATGTAGTTTATATATGTCTTCGGGTAGAGTATTATGCAGAAAATACCAAGGAGTTTTGGGAATATACAAATAACTATTCTATAAATGGTATCAAGCACATATTGGTGCAAAAATTCTTACTGATAAGCATAGTTTAATGTATTCTAGGGCTCAACGATGATGTTTGGATGGTTATTATCTAAATGAATTTACTTTTTGTATGTAGATATTAATGTGATTGTTTCACTATTTCTGGCATTCTTATTGGATACAATTTATATTTTTTGTATATGGATTATTATAATGGATGGTGCTTACAATTCACAACATAATTTTAATTGTATTTATATATAGATATTGGTAAAGATATATGTAACTCAAAATAAGTATACAACTACTGATAATTCAGTATATAAATACAATTCCAAAGTACATAATTACTAAAACTAGATACTTTTTTATATTTTGAATATGAATGAGAGCACAAGTGGTTGGATGTTGGCATTTGTATTCCAAACCATTTAGCATGTGCTATCATAAGCACTATTTGAAGAAAAGATAACTTTATTGTATTAAAGTATCTTATGTGTTCCAAGCATCAAATTGAGGTTAAACTTGGCATTCAAGAAAGCAAGTACAAAATTATGCAAAATAAGTACATAAATAGGAAAAACTCAATACATAAACATAGTTTTGAAGTACATAATATCCAAAACTCAGTACTTTTTTGTAGATTTGCAATATCATTCTCAACATATAAGGGATCGAGTTTAATTCAGCCTAATCTAGTATTGCATGATCATAAGACCATGACGTATTAGTCCTAAAATTCATATAGTTATGATAGGTTTAGTGGTTTTCAATGGTGGTGTTAGGAGGATTTATTTGGCTCATGCATCTATGTTTTATACTAGTATGAATGAAAGCACAAGTGGTTGGATATTGGTGTTTGTATTTCTAACCATTTCAACATGTGCTATCACGAGCATTATTTGAAGAAAAGATGATTTTATTGTATTAGTATGTCTTATATGTTGTTCCAAGCATCAAAGTGAGGTTAAACTTTGCCTTTGGGAAAGCAAGTACAAAATCACGCAAAATAAGTACATAAATGCAATTTCAAAGTACATAATTTCCAAAACTTGGTACTTTTTTGTGGATTTTCAGTATCATTCTCAGCACATAAGGGACTTAGTTCAATTTGGTCTAATTTGGCTATTGCATGATAATAAGACCATGACGTGTTAGTCCCAGGACCCATGTAGCCATGATAGGTTCAATAGTTTTCAATTGTAGTGTCAAAAATATTCATTTAGCTCATGCATGAATGGTTTACACTAGTGTTAATGAGAACACAAGTGGTTGAACGTGGGTAGTTGTGTTCCCAACTATTTGCACATGTGCTATCACTACCATTACTTGGAGAAAACATGATATTATTGTATTAGAGAATCTTATGTGGCTTTTCACACTTCAAATTAAGGTAAGATTGGCTAAAGGAAAAGAAAGTACAAAAACATGCAAAATGAGTATAGAATCCACGTGAATTCAGTATAGAACTACAAAGCTGAATTATAGAAATCCCAAAAATAGGTATTATTTTGCTGATTTACAGTATCATTCTTAGTGCACAAGAGATCAAGTAGAGTTTATCTTTCTTAGTGCACAAGAGATTAAGTTGAGTTTATCTAGTTAAAGCATTGCATGACTATCAAACTATGATTTATCAGTCCAAGGACTGATTTAGTCAAGATATATTCATTGGCTCTTAACGGTGGTGTTAGAATCATCCATTTACCTCATATACCAATAGTTTATAATAGTATAACTGAGAAGATTTACACACGTGCTATCAATATCATTATTTGAAGAAAACATGATGTTATTGTATTGAAGTATTTTATATATCTTTTCATGCTTTGAATTAAGGTAAAATCAACCAAAAGGGAATTAAGTATAAAAGCACACAAAATAAGTATAGAATTAAAAGCACACAAAATAAGTATAGAATTAAGGTGACTTCAATACAAAATTATAGAGATGAAGTACAAAAATCCTAAAAATAGGTATTTTTTGTCGATTTCAATATCATTCTTAGTACACAAGAAATTAAGTTTAATTTAACTAGTTAAGCCATTGCATGACTATCATACCATGATTTACCAGTCCTAAAGCTAATTTAGTCATGATATTTTCATTAGTTCTCAATGGTGGTGTTGGACTTATACATTTACCTCGTATACAAATGGTTTACACTAATATGAATAAGAACATAAGTGGATGGATGTGGGTAGTTGTGTTCCAACCATTTTCACATATACTATCACTACCATTACTTGAAAAAATGTGATATTATTATATTAGTGTCTTTATATGTCTTTTCATGCTTTGAATTGATGTAAAATCAGCCAAAGGACAATCAAGTGCAAAAATAAGCAAAACAAATACAGAGCTAGGTTGAATTTAGTATGGAACTACAAAGAAGAAGGATAGAAATCCCAGGAATAGGTATTTTTTGTCAATTTTCAGTATCATTCTTAATACACAAGAGATTAAGTTGAATTTAATTAATTAAGTTAATGCATGACTATCAAACTATGATTTATCAGGCCTATGATTGATTGAGTCATGAGAGGTTCATACATTTACCTCACATACTAATAGTTTACACTAATATGAATGAGAACACAAGTAGTTGGATATGGGTAGATGTGTTCTCAACCATTTGCACAATTCCATCACTATCATTACTTGAAGAAAATACATTATTATTATATTGGAGGGTTTTATGTGTTATTTCAGCTAAAGGAAAAGCAAGTGACAAAATATGCCGAATAAGTACATAACAGGGCAAACTTGGTATGTAATTACAAAGATCTTATACAAACGTATAAGAATAGGTATAAAAATCTAGCGAATTCAGTATACTGAAAAATACTTTACATGCTAACCAACTATACCATATACCAATTTCTACAAATCTATACAATAATTAAACGTACAAATCTGCACAATAGCTAAAAATACAAATCTACTCTAAGCAAGAAATCTTAGTATAATATCTAAAAATCTGCATACGTTACAATATATGCAATAGCAAACAATCCAACAAAAGTTCAACATATATTAGTACATAAAAGTCCAAATAATCTAAATCTAATGTCTTTCTAAAAGCAAAACTTAGCAGCTGTCATTGGTCCTTGAAAGCTGTGCAATCCTTTTTTCATTAGTTATATCCCCCTCCATATACCCTTTTTCCTACAAACTAATCATAAAAAGCAAGATATTAGTTACAAAGTAATGATAAGAAGATATATCAAATATGTATATACAATAAAATGGTAAACAAATACATCATCAAGGTTATGCTAATCTAGCTAATCTTAATTTCTTTGATTGTATGACGATTATGACCACCTCTACCACACGTTTACACATGATAACCCAAACATGAATTTGAGATGAAATTATATGTGTCCTTCCACAACCTAGCTGAGGTATTACATTAGGTGCATTAATGGCTTGTTCTTTCTTTACTTGGTTGGCACATTAATTGAGAATAAAATGTTGCAGTATTAGTGCGTAAGTACTAAAATGAGCAATTTTGATATTCAACAAGGTAGAGCTAGGTACTGAAATGAACAAATTAAATATTTAATATAGAAAAACTAAGTACTGGAATGACCAAATACAGTATTCAAAGTATAAAACCTAAGCAATGAAAACCCAACAAATTTAGTATAACATAAAAACGTTAAGTATTGAAATGAACAAATTCAGTGCTTTATTTAGAATAGCTTAGAACTAAAATAGCTTAATCCGATATTTTACATAAAAGAGCAAGGACTGAAAAGTAGAAAAGTAGAACAGCTTAGTACCCTAATCCCTTTTGATTTTGCGAATTTATTTATTTGCATGCATCTTAATGCTTGACTTTAATCATTTATTTTTTCTATTATCTTTTGTGTTGGAAAATCGCGAGGAAACCATAAATCATGTAAGGTAGGAAGCATTAGCCCTAGCATAGAGAAATGAGGACTACAACTAAGCTATAGCAGCTCGACAAAAAGTTGCCTTGGTTGTGGCCCTATCCCCCTAACATACACCCTCATCTCCAAGCATGTTGCTAACTCCACTTGTGGCGACAACAGGCAATAACCTCACTAGTCGGGGCAAGAGGCAGATGATTAAGTAGGTGAGGCCTACTCAAAAAAGAACGATGGTTGAAAAGGGAAAAAGAAAGGCCATGGCGTCAAGCCAGCCCACAAGTTACGATCTATTCGGGCAGCATAGGAATGACATGCTATTCTAGCTATCAAAATTATCATCTCCTCAATTTGAGATGAAACCCACCATGGCCATGCACAACTCGTATTTGATAGTTTCGGCAAGGTCGATTGTGGCTACCTCGCTCAAAGTGATAATGGTTGGGCTCTTCACATCTGACCAGAAGAAATTTATGGATCCAAGCCAAGGTACTGCGCTTAAAGCTTTGGCATACCACATAAATATGGTAAGTATATGGTCAATTCACATCTCTCATTAAATGCTATTTACTACTAGTCAAGCATAGTTTATTCATATAAAATTTTCCTCTTTCAAGTGAGCTAGCTGGGCTACTATTTTTACAAGAGGTCGGAGCTAGCCCTAGCCAACCAAGAGCAACTGCAAGAGAAAGAAGATGTGGAAACTTTGAAGGTGCCACTTGAGTCTTCCCAGGCTAGGGTTGAGCAGCTGACAAAAGAGAAAGAGGGCTCCATAATCAACTTGCGACCAAACTTCATCAACTAGTGCTTGCAATCACAGATAAAAGCAAAATGGATGAGTTACTACATTGAGCTAAGGTAGATGCACAACATGGCTATAAATTTAGTCAAACTGTGGGGCACGATGCTGCTATTTAAGAGTTCTTTCATCAAAATAATTATGTTCATTTAATGCTTGCTTTCAACTATGAGGTCAAATTTTATTTTTGTTAATCAAACAAGGATCACAAGCAATTACAATAAAGCACCTTAGTATGTGATCGCTTTAGGAAAGTTAATCACATTATAATTATGCTTCCCTCAATAATGGGGTCAAGTCCCTTTAACTTAAAACTCATGTATTTTTTGGACGACTTGAGGTACACTACAATTGTTATGGTGAAAAGCCTTAATTCTGTGGCTTAACACCATTACTTTGGTTAACTACAAGGTCAACTTTAATCTTTGGGCTAAAAAGCCTTAGGTTGGCAGCATGAAGCCACTGCTTAGGTTAACTATGGGGTTGGCTATAATCTTTGGGCTGGAAAGCCTTAGTTTAGTAGCTTGAAGATGTTACTTGGGTTAAGTACAAGGTCAACTGTAAACTTTGCTCATGTTTCTGAATTATTATGAGAGGTTATTGTAGCGTTACAAGTGAGAGATGGTAGAATTGTAGGAAACTTCATTTATATCAAATTATACAATAGCTATTACAAAGCTTTTCATACATAAAATTTCTTTAGATTTATAGCATTCAATGGTCATGGGAGCTCATCACCATTGATGTCTACTAGTCGATATACATTATGCTTTAACACCTTAATAGTAATATAGGGGCTATCCCATTTTCGATCGAGCTTGCCAACATTCTTGGGAACTTCAACTTTCTTGAGAATAAGATCCCCAACCTTGAAACTGCACAGTCAAACTCCTTTATTATAGCTTTCCACCATCTTTGATCTGTACTATTACATAGTATATAAGCTTCTTGACGTAGCTCATTGATGATCTCTAGGTTAGTTTTCTTTTAGATATGTTTGTGAATTAATTGAAATGAATCACCCAAGCTATGTGTTGAATCAATTCGGAAGGTATAACTACTTTGAAACCATAGACCAAGCTATAAGAGCTATGGCCTATAGTTGTATGAATGGGAGTTTTGTATGTCTATAGTACTTTAGAGAGGTCATCTGCCCAACTCGATCCAATCCCATCAAGTTGGGTTTTGAGATGATCAAGAACTATCCTATTCATTACTCCAATCTGGCCATTAACCTACAAATTCCTGACTTAAGTAAAGTGCTAACGAATCCCTAAAGCTTCGCACCAATTTCTTGTGTCCTTACTTTGAATTTGTGTTCTATTATCTAAAATGAGGACCTTAGGGAGACCAAAATGATAGATAATGTTCTTCCAAATAAAAATTTTGATGGCCGCATCAATTATTTTTGGAAAGGCTTATGTTTTGACCTATTTATAGAAATACTCTACCACAATAATGATGAACTTCTACTGACCTATCGTCTTTGGCATGGAGCTCACTATGTCAATCCCCTACTGGTTGAATGGCCAAGCAAGTTGAATGTTTATCACAGACACAATGGATTAATGCGGTATGTTTGAATGGACTTGGCAAAATAGGCACTTTCAGGTGAAATCGACAGCATCTTTCAATAGCATGGGCCAAAAGTACCCATGTTTGATAACTTTATCTCTAAGAGATCTTTTTCCAAATTAGTTCCCACAAATGCCTGCATGGATGTCTTATAAGACCTCATGAGCTTAGTCTGGATCTACGTACCTTAGGGATGGTCCAAAGATTGACATTTTGCAAAATTGGCTATGTTCATTGAGGGCAAACTTTGTTGCCTAACCTCTAAGGTTTGTGTGCCTCATTCTTGTGCGCAGAAACTATACACTAACTCACGTAAAGCTTTATTGTGTCCTACCAAGAAAAAACTGCCTCCTTGATGTTTCCCACAATATTCTGTTTAAGAATACTTGTTGATGATTTGTTTCCAACCGAAAAGGTTATCGTTCTATCTCTTGTCCCTTTGGTCAAGTTGGTGAATTTGAACATGGCATCTGTACGCTCATTCTCCAATTAGGGTACCTAGCTGAGGGTGAATTTTTTGAATAATTACTATAATCTTTTGACCTTGACCAAGTACCAACTCATGGTCAAGTCCTTAACTTCAAAGTTTCCCTCAACCTATTATGTGACCAGTTGGAAATCTATAAATACTATCTGGTACTTGACTCCATGGTCTTCTGCCATCCTCATTCCCACGAGGAGGCCTTTATATTTAACCTCATTGTTGGTGATTGGATAGTCAAGTTTGATTGCAAAGTCGTACTCCTCTGCTAATAAAGAACATAGCACAACACCTATCTCTCCTCTTGAAGTGGTTATTGACCTGTCGACGTGCAATGTCCAAATGAGAAGGGTGTCACCATTCTGATCAGGGAGGTCAATCTAGTAGGCAATGAAATCAACTAAAACCTATGCTTTTATGTCTGTTTGAGGTTGAAAAGTAAGGTCAAATTCTCTCAACTTGATGGCCTATTTAGTCAATCTTCCAGATTTATCTAGCTCTAAAAGCACTTATTTCAATGGCTAGTTTATTAACACTATAATGGCATGGGACTAGAAGTATAGTTGTAGCTTTCGAGCTACGGTGACTAAAGCAAAAGGAAACTTCTCGATCTCTAGGTAATTGTGTTCTGGCTCTTGTAATGCCTTGCTATCGTAATAGATTGTTGATGATTTTCGTCTCTAGTTGAGACCAGAACTAAACTGATCAAGGCCTCAAAAATAGCTAAGTAGAGGTACAGGATTTCTCTTAGTTTATGTTTAGTGAGCATGGGAAACGAGGATAAATATTGCTTTAGTTCGACAAGAGCCAAGTCACACTGATCAGTCTTTTAGAAACCTAAATTTTTCACATTCCTATGTATCTTGAAGAAAGTTAGGCTCTTGTTGACTAAGTGAGCAATGAACCTACCAAGAGCTATAATCCTCCCAACCAGTCATTGTATATCTCTAACTATTCAAGGCAATGTAATGTCCAACACCACCTAGATTTTTTGTGGATTAGCATCGATGCCTCTTTGATTAACCATGTAATCCAAGAACTTACCACCTCGAAGCCCCAAAGTACACTTGTTTAAGTTTAATTTCATGCCGAATGCTTGCTGTATAGAAAATGTGTGGTTGAGGTTGAGTAGATGATCCTTAGTCTACCCTATTTTGATAATCATGTCATCAACATAAACCTCCATAGACCTGCCGATCTTACTTTTGAACATAAAGTTAAGCAGTCTTTGGTAAGTTTCCCCTGCATTCTTGAGCCCAAAAAACATGATCAAAAAATAATAAACCCTATCGAGGACTACAAAATAGGTCTTATCCCTATCCTCGGGTGCTAAGAATATTTGATAAAAACCTTAAAAAACATCCATCATACTCAATAATTCACAACCAATAATAGAATCCACTAGTAAATCTATGCGAGGCAGGGGTAAAGATCTTTAGGACAAGCTTTATTTAAATAAGTGAAATTATTACACATACGCCACTTCCCTTCATTCTTGGGGATGAGCACAACTTTACAAAACCAAGAGGGGTATTAACTTTCTACAATATACCCTGTATCTAAGAATGTTTTAATCTCCTTGATGATTTGACACCTCTCTGCATTGAAAGTTCTCGTATTTTGATTGATTAGTATGTACAAGGGGTCCATGTTGAGCTGCTAGATGATGACACTAGGGTTGATTCCCTAAATGTTGAATGCTTTTTAGGTAAATATGCCAATGTTCTTGTGTAGAAAATCAACCATGAGCACTCCATGTAGTAGCCCATGTCAGTTCCAACCCTAGTGGTCTTGTTAGGATTTCTAGGCTCCAGCTCAACTATTTTAAACTCCCCAATGGGCTCAACCCTAGTATCTTTCAACTTTCTCTTTTTACTTGCTTGCCCCTCATCACGTTCTGTTGTAGAGGCATCCTCTGAGGTCTTCAACTATGGTTAAGTTTTCCATTCACTCGACTCGACTGAGACAATGTAACACCGCTATGCCTTCTTGACATTGCATAGAAGCTCACCTGTGCTAGCTAAGATTGGAAATTTGATCTTCATATGGTATGCTGATACAATAGCTCAAAAATCATTCAAAACTAGTTGCCTAATGATAACATTGTAGGCAAATGAGGCATCAATGACTACATAGTTGATCATGAGGGTTCTTCCACCTAGGGCTTCCTAAATGATGTAGATAGGTTGATGGAACCCGTCGAGATGATTTTTGACCCCTCAAAACTGACCAAAGGTGTGCGAACAGGCTTAAATTTTAATTGCCCTAAATCTATCCTCTTCAAAGTCAACAAGAATATATTGTTAACAAAACTACCATTATCGACTAGGACCTTTCTCACCTCAAAATCAGCAATTTCAATAGACTCCACCATGGGGTAGTCAATTTTGTGGTCAAGTTATGTGTGTTCAATGTGGGTGAGGGTAGCATCCATGAAGGAAAATGCCTCTGCACTGTTGAAAAATTGGTAAATAATTTCAACCTGAGTAGACTTGGTCAATTCCATCCTCCACTGGGTCTATCTCCTCATGAATTTTGAGTCCCCCTAGTAAGACCTTCTGCAATCATATTTAGGGGTGTAAATGGATATTAAATGAATCGAATACACTATTTTTATATTTGTATTCATTTAACTTTTTGAATATTCAGATACAAATGCGGATTTGACGAATATTTAAAAATGATATCCAAATTTGTATCGATCAAATTCAGATATATCCGTATTCAATTATAATTATTCAGATGCATACATATTTTATTAAACCAGTTCATATTTGAATTATTATTTTATATTCATACTCAATGATAATTATTTAGATATCCATTTATGAATATTTAAATATGTAAATCTATAAACCTATAATAAATACATATTTTAATTAATAGAAAGGAACCATAAAATTTTATTAAACGAAAGCAATCAAACAAATAGCATAATTTTTAATTAATAATTAACTTTATAATTAATTATTAGTATTTATTAATAATAATAATGGTGGTTAAGCATATTAATTATAAAGTCAACCAACAATAATTATGTTAATTAACTTTATTCTTTAATTGTTTCTCTATATTACAATAATTTTTTAAATATATTATTGTTTCTTCCCAATTCTTCAATTATAATTTATATATACATATATGGATTATGAGATTTTTATTGAAAAATATAAATAATATATTATTTAATAAATATATGTTCGGATTGAATATTAAATGAATCTTATATGCATTTACCATATTCGTATCCATTTTTAATTGGAAATCTACTAATCGAATACGGATAATATCCATTTTAAATGAATGTGAATAATTTTTTTATAAAAAAATATGAATGTGAACTATAAATGAATTTTTGAATATCGATTTACAGTTATAATCATGTCAACAACTCCTCAAATAGGTGAGCGGGTGTCTTGGGCGGGTTTCTTCCCTTTGTCATCTCTTATTGGGCTAACCGACCTTTCTCAGTGGAGAGTCTGGTCGATCTTGTCCACTTTTGATTGGGCGCCTTCAGTTATATATTTCTTGAGATGGCAGTGTCAAATTAGCCTCTCAATCTTATCATGCAAATTGAAACAGTAGTTTGTATCATGGTCCCTTTACTTATGGAAATAGCAATATTTCTTTGATTTCCTCATGGCCTCTATTTCAGTTAGCTTCCTAGGTTTATTCAAGAGATTATCATGCTGGAGCATAAACAACACCTCCTTCCTTAGGAGGTTGAGTGGTGTGTAATCATGAAAGCACATGATGAAAGATTGACAAACCTCTTTTTGCTATCAATCATCTTTCTCCTTATTCTTTTTTTTGTCAATCTCAGGGTTACCAAATTTAAGCCTGTTCATCTCCTCATGGGTCATGTGTCTCTCCACCAGGTTAAGTAACTTCTCCATCGATCGAAGGTGTTCGGCACCAAAGCATTGGTGCATTCTCTATGTCTGAGGCCCAAGAAAAGCATATCAATCTAAAACTCTATTCTTGGGTTGTCAATTTTTAACACCTCTGTGTTGAATCGCGTAAAGAAATCCCAAAAAGACTATCCTTCATACTGCTTCACCATATAGAGGTTGGTATAAGGGAGCTTTGCCTTCCTTGGACTGGCTAACTAGTGAAGGAATTTGTCACACAACTAATTGTATGAATAGATCGAGTGTCGAGTGTAATGCCTTGGAACATGATGACTAGCATTATTGCATAGATATACTTATTGTGATCATGCAACTAAATCATGTGCTCAAATTGCATCAAATGCTCATTCGAGTCCAATGAGCCATCATACCGCTGGAGTTTGGTGGAAATTTTGGTGTCAATGGCAATGCACTCGTCAATTATCTCCTAGACAAATGGTGACCCTCGTTCCCAGCAAAACCTCAGAGGACCATTAGGGTTAGGGATCCTCTCAATATTTCTCCTTAAGATCTCATAAAGATGTTTGTTCAACCGTTGACCTTGATGGGACACTTTCTCTCACTCTTCTCAATCCGCCAAGGTTATATTCTTGTTAACCTAGGGCCTCATGTGCTCAATCTTATCATGGTGCGGTGTTTAAATAGACCGAGTGTTGTGATCAACTAAACTACCAATTTTCTCCTATGCGTTCAATTTTGATCATTCAACCCCATCATGTTGTGGGGCTTAAATGGGCCGAGCATAATGATCAACATAATCAACAATTTCTTCCTTAGGTTTAAGTTGAGCCCCTTCTCTGAGAAGCCATTTAAGGCTAACCTCGCGTCTCACCAACAATTGCCTTGATTCTGGTCAATCGTGGCTATCTCTAGGTAGCCCCTCCTCAAAGGGCGGCGGTTATGGAGTTGCGATGACTACTGGAGCTGATAGGGGGTTGTATGTTGATTTAAGGTGACAGATAATTGAGCAAAGGTTTGTTTGTTGATCAGCTACATTAGCTGAGGTATGATCAAAGTGACCACTTACTCTAGTAGGGCACTGGGTCCTAGAGCATTTAACTCTTGTTGAAGTTGAGGGGGAGAAGGAAACACAGTTCTTCTATTTTTTTCCCTCTCTAAAGCAACTCGCCTAGTGTTTACCATCTTTCGATCACAGTCACAAGTTCCCATAGGTAACACCAAATATTGAAAGTAAAAGTTGTATTTTACTAGATTGGGTTGGTGTTTAGGGTAATTCAACCTATTTGGTCAAGTGATCCAACTCCAAAACAACTTGGGCTGAGATCTGGAATCATGAACAGATGTCATGCTAGCCAAAGTGCCCTCAGTTGGGGCACTCTGACACTCAAATCAATTATAGAGATGATTAAATATGATAAGCAGCAAAGTGAAGGCTCTAATGAAGAATGGCATACCTTAGAAGAGGCTGGCAAAGGAGTATTTATAACTTTCCCTGGGTGACTTATATGTCCAAAATGCCCTCAACATGTATGAAGGGCTTTTGTACTAGGATAGAAAGCTTTAGGTCATCCCCCATTATTTTACTATTCCAAGTAGCTTCATTTCTAGCTTTCTAGGGTAGAATAGTACGCTGGTGGTGCACCTCCTATTAAGGATAGCAGTAAAGGCGGCACTAAGGGGCATACGCCATTAATGATTAGGCTTGCTTCCTGTTAAAGCATTAAATGTGGCAATGAAAAGATGTGGCAATGAGTTAGAATTCCTAGTCGATAGGAAGGTCAACCATAGAGTAAGTTCCAGCTGCACCAGAGGGTAGCTCTTGTCAAGATCATCAACCAAATAAGTTCAATCTTTACCTACTGCACCCTTTCCAAGGCAAGACCAATATTGCACAATAAGTGATCGATCATGTCAATGAGATGACTGGGCCTTCGAGATAAAATGGGCCTAGTTCAATACTTCACATGTAATGCCTTGGTCAATGCCATTGGGCTAGGTCTGTTGGGTCATCTCGTATCATTATGGTAGAAAAAGATATTGAAAACAAAAAAGAGAAAATTGCATATATATATATATATATGAATTTGCAACATATTTAGGTGATTAGATATGCATTTAATTTTAATAATTAAGGGCTTTTTGATTAAAACCTTGTTTTCTTTCACCTAGCTAGGAAATTAATAATGAAAGATTGTGCATGTGAAAAAAAAATAATAATAATATAATAATTTAGAGTAGTGTATATAGCAATTACATGTAATAACATAGTGATTAGAATCAGGATGTTTGGTCTATTTCTTTCCAAGACGGAATCTACAATATCTTAGACCAATTGGAAGTCACCTAATCCATTGAGGTCAATGGTGATGAAGCGGTGGCTAGACACTAAAAGAAAATAGGGCTTTGGAGATAGATAATTCCATCTCTAAAGCCTCAACCTTCGTCTCCAAAACAAAATAGAGATGAATTTTTCAGTCTCCAAACCTATGGCTGAAAGCCCCACTCAAATTTAAGAGACAGAATGATTTCCATCTCTGAATTTAAAGATAGATAAATGCAATCTCTAAATGCATCTCTAATATCTAATTATTTTTTGTTTTTTTTTTTACAAAATTCATCTCTATTTTTGTGGCCTTTCTCTCTTTAATTCTGTCTCTAATATCTAATATTGGTTTTACCAAAATCCATCTGTGATTCCATCTCTACTTTTATATATTTTTTTCATCTTTATTTCTGTCTATAATTCTCAATATTTTTGCCTATAAATCTATCTTTAAATCTATCTCTAATTAGTTTTAGAGTTGTCTATAATCCATTTATTTTTTATGTAAATCCAGTTCAATACATGCTTCAAATGAATTTTCTATACTAATAAAAAATATCAAATTCCAAACCAATCACCTAATCATCCACAAATCATATGGCACCTTAAAAACCAAATACAATTCACCAAAAAAAGTTATTTTGACCATCCACCATAATGTAAAGTAACTAATTTATATAACAATCCAAGAAATTATTCAAATAATTAATCATCAAAGTTACTCAATTATCTAATTTGTAAAAATAAAAGCATCAATGCTTCCTACAAAAATCATGTTGCTTCCAGGATTCAAATTGTAATGCCTTAGAATCTCTTAATTATTTTATCCTATGTTACCCATAATAGTTAATTTTATTTATTTTTCCATACCAGTTAAAAGATGATACAGATAAATTTGATAATTAAAACACATATATTATCAATTATAATTCTTTAATAATAATATTGTATCATCACTAGGAATTAGTAATTGAGACCATTGGAAAGCATTTTAAAAGAAGTAAAATACCTCTCACATATACAATCCTACACTCAAAAACCCTAGCCACTCAATCATAATTCAAAAGAAAAAGAAAAGTACATTAGTTCTTCCCTCCCAAGCCCTATCCGCCATCGGGAGAATCACCAAGGAAAGAAAAGACCGCCAATTATTTAATCATGAAGAGAGAATATTCACACTACATCCAATAGTCAAACACCACTAATCTCATCACGTGCATGATATGTGCCCATGAATCTTTTGGTTTCCAATTTCACTTGTTGAATAACAAGCAAAAGATAAAATGTAGGAGACTTTCTCAAAAAAGAGTAATGAAAAAAAAAAAATAGAGTATGTTTGGTTTTATATCTCCTATTTGTCATTTGTTCAATTTCTAAATGAAAAATGGCCTTTCACTTTTAGATTACATCATCTCATTCTTGGTAGTGTAAAACATGCTTCCTCTTCTCCACCCCAAATGTGTAAATACTTGAATTAATCATCATTACTTGTTTTTGAAAAATTTACTCCTAATTGTGGTGGTCTTTATTTTTTTGGCTAAGAGATCTTATAACATTGACATAGATTAACAGTTAAAACCTCATTCCACAAAGTGATGAAGAAGCAGACAAAGTTAGAAAACTTGTACAACTAAACAGCACATACGTCATTTTGGCAACCCAATCACATATCAAGAATGTTATACCGAAAACCCAATTTCTAAACTCGCAGTAGCAAATGCATAAATATTATCTAAAACCCTTTAGGTTATTTACATCAATGACTCATTCTATGCTCCAAAGCAGGTAAAGCTTCTCAAATGTCGATATATACATAAATTCTTTCCTTAGCTAGTACTTCAAGCACATAAAATATAACTAACACTTCAATATCTTGACTTATCTAATGGAAAATTTCCAATCCTCTCAGCTATTAATCTATACAAGATGAAGACACTCATGGATCCAATCATAGCTAAACCATAAATTATGCAACATAAATTCTTTAGCCGACTATTCATAGTTATTAAATTTTGTTGTTTTCTCTAAAGTATGCAAAATTAATGATGATAGAAAATGTTCTTTTTCTCTTCTCGTTCCTACAGAGAGGGTCTAAAGCTTACTGCCACATTAAACATGGTACATAAAATAAATATCTGTGAAAGGCTACGTATGAAAGTGAATAGCTACTAGATGACTACAGAAAAAGGTATATATAACTTGTGATTTTCGCGATGGATATCTTTCTGAGGAGACGAACATACTCTATCTGAGGAATTCAAACTGGACTACTACATGCATCAAAGAGGGGAAAAAAATGCAAAAACATTCAATGCAGCATAAAATGAAAATGGGTACAACCCCCTTCCATGACAAGCATTCACTCCTACCAACAATAATATTGTCATTGTCTAGTGCAAGGACATCCTAAGAAGAGTTTGAACTGTTCAACTTAATTCGTGATACTTTTCCACTGTAAATCATACAAGGTATTATTTGTACCACGCAAAAGAGACATTGACTAGGTTCAATAAATTTGAGAATGATTAGCATAGTTCTGCTTTACCTTAATACATTCACTTAAAGCATCGTTTGAGCACTACCCTCAAATAGAAGATAAAACCACTTTTTGTCCATCAAAAAGCCAAAGTTTAGTGAGAAACTTAGAATAATAAAGCCCAAGAAAGTAGCCACCTTCAAGACACATCACATCATGAACCCAAAAGATAACATAAAGGAAAAAACAAAACAAATGTGGAGAAACAACATAGAATATAGCATTCTCCAACTTTTTCTTGGTTGAAATTGATTCAAATGAGGAACAACCAAATCTAGTCATTAACTATGCCAAAAACAATTAGTTGATTCTAGAATAGGTTGGAATTGTTTAAGTTGTGAAGTTCTTCAACAATAGGAAATTTTCTTTGGAAACTTAAGGAGGTTAAAGTTTGCAATGGCAATAGGATTAAATTTCTTACCTCCTGATTAAAATAATTTTAGACTGCAACACCAGTTATAAATTCTTATCTTAATTCCTAAATGAAGGCTTTTGAAATGAAGTGTATTAAAAATTCTTTTGAAAAAATACTTGGTTGTGAATTTCACATACTCAGCATGTATCAATGAAACAAAATAAAAAATGAAACACTAGTTGAAATAGAAGACCAAAATGTTGTGCATAGGTACATAAGAAACTCTTGAAAAAATGCATCATAATTTAAATTCATTACTTGCTCAGTTGGTTATCAACACCAGTGATATCAAGGGGGAAACCAAATAAATCACCACAAGCTTTTGCTTTCCACATTTCATCCAAATGTAAGTATAGTTATCTAAGAACTGCTAAGAACACAAAATGAAAAAAAAAGCTATTATTAATTTATACAAACATGCATGATAAAATTGATATGACCAGAATGACTTTTGGTACCAACATAAAATAGGAAGACAATGGAAATGACAATGACAAAAAAAATCCTATGCTTCTCAAGTTTCAACATTTTATCACGTTCACATACAAAACCATTTCCATTTAATTTGATAGTAAAATAACAGTTCTACATCAACAACATAAACTTTATAGTGTCAATTTTGAAAATGCCCTATTTTCTCCCATCTTCTGATAGATTAAAAATATTAAAATGTAAAATTCTAATAAACTCACAACAGTAAACAATCAAAACTAAGCAGCTAAATTAACTAATTTATTCAAAACTAGAAATGTGTAAACCATAGTTAATAGATAAAATTAAGTTAAGAAAACAATAACCAAAGTTTTTTTCACGAGGATGGAGGTGGACAATGGGGTCTAGCAATCGAAAGCCATTGGAAGTTCACGGTAGGTGGTCGGAGCTCAAAGCTTGATGGTCAATGAACTACAATCGGAGATCAGAAGTCGATAGTCGTTCATCATTGAAGGGCTCAGGGATGAGGAATTAGAACTCACAATTTATGGGGCATTAATTGAGGGGCTAGAGAGTTTTGATAGGAATAATATTTTGTTTTTATTTTTTAATATATAAATAAATATAAATATATTAAAATGTTAATTATTTTTTAAAATTATTTTTTGATAAATTTGGAGGTTAGTAATTTTCATTTCAATTTTTTATGAAAAATAGTCCAGCTCAAATTTGTTTTGATATTTATGATTTTTTTTCAAATTTTATAAAATCAGAGACAAAAAAGGAGACTAATATTAAAATAAAATTTAAATTTTAAAGCTATCTTTATTTCATAGATAATCCATCTTTGGCCTTTAATTTTGAGATGGATTATTTCTGTCTCAAATGTTTATGTATTTTTCATTTAAAATTCGATAGTTTAGTGAGGGAAACAATTTTGTCTTTAAATTTGTCTTTCTATTCGTCATTAAATTCATCTATATTTTCTCATTTTCATTTTATTTTTTTATTTTTATTAAATCTAGTAGAATTTTAAACCCATGGCTAAATCCATCTTTGTTTTAAAGTTACATTTTTAAATTTAAATAAAATTTATTTCTATCTCTGGTTCTATCTTTATTTGATGAAAATTAGAGGCAAAAATATTTCCGTCTACAAAAATCTGTCTCTAAAACCTTGTTCCTTGTAGTGGGATGGATGTCCCACCCATTTGTGGTTAATGTTGTTGGAAGAATTACAAGTTGGAGTAGTAGTAGTAGTGATCATTACATGTACACAGGAATAGTACATAACACAAATAGCAAACAAGTTCATCACAAAACAAGCCATTAATTATAATTAATATAAGATTGATTTCCAAAAACCAGAATCACAGCAAACCCCTTAACAGCTTATAAAGAAGAATATTATATATACATACAAATGAGGAATTAAAATTTATTGAAATTAATTTGTTAGAAGATTGCATGTGAGAGATATATATGTTCGGAAGGGGGGAGGTGCTTTGGTGAAGGGGTGATCTGGTCATTGTAACGGTCATATTTTTTAGGACATATCTCTAATTCACAAAGTATGGGGATTGATATATATATACTAGTAGTGGCATACCGCACACACGTGGTGTTTCTTTGCTTAGCAAATATAGGTGTTTCTTTGCTTGGCAAATATATATTGTTAGAATACTTTAATAATTTTTCTATTGTGTTTGGTAATGGAAATTCTTAAAAAATTAGATTGTTAAATTTTTTAATATTTAGCTTGTCTAGTTACGAGAGAACTTAAGTAGGAAACAAAGACAGAAAGAAAAGCATGTGAATGCATAATATGATAGTAAAATTTATGTTAACATACTAAGAAAAAATCAATTGTAAGCGATATGGGATAACCAAGTAGACCCAACAAGCCCAACATCACGTTTAGGCCAGAGTGCCCATCAATAATTATCTGATCGACCTTACTCGGCAGAGATCCACGGTCAACCTGCATCAACCTCAAGACCACAACAAATAATCCAACAAGCCTAACATCAAGTCTGAGATCGACCAATCAGGTAAGATTAACATGTATCAACCTCAAGACCCATTTTGGCATTGACTCGAATCTCCGCCACATTAATTAGTCTGACAGGCAGCATGCCTCCGTATTAATGATGCATGACAACCAGTACAATCATTGCCACCAACTCTACCAACCCTGCCACCACCTTTGGCAGGGAGGCATCTCTAGAGGTACTATTTACCCTGGAAAACAGGAGATTTAGCCACTTAGAACAATACTAGGATCTGGATATGGAATGACCATCAACCCCCTGGCAAAGACAAAAGTCAATACACCTAATAAGGGCAACGTGGACAAATCACGCCTAGAGAAAGCTATAAATACTTCATACTAACTATGCTCAAGGAAATGCCCAATACGCTATAAACATTTTATACTCTCAGTATTGTATTCAATTACTATGTCTCAACCAGAACTAACTTAAGCATCAGAGTGCTTTAGCCAAGGCACCTTAGCTAGTCTAACGTGTGTTGTGGTTGCAGATCTTAGACCTCAACAGAAATACAGCTTTGAACACTCGACCTCCCTTGTCAAATTCACCCAAAACACTATCCTTTCACTATAAGTAACTTTCAGCTGCATCAGGTTTGGCGCCGTCTATGGGAAACTGTTGAGATTGCAACAAAAAGATGGTAAACACATGTAGAGCAACATCCAAAAAGGAAGAGACTAGGAGGTCTTCTTCTCCGTCTCTCCATCTCCCTCAGCAACGTATACATGCTCTGGGCACCAGCGTCCCTCAAGAGCATGTGGTTATGCTAACAATGCCCTAGTTAATGTAGCTAATAAGCAAGCAGATTTTAGCTCAAATATCAGCCCAGCTATCCACCGCTTTGAACAGATACACTACAATGCCTGCTTCTGCCACCAGTACCACTTCCCAGTTGTCTCCTCTAGAGAATAGGTCTCTTGAGAATAGTCATAGCCGCAGAGAGTCCCAACAGATACCCGCCAGGTGTGAAATCAATCCTAGATGCCCACAGAGGGAAAGGAGACAACCAAAAATGCAGGAAGAGATAGCAAATTTGGTAAATCACATCAAACCTAATCGAGCCATGCAGCACGATAAGGTCGAACGCTCTAGGCTTGACTACCGCGACGAAAGGGGAAAATTTATAGACCTTGTGCCTCGACCCATTTGAGCCCCACAGCGCAATAAGGCCAAGCGTGTTAGATCAAATCTTGATCGAAATGCCACCCAAGCAAATTAGGATGAATGGAAAGAAGTATCCCATCAAGTCCAGCAGCTGAACAGGCGTCTCGATAAGATTTTGAGGTGAAATAATGACAAAGCACCAAACTTGGATGCTCCCCAGAGATCTCATCGGGAGCGAGGGTCCTTTTTATTCAAGATATCATCAATGAATACATCACCGTTGATGTAAAATTCCCAACTAGTCTACTGAGGTATGATGGCGACTGACCCCAATGAGCATCTCATGTAGTTCGAGCACATGATGTAGTTGCATGGACACAATGAATATATCCATGCCAAGATGTTGGTGACCACCTTCCAGGGTATCGCACTAGATTGGTTCTTGAAGCTCGAACCATCATTGATTTATTCTTATGACTAGTTGTGTGATAAGTTCTTACACCAGTTTGCTAGCAGAAGAAAGGCGAAGCTCCTCCATACCCACCTCCACACTGTCAAGCAAGGCGAGGGAGAGTCCCTCCATGATTTCTTCACGAGATTTAACACAAAGGTCCTCAAAATAGACAACCCTAGGATTGAGTTCTTGATTGATGTATTGTTCTTGGGGCCCTAACACAAAGAGGTACCAATGCATTGATGTAGGAACGTCATGGGTCCATGGAGGAGCTGCTCAACCTGGAAAAAAGGTACATAACACAAGAGGAAATGAACAAGCTCAAGTTTGGATCCTCTAAAGTTGAGAAGAAGAAGAAGGAAAGAGACGACCAAAAATATAAAGAGTGAGGTCAATCTCCGATCAAGCATTTCCATGACTATACCTCATTGAACATCCTAAGAAAGGAGATCCGTCACACCATTCAGCATGATAACCTCCTTAAGAATTCTAGAAAGCTGATGGAGACTGAAGCTATGAAAAAGTTAAAGAAATATTGCCACTTCCACAAATAAAAGAGGCATGACATAGATGAGTGCTTCAATCTCCAAGATGCGATTAAGAGGTTGATCAGGCAAGGCCACCTTAAAAAATACATAGTCGTGGATGCTCAGACTAAAGGGGGCAGAACCGACCAAACTCCCCGTAGAGAAAGATCAGTTAGCCCTAGAAGAAAAGATAAGGGAAAGAAACCCGCCCAGGTGGATCGCCAACCCATCAGAGAGGTAATTGACATGATCGCAGGGGGTCCCACTATGAGGACTTTAAGTCTGCTTGGAGGCAAACACAGAGGAGGCTTGAGTCCAATAAAGTCTCACCTGTCAAGACAACTTACCACCACACGATGAGCACAGAACCCATCTTATTCACCAATACTAATCGGCCCACCTCGAGGGCAAGAATGTCAAACACAAGATAGACTATCTAATGGTAGTCTTTGTTGAATTGCAAACTTTGAAGTGCGTAAGGTTTTGATCGACAATGACAGTTCAACGAATATCATCTTTCTATCCACCCTAAAGAGGATGAACATGGGCAAATTAAAAATTGAACCCGTGCGCACACCGCTGGTCAGATTCAGGGGGTCGAAGATCATTCCAGAGAGATCAATCAACTTTTCCACATCTTTTGGAAAGGCTCCTCAATGGAGAACCTTAATGTTGAATTATCTAGTGGCCGACACCATATTTGCCTATAATGCCATCATAGACCAACATGCCCTTAATGATTTTCATGCCATTGTGTCTACTTATCACCTGAAGGTCAAGTTTTTGACCCCAACAGGCACGGGCGAGCTTTTGTGCAACCTGAAGGAGGCCTGGAGATATTACAACATCTTGATCGAGTTAACCGAGCAAAAAACTTAACCATAGCTAAAGACTTCGGGGGACATCTCTATAGCAAAACCCAAAGAGTACAAGTCAGCAAGAAATGAAAGCTGGAAGATACTAGAGTCAAGCCCGTTGAGGAGTTTAAGACAATTGGGCTCGAATAGGGTAACCCTAAAAAGATGACCTATATTAGAACAGTCTTAGGCCCCCACTTGAAGTATCTTATGGTCAATTTCCTAAGGAAAAATATAAACGTCTTTGCTTGGAAGGTATCTGACCTCCAAGAGATCGACCCCAATATCATTGTGCACTACCTCAACACTAACCCCTTGTACAAGCCAGTCAAATAAAAGATGAGAATGTTCAATGCTGAGAGGATGCAATTCATCGAGTAGGAGGTTAGAAAACCCTTAGATACAGGATATATTATAGAAATTCAATATCCCTCTTGGCTTTATAATGTTTTCCTAGTCCCAAAAAATGAGGGACAGTGACAGATGTGTAATGATTTTACTGATTTGAATAAAGCATACCCTAAGGATCCTTACCTCTACCTCGAATAGATTTACTAGTCGATTCAACTGCTGGTTGTGAGTTATTGAGTATGATGGATGCATTTCAATACTATCATCAGATTTTCATAGCACCCGAGGATAGGGATAAAACCTCTTTTGTTGTTCCTAATGGGTTATATTGCTTCTTCATTATGTCTTTTGAATTGAAAAATGCTAAGGTAACTTATCAACAGCTAATCGACTTCATGTTCAAAGATGAGGTTGGAAAATTGATGAAGATTTACATTGATGACATGATAGTAAAGACGGAAAAAGCTAAGACACTTGATCTAGTCATACTTTTGGAATCCTAAGAGCATTTGGATTGAAGCTAAACCCAAACAAATGTATGTTCGGGGTCTGAGGAGGAAAAGTTCTGGGTTATATGGTCAGCCAAAGAGGTATTGAGATGAATCCACAGAAAATTCAAGAAATTTTAGACATTACCCCTTCGAGAATAGTTCAAGATATTCAGAAGTTGGTAGGGAAAATCGTAGCTTTGGGAAGATTCATTATGAGATTGGCGGATAATAGCCTACCCTTTTTCAAAATTCTTCAAAATGCCAAGAAGATGAATTTTTAATGGAAGGAACAGTGTGATCAGGTACTACTCGAGCTAAAGCAGTATTTGGCTTCACCCCTGATGTTGGCAAAACCCAAGCTGAGAGAAGTACTCCAAATATATTTGGTAGTCTCTGAAGCATCAATTAGTTCAGTATTAGTATCAATCAAAGATGGTAGGCATCGACCAGCCTACTATTGCAGTAAGTCACTCCAAGGGCCAGAGCATAATTATTTGGAAATTGAGAAATTTACGCTAGCATTAGTGATCATAGCTCGAAAGCTGAGACCATACTTTCAGTCTTATTCTATCATAGTGCTACCAACCAACCATTGAAATAAGTATTGGCAAAGCCCGATACATCTAGCATATTTACCAAGTGGGCGATTGAGCTGGGGGAGTTCGATATTAGTTTTCAACCTCGAACAGCCATCAAAGCACAGGTTCTTGCTGACTTCATTACAGAGCAAGTTAATTTGCTCGAGAAGAGTGTCCCAGCTCCTCTTATTTGGATATTGCCCATCGATAGGTCGTTGACCACATCCGGAGGTGGAGTAAGGGTTGCTCTTCGCTCCTTAGATGCAGAGGAGATTTTGCAATCAAATTAGATTATACAATCACAAACAATAAGGCAGAATACGAAGCCCTGCTAGATGGAATAAGAATGGCACTTGAGCGAGGGGTCGAACACCTGGTCGCAATTATGAACTTTCAATTAGTAGCGGAACAGGTCGAGGGAAATTTTGAAGCCAAGGAACAATTGATGACCTGGTACTTGGCCAAAGTAAAGAAGTTGTAGCAATCATTTAAAAATTTTACCCTTAGCTAGGTCTCCCTATCTGAGAATGAATGGACAAATGCTCTCTCCAAGTTTGCCAACTCCATCAAAGGAACAAGAGACAAGAAAATCATATTTTTTGTCTCAGATAAGCCATCAATTGCACTCCCCGATGAGCACTTGGTAACAACTATTGAGGAGACAGTAGTTTCTTGGCTGACTCTATTAAAGCTATATCTCAGCCAAGGCACTGTGCTCAACGACAAGAATGAGGCTCGGCATCTATGAGGTCAAGCCTCTAAATTCACACTCAATGAGCATGGTCAGTTATACAAAAGATCCTTCATCGGATCCCCCTTGAGATGCTTAGATCAAGATCAGGCATTAGTAGTATTACACGACATTCATGCAGGCATCTGTGGTAACTATTTTGGAGGGAGGTCCCTTGCTCACAAAATAATCAAATACTGGTCTTTCTAGCCAATGTTGTTGAAAGACTCTATGGATTTTGCACGTAAATGCGCAACATGCCAAGTCTATTCCAATCTGCTACAGCAACCGACAGCACCAATGATTAATGTCTAGATTTCCTGGTCGTTTGATCTATGGGGAATCAATATTGTGGGCTCATTGCCAAGATTAATGGGGCAGTGAAAGTTCATAATTATAGTGGTCGAATATTTTACCAAATAGGTCGAAACTGAGGCTGTCTTTAAGATAACGGATGTAGCCATCCAAAGTTTTATATGGAAAAATATCATTTGCCATTTTAGCCTACCCAAAGTCCTTATTTCAAATAACAGCACTCAATTTCAGAGTGAAAGCATGAGAGGTTGGTGCGAGGCCTTGGGGATTGCACAACATTTCACTTCGATGGGCAACCATCAATCGAACGGTCAAATCGAGGTAACCAACCAGACTATCCTTGACCAATTGAAGGCTAGGATTCAGGACACCGGTATGAATTGGGCAGATGACTTGCCCAGTGTGCTATAGGCTTACAAGATAACTCGTCAAACAGCCACCGATCATACCCCTTACAGCTTAGTTTATGGGTCGAAAGCAATCATCCCCTCAAAATTAATCCAACATACTGCCCAGGTCATCTATTTCCATCTGCTAAGAAACACATTGGAGAGAAAGCTCAATCTCAAAACTATCAACGAGTATCGATAAGAGGCTTATAACACTATGCAATGCTACAGATTGAAGATGGCCAAGAATTATAATAAAAGGATCAAAGAGCGCCGTTTCAGTGTTGGAGATCTCACCCTTAAAAAAAAAGAGATCTCCAAGAATGTGGGCAAGCTCAAACCAAAATGGAAAAGGCTATACTATGTTATCAAGGTAGCGAAACACAATACCTATAGGTTGGCCAACATGCAATAAGAAGAACTCCCCCACCTGTGGAACACTGTCAACCTCAGGACGTTTTGTATTTAAAAATGTATAGTACTTATCTTTGCAGCCCTTTAGCTTGAATAAAATCCCAATTATATTGGCTTGATTGTTATCTTTAATAATTTTAGCGGATCCCATAGACGATGACTAAGTAGTCCCTTGCTGCCATCCAAACGGCTCCTAGCCATCAAAGATTCTAGTTGACTCCATAGTCGATGACTAAGTAGCCCCTTGCTGCCACCCAAATGGCTCCTAGCCGCCAAAGATTCTAGTTGACCCCGTAGTTAATGACTAAGCAGCCCCTTGCTACCACCTAAATAGTTCCTAGCTGCTAAAAATTCTAGTTGATGCTGTAGTCGATGATCAAGCAGCCCCTTACTACCACCTAAATGGCTCCTAGCCACTGAGATTCTAGTCGACCCCATCGTCGATGAATAAGTAGCCCCTTGCTGCCACCCAAATGGTTCTTAACTGTCAGGTTTCTATTCAACCCCATAGTCGACTACGTAATAATCTATTGCCGACGAAAGAGCTGTTCCAGGCAACAATCCAATTTTTGTCGACCACGTAATTGGAAAAGAATACAATTTCTTCTAATGGGTAATTAAATCCAAGAGTTGAACAAGTAGTCAACCAGGAGTTTTAATCAATCAATGACACAGCCGTGTAATGCAATTGCTATGCAGCAGGCGATCAAATATTCTTCACATTATCACAACAAAAATCAAAAGCTACATATGGCACAACAGGATGGAAATGAAAAGAAAAATATGCCTTTATTCATCGATCACTTACTGATTACAAAAAAAAAAAACAAA
>JACGDI010004059.1:1571662-1699005 GCA_014898725.1 Jacaranda copaia
GGCATCATTAAGCAACCTAATCGTGCTTGTATCCTGAAAGGCCGTACTCACCATAAACTATTCAATAGCCTCGCACCACACCGTAGGGAGATATCGAAAGAAGGCCTCTTTCGCTTGGCTAGTCGCCTTTGTGTGACCTTGAGCCCAACCAAAGCTGTAGCTAACCTATAAGTCTAGTTGGACCTTCTTTATGATGTTATCCATCGAGCTTTGATCCTCGATGGCCTGGACCAACTATTGATCCTTAGAGTCGAGCTACTCTTGGAGATTGGTTAATTTCTTATTTAGTTGCTCGACCTAGAGCTGGGAGGACTCAAGCTGTACCTTTAGGGTTTCTATCTCCCCGCCTGCCTCCAACTCCTCTTTGGCTACCAGAGCCATCTCAAATTATCGATACATGTTGTAGCCTAGCTGTCCTATCTGAAACAACAATATCATTTTTCAAACCAATATATAAAAATAAAATTGGGGTTCAGACTATCAATCTCATACTTACCCTATTGCAGTAGTAGGACAATGCCTTCATTGTCTCAATCTAGCTGAGGCTCATCAGCTTCTATTGGTCGGCCACGAATAGCCCTAACGTCATCTACTTCAAAGCCTCATTACCCGACATCCCTCCTTAGATGATAGAGGTCGAGTCAGTTTTCTCCTTATTTAGGTCGATGGTGAATTAGGGAATAGATAGTCGAGAAAGCTAGAACAACACGCCGTCTTTGAGTTTACCAAAAAAGTCGTAACATATCACCGCTTTCTATTTCCCTTTGCCCCCCCCCCCCATTGCCTTTTCTGGAGCCAAACCTCCCTATTCAACCATTTGTCTCTTACCCTAACCCATGAGCCTGCTATCAACAGGATCCTCCTAACAAGTTGATTAAGTTTCAGGTACCTGTTCGATTTAGGGTAGTGGTGGTGCAAATGTCAATCTCGTCGAGCCCGCCTATTTAGCAGAAGCACCTTCTCATTGAGCAACAATAGCTCGATGATGCTTCTTGTTCCCCAGCGCTTGAACTTGGGATTCATTACGGTTGTAGGCCATTACTTCATCACGATTTGTACATGCAAACAGATTAAGCAAACATTAAACTCGAGTAGAAAGATGGAAGTGTTCAATCAAAATAGTCGACAAAATATTTCTACCTAGTCGATCACCCGTAGATAGGTCAAGTTAGGCAGGTGATAGGCCAACCAACACCAAACACCTCTCTTCGGTCAAAAATGAGACCTCTATTTGCCCAAATTTGACTAAATCCTGAATGAAGGTGTTAGGCCAACTAGGTGTTTAGTTTTCGGGCATCTTTATAGGTCCTCTCCACCAACCCCTTGGAATGGCAAGAACCCTCAGCCCCCGAATATAAAAAAAGTGTTTTTTCCATTCTTGTCCATAAGAAGAGGCAGGGGACACCAAAAACTTCTGCAGGGGTCGTGTAGTCAAGTAATAAAAATCAGACTCTTCAGTGCCACCCAACTTCCGGGACATGAGTAAGTGGAATAAGTTTGAGAAGTTGGCAAAAGATGCGGGTTAGTTGTACAAGTGCATTAGCATGGCAAAACTATATAATGTGGCAAAATAGTTCGGGAGTAACTGGGTGATGCAAACTTCTAGGCCTACTAAGAGGTTGATTATTATTTGGGTAAGCGAAAACCTAAGGTCGTATTTCAACCCCTTCTCGACTACAGTTATACACCCCTAGAGAGGTCGATGCAACCTACCCCGAGTGCCTAGCGCTATCAGTTCGTATTCTTTAGGGATATGGTACACTGCCCTAATACGGATAAAGTCAATAAGGGTTATTTTAGAGGCTATTTCGGTGTAGTGGTTGGGGGTAAGCAATCAGCCCCAGGTTATAAGTACATCACTAAGACCAACATCTCTCTTCGAAATAACTCTAACATCACTCGAGCTACTGGAACTGCTCAAGCTAGAGCTATCGCTTGTGGATGAACTTGATTCACTCTCATGAGATGTTTGAGATACTCTCTGCCCCAGTTTCCCCCTCATGGGCCACGCCCCCGACCTAGTGTCATCACTATCTGAACTGGAAGATATGCTTCTACAAATGAAAAGGTAGAAAAGAACAAAAATGACAAAGGCACTTACAATGAAAATCTTGAAAATGCTAAGCACACGAGAACTTGAAAGCTTCAAAGGCAATAATTCGACTAGAAGTATCGACAGCAAAAGTATAAATAGAGTTAGTTATCCTATTATTTATAGGCGTTCGTGCACGAGAATATGAGTAATTGTTATGATGATAGCTTGCCCCAGTACGCTTCGTGTTCTGCGCACCAATAGGCACATTAAATGCAACAAAACCGTCTTAAACCCTAGTCGATAGTTCAAAAACCCGGGTCGAGAATTCAAAAACCCCAGTCGAATATGGGTAACTGTCGTAACAGAATGTAAACTCCCTACTTTTTCTCGTTGATAAGCTCGATCAGGACTGTGAGTTGGGGGAACTTATGATATGGGATAACCCAGTAGGCCCAACAGGTCTAACATCAAGTTTAGGCCAAAGCACCCATCAATAATTATCCGATCAACCTTACTCGGCAGGGGTTCATGATCGACCTGCATCGACCTCAGGACTACTACAGATAAACCAAGAGGCCCAACATCAAGTCTGAGATCAACCAATCAGGTCAGGTTAACATATATTAACCTCAAGACCCACTCCGGCATTGACTCGGATCTCCGCCGCATTTATTAGTCTGAGAGGTAACATACCTCTGCATTAATGATGCGTGACAATCAATACAATCGCTGCCACCAACTTTGCCTACCCTGCCACCACCTTTGGCAGAGAGGCGCCTCTAGAGGTACTATTCACCCTGGAAAATAGAAGATTCAACCACCTAGAGCAGTACCGGGATCTGGATATAGAATGACCATCAACCCCCTAGTAAAGAAAAAAGTCAGTACACCTAATAAGGGCACCATGGACAAATCATACCTAGAGAAGGCTATAAATACTTCATACTCAACCACACTCAAAGAAATGCCAAATACGCTATAAACCTTTTGTACTCTCAGTCTTCTGTTCGATTACTATATCTCAACCAAAACTAACTTAAGTAGCGAAGTGCCTTAGCCGAGGGCACCTCAGCTAGTCTAACGTGTGTTGTGGTTGCAGATCTCAAACCTCGAGAGAAATACAGCTTTGAACACTCAACCTCCCTGATCGAATTCATCCCAAACACTATCCTTTCGCTATAAGTGACTTTCAGTCGCATCAGTAAAGATCACTTATAAATTAAATTACAACTCAGACCCATCATACAGTTTGCAAAGTCAGAATTTATTAACTATTGAATTGCCTAGTGGATGTGTTATCTTCACTTGCTTGGTTGCATGATCCGTTTGACAACTATTATCAATTTAATGAATTTATGTCAAGTGTATCTGATTTTTAATTAATTATTTTTATATAAAATTATTTAATACACATGGTATATATTTATGAGATAAAATAAGAGATGAAATAAGAAAAAAAATAAAGAATCGTAACCTCAAATATTAAGTCAGAAAGTTGTGAATTAATTATTTTCAGGCATAAAGTTGCATTTCATTCAGCTGCGGTGGGCCTACACCAGCAACATTATATTACATCATACCTCTAATTGTTCTTGTATTCATAAACGAGCAACTTAAATATCCTATTAATTAATATATAGTATTATAGTTCATTTAAATGAAGGTTCTAATATATGTATAATTTTCTTCATATAAGAGTAAAGCATATATATTATTCCCTATGTCAAATCATGGTACGCGTTACTGCATACCCTTTTATCTATATTATATTATATAATATATATATATATATATATATTTTCTATGGTCAAAATATAAAATACTTGCGGATTATAATAATTGTGTGTAATTGGATCTATAGTTGTAGTGAATACAAAATTAAAGAGAAATCAAATACAAAATAACCACAAGATAATAAAATTTATCATGGTTTGAATTTAATCAATAGCTTATATCTACAATATGAATAAAAATAATGATTTCACTATAATGAATTTAACAAATATAGAGATGTCTCTCAATCTCACAACATTAATTCAACTCCCTCAATGTATTTAGCCACTTATAACCCACTCATGAACAATTCTTCCTATCAATTTTGAGCATACAAACATTAACTCCTAATAAGATGAAAGGAAATTTCAATGCATGTTAAGAAAAAAAATGTAAAGTTCCAAGCACCCTTTTTCTTAAAGAAACACAATCTTCACATTGAAACCTCTGGAACCAAAGATATACCATAACAATTCTTTAAAAGAAGGATAATGTAAAGACAGCAAAATTCTCCTCTAAGTTATTAAAACCAGATGAGGATATCTAGGATATAAGCATAGCGATTTGAGTAAAGCAAATCAGCTATTAATAAGAGAGAGCACAAACAATAACATTGATACATAGATTTCAGACGCAAAACTTTGAAGCTGATTCCAAATTATGAATTATGCAAGTCAAAGCTGGAAGCTGAGTTTGTATACAAATATTGAGAAATCCGGAGAAGTATCGACTGAAAACAAATAAAAGTATCGTATCTTAGAGCATCAAACTGCAAAGCATAAATTAAGAACCAGATTCTATCAATTTAAATTCAGAACGTTGGAAAAAGAACACAAACAATTCATAAGCTCATTAGAATCTTCAGTTATTTCCATGAGCTTTCTTTCCCCAAGGCATCCTTTCTCACTCTATCCCTTCCTGCCCTCCACATTCAGAGAGTGAGATTTTTCTTTTGAAGCATTCGTCTTTCCAGGCCCCAAATCTTTCTACCTATGGGCGTGCACCAGGGGTAGCAAGTCATTTTGCATTTTATTTGAACCTGTCGGAAACAAATATCCATTCCCTAGCACCTTGCCTTTGCTCCCGAACATCCTTAGAAAATGCGAAGTTTGCAAGCTGATTGGATTTTACTCTTTGAAGTAGGTGACGGACACCTAAATGTAAGGCTTCACCATAAACAAAGTGTTGATCTATCACAAACAAACTACTTTTACCTTCAACTAATATCACACAACTATATTACACAACAAAGCTTTCCCTTATTCACTACATGTCAAGTCAATTGCATATAATACATAATGCAAATTGTTATTTATAACCTTTCAGAAAATGCAGCAATAATCAAAATTATTGAACTGGCAACAGACTGTTCAAAACTTGCTCAAATAAGATGATATATCTTTGAAAAAAAAGCAACCTATCTGCTATGCTAAAAATCATAGGATAGTTGGTTAGCAGAAAACTGAATTAAGATGTAATGTTAATCATATCTCAATCCCAGTATTTGTCATCGTCGTTTCCTTATCATAGTGTAGATATACTATCAAGACATCTAATCTATTAAGTACAAGATGTTAGCGAGTTGAGAAACTGCAAAACCAAAACCAAAACCAAAATTGGAAAATGTCACAATAATCAAAGTTTTATTGAAAAGTTCCTAACGATTGAATTTCAAATAATAACTAATAAATTCAGAATGTTAATAGCGTAAATACGTTATCAAGATGTCCTGTTTCCCTGCCTATAAATATTATATCCTTGTCCACTATTTCTTTCCTTTCCATATCTGATATTTAAATCCTCCTAATAATCAATCCTCCCTCTTCAGCAACTCCATGTTCAGCTCGATTATTCAGTTCCACTTCTAATAGCCAACAAGATCTCATCCCACAATGCAATTCCATCAGTCCAAATAGAAGAAAATAAATAATCCAACATGAAATCCAGAGTTTCTTGGTTTGGCTGTTTCCACCCAAAACAAAATGCACATGAACAAGAACAAAAAGAAGGCATTTTCCAAGAACTTTTTCAGTATTCAAAATGCATACAACCGATGAAGAAAACTGTTATTGTTGGGATATTCCTTCTTCAATTGATTAGCTGCAATAAAACTTCAAGATTTTTCAATCCTGATTCTAAACTAAGAAGTCCAAACAAATCCTATCAATCCAGTAATACAACAAAACCAAACAAGTCCTCCAATTTATATTAATCCAATTTTTTATAATTATCTAATTAAATTATTCTTCACTATTTATGCAACTTCCCGGAATTCATCTTTTGTGTATGCATGTATATGCGACTATATATGTCTGTGCCGTGTATATGTGTATACAGTTGCTTATGCAGGACGAAACTGCCTGTTTTCAATTTGATTGATAGATTAATTTGTTTGATTACTTCTTTTGTTTCTGATTTTAATTGTTTAGGCTGAGTTGATATGGCTAATTGTAGCTATGAAAATTCTATTAATGGAACCAAGAAATCATCCTATTTTTTCAACCCATTTGAGTATCACAGAGATTTCCCGATTAGTTCATGAATATTTGCAACACCACAAAGGAAAAACAATTGATCAGGAACAACTTTGGCATACTTTGCAGAACACCCTTTACCTTGTCAACTCAATCAATTTTAGCAAAACTCATCATGAATGAGGAAATCAATAATGTATTATGCAAATCATTAAAGAAAGGACCATCTCAAAATTTTGTCGAACGCATAGAATGCAAGGTGAAACTGAGTAAAAGAACGATATAAAAAATTAACAAATAAATATAAATGAATCACCTATCGACAAGAGACATAGTCATTCAACAATTAGAGACACGCGAGCTACCATCCCCGCTGCTGCAGCAACAGTTGCCCGAATTTGGACGTATTACTAGTGGCTCGACAGAAAGAGTGTGGACAAAATTGGTTATGTGAATTTCAGTTGTTAGTTTGTCCTGTGCTAACATCAAGTCACCGAAATTTTCTTGGAGTGCGGGCACACGATCCCGACGTAGACGTTTGATGGCAACCATAGGTGAAACAGGCAGACAGGCACATGATCGAACAGAAAGTGAGAGCACAGAAAGATAGAAAAATGCCGAAAGCCCAAAAAAAGAGGAGTGGGGACCATCGCCAGTCGAGTAGCTACTACTATAGCAGATCCATTGCCGATGTTAGGATTGGCAGCCATTTTTGAAAATCAAACTATCAAAGGGCCAAAATTCAGGAATGGTTCAAATAATGTGGCATATCTGGCTCCTTCTTTTTCTTCTTCTTCTTATTACAACTACTCTAATAAGGGTATAAAATCACAAAAGTAAAAAACTCAATAAAAGGATTCTTTATAACCAAGTAAGCATCTAAACCTACTCAACATGCACCACCTAGGCCTTATGAGACCAAGTGATGATCCAATTAATATAAACACCAACTTGCACAACTAAAGAGACATTTAAGAATACTTTTTTTTTTTTAATAATTCGAAGGCTATCTCTATGCAGGCATGTTCCTAGGGACAAAACCAGCCCTCTCTCGCAATCAACAATTTTCTACAAGAACCTCAATTCGAACTTGATTATGCAATATCATATTGTTATAATTATTCTTGTTATTATTATTATTTTATTATTGTTGTTGTTATTAATTCTCTTAAAAGACAATGATAGCAAAATGTGAATATTATTAATTTTTTTATCTTTCACATCATAATAGAAATAAATATTGAATTGATTTTTTTCCAAATTTACTATAACAATTTTACGTTAATAGAGTTAACAAAATTGATGCATGCTTAATTCTTTCACAACTACGAGGATGATAATAATAATAATGATATAAGTTTTTTATTTGCATAATAATAGTATGATTCTTTAGTACGTTACATATTTGGTTAAAACCATGATAAATACATAATAAATATACTACTTTGGATAGTTATATGAGAATATATAGCTAACAAAAGGAGGTTGGAAAGAAAATAATGAAATATCTTGAACTCAAAGAGAGATTGAAGAAAGAAAAATTGCTTTTACCATTTCTGATAAGTGGAATAATACAACAATCAAAATAATATTAAGCAATATAAACATAGATTATATATTTAGTAGAAAAATTCGCAAATTAAATAACATAAACAGTGCAAGGGAGAGAATTGAAATTAAAATATCAAATATAAAGAAACTAATAGTAAATATGAGTTGTATCCAAAAATATATATTTCATTTTTCAAAGAAACTTATTAATTATAAATAAATAGGTAACAAAAAAAAACATAAAACATTTGAAAATGTAATAAGATACTCAAAAAGATGACAAAAAAAAGAGCAAAACGAAATATAATCCAACAAAAATATTTGTGTATTGAGAAATGGTTTTTTGTCCATAAAAAAGAAAAAAAAATGGTATTAAATTTGGTTGATGCCCAAAATTTTGTAAAAATCTAGTCGAGGTGACTTCTTTGATGCTGGATGTACCCTATGAGGATAATGTCTATGACCATCAATCAAAAATTCAATTAATAAAATGGGGTACAGTTTTTTAGTGGAGAAAGTAGCTAAAATAGTTAATTTCTCCTTCATTGTCATTATAGTTGATATGGGATGGCCAAGCAAGTCCAGCCCAATAGCTATCGACTCAAGGGTGTACTTCCAGGCTCATCTAGCCTATGATGCCCAGTTAAGTTGTCGACCCTAATTGACCACCCACCCACCTACCTTGCCATCTAAGCAATAAGCAAAACTGGCACCTCTCAACTAGAATGTGAATCGAGTATGTGGGCTTAATAGTCCTTGACAAGAGGACTCGAGCACCGCAGCCCCTAGCAGTAGTCCAAGCCCAGAAGCTTGTTCTATGATTGACCCCAAAGTTGACCTAGGAGGTTGTTTCAAGACCGAATCATATCTCTATCTCATTAAATGCCCTAGCAGGCAATATGCCTCAGCATTAATGACTTATGTTACCTCAATATCACCCCTATCGCTACTCCTGATAGGAAATGTGTCACTAATGCACTATCCTGTCCCTAAAAGCCAGTGATGAGGCCACCTAAAATAGTATAAAGATGGGAAATAATCTAAAACTCCCCATACAAGGACAAGAGTCCTCTACACATGATACGGGTATCTTAGACATATCATCCACCTGGAGAAAGCTATAAATGCCCCGTTACTAGCCACTTTTAAGGTATGTCATTTCTTACTAAATTCCTCACTTTGCTGCTCAGTTATTCTAGTCAATCCTGTACTGAGAAAGGCAAAACTCTCTCACACTTACCTCCATACTATTAAGCAGAATGCGAGAGAGAGAGAATCCCTCTGTGGCTTCAACACAGAGATCCTGAAGATAGACAACTCTAAGATCAAGTTTCTAATCGATGTACTATTCTTGGGACTCAGGCATAATGAATGCACTAATACTTTGATGCGAGAATGCCTGAGGTCGATGGAGGAACTGCTCAATCGAGTTGAGAGATATATGACCCAAGAGGAGATAAACAAGCTAAAGTTTGGAGCCTCTAAGGTTGATAAAAAATAAGAAGAGAGATGATTAGAAATACAGAGAAATAGGTCAGTCTCCAATAAAGCACTTCTACGACTATACCCTACTGAATATCCTAATGAGAGAAGTCCTGTTTGCAATCTAGCATGACAATCTCCTCAAGAAATTGAGGAAGCTGACGGAGACTGAAATAATGAAGAAATCGAAGAAGTATTGCCACTTTCATAAATAAAAGGGGCATGATACAGATGAATGCTTCAATCTCTAGAATAAAATTGAGAGGCACATCAAATAGGGCCATCTTAAAAAATATGTGGCTATTGACACCCAGATTGAAGGGGGCAAAACCAACCAGACTCCTCGTAGAGAAAGATCAATTAGCTTAAGGAGAGAAGACAAAGGAAAAAAGCCCACCTAGGAGGATCACTCACCCAATTGAAGAGCAATTGATATGATCACGAGAGGTCCCACTTTAAGGGACTCAAAATCAGCAAGGAGGCAAACTCAGAAGAGGTTAGAGTCAACTAATTCCTCATCTGTTGAAATGACATTCCATTTGTTGACGAGCGCAGAGCCCATCTCTTTTACTGATAGTGACCTGGCCTACCTTAATGAAAAAAATATCGACTACAAAACTGATTGTTCCATGGTAGTCTTTGTTGAGATTACCAACTTTGAAATAATGACGGTTTTGGTTGATAACGGCAACTCAGCCAACATTATTTTCCTCTCTACCCTTAAAAGAATAAACTTGGGGCAGCCAAAGTTTGAACCTGTGCGTATCCTTCTAGTCGAGTTTGGGGGGTCAAAAATTATTTCAAAAGGGTCCATCAATCTCTCGATGTGATTTGAGGAGACACCTCAAATAAGGACCTTGATGGTGAACTATCTAGTGGTCAACGCCCCATTTGCTTACAATATCATAATTAGTCGACTAGCCCTCAATGATTTTCATGCTATTATCTTAACCTATCACATGAAAATTAAATTTCTGACCACGGCTGGCATAGGTGAACTGTTGTGTAACATTAAGAAAGTTTGGAGTGTTACAACATTTTGATTGAGTTAAGCAAGTAAAAGACTCAGCTACAATTGAAGACCTTAGAGGATGCATGTATAGTAGAACCTGAGAAAGTCCAAGCACATAAGAAGAGAAAGTTGGAGGATACCCGAGTGGAGCCCATCGGGGAATTAAAAATTGTTGAGCTAGAACAAAGGAACCCCAACAAGATAACTCTCAGATTGAGATAAATGTGGGGCCTCACCTAGAGTACTTTATGGTTGATTTTCTAAGGAGAAACATTGACATCTTTGCTTGGAAAGTATCTGACATCCAAGGGATCGAGCCCAGTGTGATCGTTCATTGCTTCAATGTTGACCCCTCATACAAACCAATCAAATAGAAGATAAGGATATTTAATGCTGAAAAGACCTAGATCATCGAAGAGAAAGTCAAAAAACTCGTAGATGTAGGTTACATTATAGAAATTCAATATCCATCTTGGCTTTGTAATGTTGTACTCATCCCAAAGAATGAGGGACAATTGCGTACATGTAACGATTTCAAAGATTTAAATAAAGCTTGCCTTGCGGATCCTTACCCCTGCCTCGAATAAATTTATTAGTAGATTCTACTGCTAGTTGTGAGTTATTGAGTATGATAGATGCATTCTAAAGCTATCATCAAATATTCATGCCTCAGAAGACAAGGATAAAACTTCTTTTGTGGTTCCCAATAGAGACTATTGCTTTTTGGTTATGCCTTTTGGATTGAAAAATGCTGGAACAACTTACCAAAGATTGGTCAATTTTATATTCAAGAATAAGATAGGCAAGTTGATGGAGGTGTACGTCAACGACATGATTGTAAAGACCAAAATGGTTTATAACCATTTGCTCAACTTCAATCACACTTTTGCAATTTTGAGAGCATTTGGTTTAAAGCTAAATTCAAACAAGTATATGTTCGAGGTTCGAAGAGATAAATTTCTGGGTTATGTGGTAAGTCAATGGGGCATTAAGGCCAATCCACAAAAGATTCAGGCCATTCTAGACATTACCCTTTCTCGAACAGTCAGAGATGTATAGCGACCGGTTGGAAGGATTATTGCACTTGGGAGATTCATCGCTCGATTGGTAGACAAGAGCCTGTCTTTCTTCAAAATTCTCAAAAATGCCAAAAATTTGGATTTCCAATGGAACGAAAGTGTGATCAGGCACTAGTCGAGTTAAAATAGTATTTATCCTTGCCCTCGATGCTTGCAAAACCCAAACTCAGAGATGTCATTCACATATATTTGGCTATTTCAGAGGCATCTATCAGCTCGATTTTAGTCTCGACCAAAGATAAAATCCATCAACCAGTCTATTATTACAGTAAGTCACTCCAAGGACTAGAGTATAACTATTTGGAGATCAAAAAATTTTCCTTGGCACCAATCACTGCGGCTAGAAAGCTGTGTCCATATTTTTAATCTCATACTACGATAGTGCTGACCAACTAGCCGTTGAAACAAGTGTTGTCAAATCCAAACACATTTGGAAGGTCAACTAAATAGGCCATCAAATTAGGAGAATTTAACATCACCTTCCAACCTAGAACATCCATCAAAATGCAGGTTTTGGTGGACTTCAGCATCGAATGAGTTAACCTACCTAAGAAAAATTGTAAAGCCCCTTTCGTTTAGACTTTGCACATTGATTGATCATTGACCACATCTAGAGGGGAAGCAGGAGTAGCTCTCCATTCCCCAGTAGTGAAGGAGTATGATTTTACAATTAAACTCGACTATGCAGTTACTAATAATAAGACAAAATATGAGGCCCACCTTATAGGGATGAAGATGGCACTCAACTAAGGCGTCAAGCACTTAGTTGCAATCACAAACTCCTAGCTAGTAGTAGAATAGGTCAAGGGAAATTTTAAGGCAAAGGATTCAATGATGAGCTGGTACTTGACTGAGGTTAGAAGATTACAGCAATCATTCAAAAAGTTCACCCTCAGTCAGGTACCTCGATCTAAGAACGAGCGTGTGAATGCCCTATCCAAGTTTGGGAGCTCAGCCAGAGGCACTAGGGACAAGACAATAACATTTCTGGTCACTAATAGGCCAATCAATTGGCTCACTTGAGGAGAACCTGATAAAAAGCATTGAGGAGATAGTCCCTTCATGGCATGACCTAATAAAACTCTACTTAAGTTATACTACAGTCTCTAAAGATATGAATGAGGCTCGATACCTTCAAAAATAAGTTACCAAGTTTGTCCTCAATGAACATGGCCAACTGTATAAAAGGTCGATCTCTGGACTATCCCTGAGGTACCTAGATCCTAACCAGGCTCATGAAGTATTACAGGATATCCATGTAGGCATGTGCAAGAACCATTCTGAGGAAAGATCCCTCGCCCATAAAATCATTAGGTATAGATACTTTTGGCCCACATTGCTAAAAGATACTATAGATTTTGCTCGAAAATGTACATCCTACCATGTTCATTCGAACCCCTACATCAACCCATCGCACCTATGGTCAATGTTCAAATTTCTTAGCCATTCAACCAGTAGGAGATCGATATTTTGGGCTCTCTGCCAAAGTCAACAGGTCAACAAAAGTTCATAGTCATGGCGGTCAAATATTTTACCAAGTAGGTCGGAGTTCAAGGTTGTCTTAAAGATAATCAATGCGGCCATCAAGAGTTTTATTTGAAAAAATATCATTTATCATTTTGGCCTATCTAAGATACTTATTTCAAACAATGGGACTCAGTTCCAAAGCAGAAATACTAAAAGTTGGTATGATGCCCTGGGAATCACTCAGCACTTTACTTTAGTGGATAATCCTCAGTTGAATGACCAGATAAAGGTGACAAATAGAATGATCCTCGACCATTTGAAAGCTAAGATACAAGACATAAGGTCGAGTTGGGCAGACAATCTCCTAAGAGTATTATGGCTGTACAGGACAACCCCCCGTACAGCCATAGGTCACAGCCCTTATAGTCTGGTCTATGAGTCTGAGGCAGTCATCCTTTCAAAACTCATTCAACATACAGCTCAAGTTATTCACTTCCACCTACTTAGAAACACATCAGAAAGAAGCTCAACCTTGAGACTATCGATGAAAGGAGGCAAGAAGTCTACAACACTATGCAACACTATAGGTCGAAGATGGCAGAGAACTATAATAAAGAGGTCAAGCTGCTCCATTTTAAGGTTGAGAACTCATTCTCAAAATGGTGAAAGTGTCTAAGAATGTTGGTAAACCTGACCCAAAATAGGAGGGACCATACACCATCGTGAAGGTATCAAAGCATAATGCCTACCGACTTACTAATTTGGATAGGAATAAGCTCCCTCGCCCATGGAATGCCATCAACTTGAAGTAACTTTACATATGAAATCACATTGTAACCACCCTCATATTCTGTGATATAAATAAAGTTCCAATAATACTGCTACCATTTATTTGCATTGCCACAATCATATCTACCTTGCATTACTCCAAGTTACAAATTAACCCCATAGTCAACAAACAAGCAATTTTACACTGCTAATGCAAGTTTCAATTCGACCCCATAGTCGATAAATAAGCAACTTCACGCTACCACTCAAGTTTCAAGTTAACCCCGTAGTGGATGAATAAGCAGTTTCATGCTGCCACTCAAGCTTCAAGTCAACCTCATAGCTGACAAATAAGCAACTTCATGCTGCCACTCAAGTTTCTAAACAGCTTCACGCTGCCACTTAAGTTTCAAGTCAACCCTGTAGTTGATGAAAAAATAACTTCACGCTGCCACTCAAGTCTTGCGTCAACCCCGTAGTTAACAAAGAAGCAGCTTCATACTACCCAATCAAATTTTGAGTCAACCCCACAGTTGATGCAAAAGCAGCTTCATGCCACCAAACCAAAGTTCTAAATTGACCATGTAGTCAACTCAAAATAGCTACATGCTTCCAACTTAAGGATTTTTAGCCCAAACTATATAATTAACCCAATAGTCGATCAATAAATCGACCATAAAACAACAAAAATTGACTATAAAGTTGAACAAAATTGTAAAAAAAAATTGTTGAGTGCACCTCAGCAAGACCATGAGCATCTCTCAACACTGATCAAAACTGATGACAAAGTTGTTGAATTTTCTAGATAACTAACATTGTTGTCAACTATTCACCTATACAATCGCGATAGTAAAGTTGCATTCAACAAAAAACATGAAAAATTCATTTCATTTGATGACAAAGATATGGAAAAAGATCTTTCATTGACTGGAATGTTCATTACAGTAGCATTCTATTACAAAGAGAGAGAGAGAGAGAGAGAGAGAGAGAGAGAGAGAAAGAGAACAACAAAAAACAGCAAAGAGGTAGGACATCAAGTCTAGCTCGACCCTGCCTGGCTACCTTCCAGTGAGTCTTTATTATGCTCTGGCATCGCCAATGCAAGCAATTGAATAGCTCGAGCTGGTTGTGAAGGCCCCATGACATCGCTCAAGAAATCAATTAAGCATAACACATATTGCGCAATGTCAACATGCCCATCCTTTATTTGGAACGCAAGGTCCTCAACAAAGGTGAACTCGCTCGTCAGTTCAGTTGGCTTGGCCTCAACCTCAGCCTATTTCTATTGAGCTTCGATCATGGGCTCAACAGGGATGTTTGTTAAGGTATATCTCTCTCTCCGCCCCCATCGATCACACCTTTTTTTGATTCTAAGTAAGGCTGCACCTTCTCATCAAGGGCAGGGCTTAGTTTATCCTTATCCTCCACCCAGAAAGCATAGTCAAGATACTTGAGCTACTTTATTTCCTTCTTAAATGCATTGCAAGCATCATCAACGGACAAAACTACGTTCACGTCTTAGAAGGTCGAGCTTACCATGAATTGTTCCACCACTTCCCATCGTATTGTGAGGAGTCGAGAAAAGGCCACTTGAGCCTCCTCAAGTGCATCTATGCTGTCGGCCGATCAACTAAAGGAGTAGCTCACCTATATATCCAAGTGAGCCTTTTTCATAATGGATTCCATTCAACTCCTCTCCTCAACAGCTTACATTAGTTGCTGGTCCTTCGTGTCGAGCTGCTCCCCAAGTTCAGCTACCTTCTTCATTAGTTGAACCCAAGTGGTAATAATAATTGCACTATCGCCCCTTGACATTTCGTATTTCGTGATGTAACTGATACATTAAATGCACAAAACCATCAAAAACTCTGGTTGAGAATTCAAAAGTCCTAGTTAAATATCAAAAAACCCCAATTGAGAATGCATAACTGCTATAGCCGTTATTTAGTTATCTACTAACTGCACATGCTCATCGACAAGCTTGATCAGAATCGTGAGTAGAGGGGACTTATGATATGCGATAGCCCAACAGGCATAGTCCAATAAACTATCGACCTCAAAGAGGAACCTTAGGCCCATTTAATATTCGCAGCCCAACAATGCTTCTAGACTCAGTTGGGCCAGATCACTCAACCACAATTACCTGATCACATAGATTATTCTCTACCATACCCAATAGGAGACTTCAAGCCACTTTGTCCGTTCAACCATCTCTCTAATCGACTGTTGTATCTGTTCAATGATTATTGACCAAAGTGCTCATTCCGACATTGACTTATACTCTTATTGTATTTATTGCTCTAACAAGCAGCGTGCCTCTACATTAATGGCGCATGCCATTCAGTACAGTCTCTGCCACCAACTCTAGCAAAGAGTTGCCTATCTAGAATATTATTCACCCTGAAAAATAGAAAATGATGCCACTTGAAATAGTATTAGGATTGAAAATGACTAATAACCCCCTAACAAGGATAAGAGCTTTCTACACTTGATAGGGGTGTTTTAGAAATATCATCCACCAAAAGAAGCTATAAATACCTCACTGCTAGCCACACTCCAAGTAATGCCATATACACTATACGCTCTTATTTTGCTGCTCAACTACCTCAATTCAACTAGTACTAACTTGAGTGTCAAAGTGCTTTAGTCGGGGGCATCTTAGCTAGTTTAATGTTTGCTATTTATTGCAGATCTCAGACCTCGAAGGATATCATTGTTGGATCATTCAACTTCCTTGGTTGAATTAGCCCAAACACTACCCTGTTCACTAAATACAAACTTCAACCTCATCAATTGTTATGGGATTTGTGTTAACCATAATTAAGTTGTTTATCAACCATACATGTTCGACAAAAGTAAAGATACCAAAATAAAATAAATAACGATGAAAAAAATAACATGTCGATGGTAAAGCAAAATAAATTGCCATTTTGTTAAATTCGAACATTCAAATATAAAGACTGTAATTACAAAAGGGAAAAAAGGAGGATGACAAAGCTACGCCTCACAGAGTAACCAAAAACAAGCAACAAAATCTTCAATGATTGATCGACCCCGCACCCTTAGCCTGAGCACCCAAGCACCCTCTTCTATTGTATGTTCAAGCTCATCACTCGATGGGACAAAAACAACCATAAGGTTATCAGCCTTCTGCTCGGGCCTAACAGTGGTCGGTAGGAAAATGGCTAGTGCTGGTCATGAAGGCCTTACCTCATTGTCCAAAAAGTTATTACGGTGCAAGAAATATTCACCAGTGTTGACCATGCCATTGCGGATCTCAAAGATAAATTCATTCACAAAGTTGAACTCTTTTGCCATGGCAACCAACCTCCTCGCCACTTTAGCCTCCCTCCTCTGTACGGCTATTAGAGACTTGATCAGGTCCTTTTTTGCAACCCCTCCTTGACAACTGCCTCCTCAGGCTTAGGATATAGCTGTAGCTTCTCATTCAAAATAGATCTAATGTGGTCCTTGTCCTCTAGTTGAAGGTATAGCCCAGAAAATCCAACTGCTTGGCATCTTTGTTAAATGCAATCTTAGCATCATCTAGGGAGAAGAAAACTCTCACATCCTAAAATACAAAGCACAACATGAATTATTGTGCCATCTCTTATTACATGAGCAAGAGCTTTTTGTAAAATTCTGCTCGGGCTTCTTGTATGGTAGCATTGTGCCCCGTGGTTCAACCAAAGTCATAACTTTGTTGCACATCCGTCAAGCTTGATGCAGTAGCTCATCCATCTTGCTTTTTTCCTTAATCATGAGGATAACCTATTTATCTTTAGTCAAGCTGATCATGGAGGTCCCTAACCTCCTTCGTTAGCTGGTCGACCTTAGCTTAGGAGGACCTTAGCTATACCTTTATAGTTTCCATGTCCTTCCTCCTCCAATTGCTCCTAATTGGCCAAAGCCAACTCCTACCTCTGGTAAAATGGTAGCCTAACCAGGTTACCTAAAAGAGAAACTTCATATAAGTACACCATGCTGGACTAAAACGTATGCATTCAATGAAATATTCAAATCGACCAAGCACTTACCATCTTAGAATGGTACGCCAAAGCTCTTAGCACAGTATCCTAGCTCATATCCATATATTCCCTCTGGTTGGACGTGAAGAGCCTGGTCATCATCACTTTAAGTGAGGCAACCCCGCTCGACCCCATTGACAACATGGAGTATGAGTTATGAATGGCCATAGCAGTTTTCATCTTAAATCGATGCGCGAAAACTTAGGTAGTTGGAACAATACGTCATCGTTGTGCTTTTCAAATAGATCATAGCCCGAAGGCTGATCAGGTGCTGTACTCTTTCCCTTACCTTTGTTGACCACAACCTTCTTTGCGTAGGACCTCCTTGCTCAACCAATTGTCTTTTACCTCGATCAGTAGGGCTACTGTCAGTTATCGCCACCGATTGAGCTAACAATATGCTTAAAGATGGTTAAATAGCTTGGGGTACCAAGGCTATGGCCAAAACAACCTCACGTCAAGCAATTATTATTTAGCAACACTTCTCATTTCTCTAGGCCCGGGCCAATATTTCCTGCCTTGCACAGTTCATAATGTATTCCCGATCTGCCAACACAGATGACAATGGAAAAAAATAAGTGATTAGACTCGAGCAGAAAGATGCACGAAAATAAGCAAAGTCATAAAAATTGACAAAGAGTTTCTACCTAGTCGATCACCCACCATTAAGTCCAGCTTAGCTGGCGACAATCTAGCTAATACCAAATACCTCTCCTTGATTAAAATAGAGGCCACCATCTAGCCAAACTCGACTAGGTCCTAGATAAAGGTATTTAGTCAACTTCAGGTCAGGTTACCTAGCATCTCAACATACCCCCTCCACTATCCCCTCAGAATGTTAAACCCCCCAAGCCTTCCAACAAACAAAAAATATTTCTTCCACTCCTGGCCATAACTAAAAATTTTCGACAAGGTCGGGCAATGAGGTAATAGAACTAGACTCGTTAGTGCTGTCTGACTTCTAGGACATTGAAAGGTGGAAAAGGTTAGAGAACTTGGCAAAGAAAGCTGGCTGGTCGAACAAATGCATAAGGACTGCAAAACTATATATGGTCAAAAAGCAGTTGGGTAACAACTGAATTATGTAGACCTCTAGAGCTTCTAGCAAATCAACTATGGCTGGTGTAAGAAGAAACCTAAGTTTGTAACTAAAGGCTACCTCGAACACAGTAATATAACCATTTGGGAGTTAATGCATCCTATCCTATGGATTAGGAACTATCAGGTCATACTCAACAGGAACATGATAAAGATCCCTAATGCATGCGAGGTCAACTGAAGTAATCTTTGATGTGATTTCACTAAAGTGATTTGGAGTGAAGAGTTGACCATGTGATACAAGCACCTCACTTGGGCCAGTATCTCTCCCAGAAGCAACATGCTCATCGCTCGAGCTACTAGAGGTTGAGCTATTGCTTAACGAACTACCCGACCTACTAATGGTACCGCCCTTCCCTCGGAGTGGACTCCCATATGACCTAGTGGCCTCATTATCACTGGTGGACATACTTGACATGCTTAAGAAATAGCTAAGGAAAAGCTAAAGTTGAAAGGAAAAACTTACAAGATTTTAATGAAACTCTAGAACATGGAATGGAATGTGGGAGCTCTATAAATTCGAAGCTTGGCTAGACACAATACAGTGAAAGTGAAAAATGAATATTTTTACCATACCTATTTATAGGTACCTGGGCGTGGGAACTCAACCGACGATACTAATTGCACAGCTGCTGTCTGGCGCTTTACATAGCTCAACATAACAAGTTCATTAAATGCACTAAAACCTCGGATGAATATACAAAACCCTAATCAACTCTCCCAAATTGCCATTCAACAACAGAACTACTAGATGCTCCTTTTCGTCGATAGGCTTAATCAGGAATCGAGAATGGCGGGACTCATGATATGGGATGGCCCAGTAGGCTCAACCCAACAGATATTGACCCAAGAGCACACTTCCAAGCCCATCTTGCCTACAAGGCCAATTAGATCATTACCCTTAATCGACCACTCACCTACCTTGCCGCTTAAGCAATAAGCATGATCGACACATCTTGACTAGACCGAGAATTGAGGGCACCCATTTGATAGTCCTCAATGAGAGGGCTCGAGTGCCGCAACCCAAGCCTAGAAGCTAGTTCTATGGTCAACCCTAAAGTTGACCAGGGAGGTCATTTCAAGATTAAATTGTATCTCTACTGCTTTAAATGCCCTGACAAACAGTATGTCTCCATATTAATGATGCATGTCATCCCAACACTACCCCTGTTGCCGCTCTTAATAGGAGGCATGCCACCAATATACTATCCTGTCCTTAAAAGTCGGAGGTAAAGCCACCTAGAATAGTATAAGAATAAAAGATGACCTAAAGTTCCCTATACAAAGACAAGAGTCCTCTACACATGATAGAGACATCTTGGACATATCATCCACCTGAAAAAAGCTACAAATGCAACGTTACCAACCACTCTTAAGGTACGCAATTTCTTACTAAAGCCCTCACTTTGTTACTTAGCTATTCTAGTCGACCCTATACTAACTTGAGTATTGGAGTGCCTTAGTCTAGAGTACCTCAGCTAGCCTAATGTTTGCCCTTGATCATAGATCTCAGCCCAAGTTCTTCTTGAGTTAGATCACTCGACCAACCAGGTCGAATCACTCTAAACACTAGCCAAATTCGGTAAAACACATATTTCACCCTCGTCAATAGCTATAATAAAATCAGTCACAACCTAATTTATCAGTAAATAAAGTTAATTAAGAAATAAACACATTAATAGAAATTAACAAAAATCAATCCATATATAAGAAAGAAAAAAAGAACTATCTGTTTAAGAAAAGATAAATCTATATCAAAAATGGAAAGGAATTGAGGGGAAAGGAAAAAAGGATCCCAACCGTTGCTTAGGAGGATCATGTAAAGAGGTAGTTCTCATTTGAAATCCATCTACAAAGCACCAAACTCCCCAAAAAAGAAAAAGAGGAATAACCAAAGCACATGCTATCTCTACTTTCTGCTTTCTCCCACATCTTAGATTTTCTTTCCATTTTCCTATTTCTTTATCTTATATTATTTAATTTACTGCTCTTCCATCTCTTCTTCCATTTTGCAACGCGTGTAATTTCATCTCCACCCACTATTTACTAAAGGTGGGCATCAGGTTCGGCTTTGGGGATACCCAACCCCACCTGATTGGGTATTTTTCATTCAAATCGGGTATTTTTAGTACTTAAATTCGAACTAGTATTTATGAGGGTACCCAAAAATTTGGGGGGCAAGTATTGTGTATTAGCCTAGCGTACCCGATTGGGGATCGGGTACCCCCATTTAAAAAAAATATTTATATTATTAAGTATATAATGTATTAGATATTAATGTTTATATTTAATTTTTAAAATTATATATTATGTGGGATTTAAAACTTGTAAATAATGAATTGTAATGCTATCAATTGATTTAGAATAAAAATAAATAATGAATTAACAAAAATTTTATTTTTATTTATTAAAAATATAAAAAAAATTAATGGAGGTTTTGGGGGTACCCCTCAACCTTAAGGGGGCACCCCATAAAATGGGGGTCGGGACTCGAGTAGCAAAAAATGATACCCAAGCCCCGTCTCCAAGGGGTGTACTCAACCCCGCCCACCCCTATTATCTACTGCATGCATTTTAATTTGAAGGTGGCTGATTTTGTTTTAAATTTTTCTTTTTTTTATTGATCCAATTTTTAATTATTATTATTCCTTATTCCATTATTTCTGGTCGAATTGCTGTCTTTTTCACAACAACTGATTGATCAGGGCCTACTGCAAGTCTTTAAGAAAAACCCAGTATCGTGACTTCTTGCGATATTAGAAAGTGCTTATGGATTTGAGTCCTTTTGATTAAAGTTGATACACTTTCTAAGAACAAAAAGGAAGGAAAAAGCTTCCCTTTTGATCCAATTATAGTTCTGTGAGTGTGATTCATTGAATTGGAGAAAAAGGAGGAAAATGTCACAAAAAAAGGCTCACAGTTCGCCTTCCCTTCAGTCAATGAAGTGGTTGCCTATAGATTTTAGGTATGTAGGTGATCCAAGTGATGATAGGATGATATTATCTGATATCATATCAGAAAAGGATTTTTAGCATTTTACACTCTCAAATTATAATTTAGTGGCACTTTGCATCCTAAAATTATAAAATTGACATATTGCAACTTGAAAATAACTTTTTCTTGGCAAATAGCACCCTAATCACCTTTTCAACTAAAATTTATGATGAAAAATAGATTTCTCCAGTAAAATAAAAATAAAATCATTTATTGGTTCTAATTTCTATATTTGTGGCTCGTGGAGAAGAGTTTTAACAATTTTTTTTTTGTTTTTCTTTCTTTTTATTTTTATGAATCTATGAATTAGGGTGGACAAAATCTTAGGTTGAGTGCAGTTTTAACGCTTGATGCCTCAATTTTTTTAATTATTATGGCTGAAAAATTGTTTGAACCTTGATTATAAAGATTGGTTTCAAAATATGAATTTTGATTCTTTTTGATGATCTTTTAGTATTTTGATTGATTGAAAAATAATTTTAATCTATATAGAGTTAGTCTGTTCAATTAAAAGAACAAAAAGAACAAGGTTGCTTAAAGTGTTATTTGATGTCTCTCTTTAGCTACCTATAAGTGTTGCTTAGTTATTTTATATGCCCAAATTTTTTTGAAGAGGGAAATAAATGATTTTATTTTTGTCTTATTGGAGAAATCTTTTTTTCACCACAAATTTTAGTTGAAAAGGTGATTAAGGTGCTATTTATAAAGGAAAAGTCATTTTGAGGGTACAATCTATCAATTTTATAATTATAGGGTGCAAAGTGCCACTACATTATAACTTGAGGGTGCAAAATGCCATAAATCCAAATCGAAAATGTTGAAATGTCAAGTGGTGCTACAAAAGCTATGTCATTTCTTCAGAAAAGCTGAAAAAACAAAACACGAAAAAGAGAGGAGAAGTGGGGCCCATAGTTCAACGACTGCCACCATAGATATACCCATTCCCTCTTATATATATTAGTGGAGGTGCACAGCGCCTTGCGCGGTGTCGTGACCATGTCAATATATATAAATATGTTTTTTTTATAAAATAAAAGAAAGGCTAAACTAAGTAATAGCAATATAATCACTAATAAATAAATTTATCGTAGAATTCTATCAAAATACTTATCAAATTCATTGTTATTTTTAATGTAAGATAATATAGAAGTTATTAGCTAATTAAAAATATAAATATCAACAATATAGAATTTAAAATTTTAAATAAATAAAAAAGATCCTATTTTTTTAATTGCATAATTTCACAAAAATAAAGAAGTGTAAAGATACTCCAAGATATATATATATGTGTGTGTGTGTGTGTGTGTGTGTGTGTGTGTGTGTGTGTTGTTATCATAGTTTATTAACTTCTTTTATTCAAGAGTTTTGATCGATTCAATAGTCAATATAATTCACCATCATATCCATAAAAACAGACAAGATATAAATCTACAAAGTTTTTTTTAATATTATATTAGGACAAAGTTAGATCGAGACTGTTCTTATTTTATTTTTTCTTTGTCATTCTTTGGCTTGGGAATAGACAAAGGCTCATATTATTATCAATAATATACAACATGGACCAAAAATAATATCAAGAAATTTGATAAGCATATTAAGCCAAGTTGAGTGCTCGATTTTTCAACTTCTATATGGTCTTGTTTTATTTTATTATCCCATCTAGTCAACCATCTGACAATCTATAGGCTTCTAAATTTTTGTAAATAAGACAAATTAATATATACATTAGACAACAACAGGACAATTCATACAGAAGCAATTTTTTTAATTTTATTGTTTTCACAAAAATAAAAGAAAGTGTAAAGATACTCCAAGATATGTATGTTTTTTATATTTTTCCTTTTCTTTTTTATTTGCTTAAAAATAATATATACTTAAATATTACTACATGCAGATAAGGAACTACACAATTTAGGAATTTTTCATTAATTATATTCGGCATATAATATTTTTCCTTTCTCTCTGCAATTTATTAATTTTAGAGTTTTCCTTTCGCCATCTTTTGCTGAAGGGGTGGGGCCAAAAAATTGAATTCATTTACAAGGATAATGCGGCAGATACTTAACCCCTGAATCACCTTTAGAGCTGTTTGCTTCTAAAGAATGTCATTGCAACAAAAAATGGTGCAAACCCATACTTATTAAAGTTAAAAGTTGAAATGAAAGGGCAGGTTTTGATCCAAAAAATAGGCGTCCACCGCACGACGCATGATGCCATGCCCATTTTATTTCATGAATAAATTTATTTTTATTTTTGGTATTTTTTAAAATTTAAGACATGCAGAAAAAAATAATGTGATAATTTTTTACATAGAATTTGTAAACGGTTCTAATCATTTGACCTAAGAGTATTTTAATAATGATGCACAAATATGCAATCACATGTTAGCAACTTCTTAAAATATGAAAATGCATACAAATAGATTGATCAACCAAAAAGACCAATAAATACGGCCAAAAATCAAGTCCCACAAATTAGTCTGAAAATTTAAAGCCGACGATTGAAAATAAATAAAATGCCACTGTTTATGCATGCTTTACTAAAACTTAGTTCAAATAACTTTAGTCATGAGTTCAATCGCTGAATCATGTTCACTTAAAAAACAAAAAAACCCAAATTTCAGCATATCTCAAAACCAAATGAAAATACAATCTTAAACTATTTATTTAATTATAATTTCAACTTAATTCAATAGAAGTTTTAGATAACAAAGAGTAGTAGCAAGAAAGAAATTCATTGTCCTAACAAAGACCATAAAATGAATTATTCTTAACAAAAATCACCACTTTTCTGTATTTTCCCAAGGTTTAAAGAACATGAAAATCAAAGCTAAGTCTTAAGACTAAGAGAGGTTCTAACCTTCAATTCTTCGCCCAAGTGTGGCGACTGCACAGAGTATTCCACTTTTCATACTACAATTGCTATAAATTTGTGCCCTTGTCTTTTCATTTTAATTTTTTCAATTGCTATAAATTTGTGCCCTCGTTTTTTCATTTTAATTTTTTTTCAATGAGTTCTTTAACCCAAACATAGCATAAATGAAGAAAAGTTCAAGAAACAAAAATCCAAGCCCATTACAAAAGTGAGAAACAATTAACTCCCTTAACAATCCACACCTTGGAAATTAACTGTACAAAAAAGCAAAATTTAATTTGTGTACTGCAGTCAATTTGCTGTAAAAGAACATGCAGATACCATAACTACCAAACTACTCATAAGATGTATTATATACAAAATGAGGATGCGTTGCAATAAAAGAGTTCTTTTTTAAGCTAAAGACAGAATAAAGAAAGTGAGATTCAACCAAATAGAGAGAGTTAGGCAGACTAAAGCAACAGCTAAGACATTCATAAATGAAAGATAGATCAAAACTGTGACACTGGTTTGAGGATCATAAGATTGTTCTTAGTGCACTGGAAAACACTTCCTGGTCATTAGTCATATGATGTGGAAGAGTATTCTAATGCCCAACCAAACTGGTCTGCAGATTTTTCAGACAGATGCTCTTATCAAAACAAATACCACAAGCTATGCAGGCATTAGAAAAAAAGACACTCTGCTGTAAATGCAAGCCAATACTTAGAGTTGGCAGAAGGGGAGTTGCCCACATGTGCACTGGCATAGAATTTTCTCTTGGCTATTGAAGCAATAACTGAAGGAAGAAGCTGTGATGAAATCAATTTTCCAGTAGAATCTTTAACAGTGACATTCTCACTAGGTTATCTGCACCACATTCATCAAGTAACATTAAGTTGTTATTTGGTCACCAATGAAGTAATTCATCAGCATTAATTTATTTGTATTTATCATCTTGATTTAGTGAGACAAATATGTTGTAGTCATGCAGCAAAACTTGCCCATTTCCTTTGCCAGGCCAAAGCCCAAGGTCAAGAATATGAAAAGTGGACAAGATCTCATAAAACAATCCAAATGAGTTCAGCTGAGTAACAGAGAAAAATGAAGCGAATGCAAAATGCTCACAGGAATCCTCACGATAGTTGTGCTTTTCCACCCCAGAGAGTTTTAGACAAGTACTGGCCTACAAAGAGCAAGACACGAGTTATTTAAAAAAAGATGTGGTCGTGTGAAAGAAACCTGTAAGAAATACTCTCATTGTTTAAGAAGATATTCTCCTTACTAATTTTTTCCCAAGAGAAAGTTCAACTTCTATTGTAGGACAATAACTTATATTCAGAAGTGGGCACTGGAAAGAAGAAAAGACATTCACTCCAAGGCACCTATTTAACTCCAGATATAAAATACAATTTTCATGCTCTATATATCTTCATGGAACAGAAACTAAAACATAAAGGCAAGAAAAATATATGCAAACTTAAAATAAAGAAATGGATTTGCTGATCAGGAATAAACGTAGACTTCGGTTCAAGTGATTCCATGTATTCATAGCAAAAAACATAAGACCAAACAGAATTGGAAGGTACCAAGTGTTTGCCTAGTTGAAGTTTGTTATGGGATTCTCGCATCCTGACAACTATGATGATTATGTCAGACAACCAAGGGAAGCTGCTACAACATCCTCAGACTGCACAAATATGTAAACAAAAGATATTAATTTGAAAAATACAAGTGATACAATCAACTCCACTGATGACTAATGGAAAATATTTGGAAAAGGCCTCACCTCTGTGTAACTGATTGAAAGTCATTTTGCATAGTCATTAGCAACATATTGCTTTTTGGTACCAGAAACTACATCATGATGTTTTACAATTGCCAAAGCATCGGCTAAAGAGTCTGTTGTGGGCCCTGATTTATTTCTTCCTCTGAAAAATTCTGACTGCTTTGCTGCCTAATGAAGTATATGTGTCTAGTGAGACTTCAGATTCAAATTATTCCTATCACCAAGAAACCTAATAACTGGGCAAGATACCAAAAAAGTTTCACAACATACCAAATAGTAACCACTCATCATTCTGACATATACTTTAATGGCCGGCCTACTTGTAACATATCCAGTCCAATAGGCATTTAAACGGTCTGCATATCTGATACATGACTTCCGTCAATTATCACCGCAAATTTAAGAAGAATATATTGAAAATTCAAAAATCTTGAATTCACAGGAAGAAGTCATCAAATTTAAGAGGTCAGGACTCATTTAAAGCATATTTGGCATCAGTGTATATTGACACGGCCATCCTGCACGCAGGTTCCGAAAGGGGTATGTTATAAAAAATAGAATAAAGATACTAAATTGCCGTTGATTCATGAATGGTTTCCAATAAGAAATTCTAAGCAACGCTATACTTTCAACCAAAACAAAGTGTGGAAAAAACATTTCATCCCTTGAGATGATCAAACAGAAATGTTACGCAAGAATGCTCATACACAAATGAATTCCTGACAAATTCGCACCACGACACTTTTCATATGCATGAATGAGCCCGTGAATCACCACTTGGGTTACCTCATCTTGAATTTGCGAGTGATTACTACAAACCCTTATCTCACACAAAGCAAAAGCAATCAAGAACCATGAAATGCCGGATATGCTGTCAAATCATTTTCTTTTTTAACACAAAAAAATGCTATTAATAAACTATTCATAATATGGCTAGCCCTAGAATAGATTTTCCTCAAAAACTCTAGATGTTACACAAATAGATTAACACATCCAGTCAATTTAGAAAATAATGATATACTACTTCTATATTGGCCACAAAGATTTTAAGATTTAACCTAATAAAAAGTAAAAAGCAACGGGTTATCATTACCCCTCCACTGTTAACATATACACCAGCAATAGCTCCTTTTTGCAATGGATGGCTTTATGAAATTGCTTTTGATATTACATCCAGATTTTTCCAGTTGCTCCTTTGGAAATTTCACCATTGGAACTACAACAAATAGAAAAATGTGTGGGTCTAGAACTGTAAACCCAGAGCTGATAAATAACATAAAAATCCAAAGGAGCAATACTTTTGAGACTTCTCTGGATCATATTCTTGCATTCCTCCACCGTCATGCCGCTGCCATACTCAGTGGAGGGGAAGCCACTAGCATCAGAAGCTGGCTTTGAATCAAACTCTTGAGATGAACTAAAGCTATATGGAAAACCAGTGGCAGCCAGTGGAATTCTGTGAGCATTCTGGGGAAGAGAAATCCGAAGCTCCGTCAGCGAAGCTATTTGATTCGGAATAGTTGCTAGTCAAGCCTCTATCCCGTCGGCCGTACGTTCTAAGGATCATATTTTTCTTCTTACCTTTCGAATAATTCAACCCTTTCTCATATGAATCAAGGACGGGGGTTTGGGGAGGACCAAAACTGGAGAAGAGATTAAGGTTCTTGCCCTCTCAATGTTCCTCAGTTTCTGTTCCCTAAATTGAAAAACAAAAGCACGTACACATACATACAACGCAGAATCTCACCATAGCTTCGTAGTGACAGTAACAACAAGTGAAAATCTGATGAAGACAAAAAAGTGGGATTGAAGATGAACCCTGATAAATTTAGATGTGCAGGGGAAATAGCGGCCAACTGAAATCACACAATTTCTACTGACCATCCATAAAAAAAAATTCAAAAATCTCAGGTATTGTTGGATTACGTTTTTTTATTTGATTTTATAATATATTTATTATATATTTTAAAAAAATTAATTATTAAATAATGTAAAAATTATTTTTTAATATATTTATTTATATTTTAGAGAAGAATTTATTTATTGTAGCAGTTAAATTAATATTTTTTGGTTATATTTTTAAAATGCAAATGAAATAATGTGATTTTTTAAATATTAAAATAATAATAAAATATATATAATATATGTATATATATGTTAGAGAATATATATTTTTAAAAAATAATAAAAATATATTTAATTATATTTTTCTAAAATTAAAATTATTCTGAAAAATATAACCAAAGAAAGCCTCAATTTTCTTCAAACCGAACCCACATTTAAATGGAAAAGGACAAAAGAAGGAAATGGATTTCAATTTCCAAATGTTTCAATTGACATGATTTACCATGCGTGATCTTCGTCATGCACGGAACAAAAGAAAAGGCTTCTTCCTTTCTTTTCTTTTTCATTTTATTTTTGACCCGTTTTAATTAACAGACATATATATATATATATATATATATCGCTTAAACTAGGCATGGCATATAATAGCGGATTAAAGTAACCATTGGTTACGGTTTTAATACTTACCTACATCTATATATATTAGCATGTCCGATGTGATGCATAATAAAAAGTTTTAATATTGAAATAATTTATTTTATAATAATATTTATTTTACTTCATGTGATTAAAAATAAGTCATAATTATTTTTAGTATTTAAAGTAAAAAAATTTATCACAAATTTAACAAAATAATATGAATATTTTAATTTAAAGATATTATGTTTAAAGATAATTTGTACTTAAATAAGTTGTGGAATATGACAAATTGTTAACACTAAATTTATAAATTACAAAAAAAATTTTAAAATGATAAAATTTAAAAAAATAAATGAAAGAATTAAGAAAACAAAAGTAGAGCAAAATGTTTAACTAAATATGCCTTTTAAATTGGATATATATTTATACATACATATTTTGGCATGATAAGTAAGCAAATAAATTTTTAAAAATATAATTTTTTTATTTGAATTCTTAAAGATATCAAAGTTACAGTTACAATTTTCATGTGAGATTTTTAAAAGTTAAATGTTTTTTGTTATGGTAAATGTGTAAACCTCTTTATACTTCATCTATGAAAATAACTTATATCATGCTATTATTTGATAACTAATTCAGTACGTAGCTTGTAACATGTAATTTTTATAGACTAAAATATCCCTCAATGTTCTATATAACTCTAATAAGTAAAATATATTTATATTTATTTTTATATATAGTTACTTTATTATTTTTAAAACTATCAAATAACATATATCATGTACATGAATAAAATAATAAGTAAATTTTCAATATTCAATTCAAGATAAAATATCACTCTCTCCTATATAAGTTTCATATATATATATATATATATATATATATATCTAGATAGATAGATATGTACTGTCAAACTTTTTTTTATCTAACATCATTAATCCATGTAAAAATATTTTTTATGAATTATTTATAAGCAAAAATATTAAAACAAAGTAGGTGATATAATTATAAAATTGTTTAACTAAATATATTGAAAAATATAAATATTGATATTATTTACTATTTAAGTAGTCATTTACCAAGCTTATAAATATTTTCAATTATGTCGGCTATATATATGTCCCATATAAAAGAACTTATTCAAATAATTGAAAACGAGTTCTCCATTATATTGCTAAAAAATTAAAATGATTTAAATTAATAATATAAAAACAATGTTAAGAGTTTATGGTTGTTGTAGGAAGTAACTTTTTACATTTGAAATATTCTTCAAATTACATTTTTTGTTATATTCTGTATATATAGTTTGATCTAAAAATATTTTAGATATCTAAAAAATACTATTGTAAAAATAATTAAATTTTAAAGATTTTGATAAATTGAGCTCTTACATATAAGTTAATTTATAATTATTAATTCTCAAACTTCTAGCTCTTTAATAAAGATTATGAAATATTATCAACTATATTTTGAATTTTAAATGAAAGAAAGTTAAAGATAATATACAATTATCTTGGTTAGAAATAATAAAAAAAACTGGTGAAAATTTTTTAGTTAAATTAAATTATTCAAAATTCTAAGAATTTATTATTTAGCCAAAATTGCATAATTATGAATCCCAATCATTATGCTATATATAATATTATAGGTATGAGTTAGAATACATATAAGACGTAGCAAGTGTTTAATTCTTTCACTTCCCCTATTTTCTTAAGATTACATAGGCAGAGGAAACGATGGGGATTAAGGTTATTAAACGGACGCAGATTCAAAAGTTTGTTTATTTTTTGCACTCTTAAAGCCTTTTCTAATTTATATACATTATTTTAATTTTATATAAAAGTAAATTTATTTCCTAATTTTTTTTAAAATATATGGTATAAAATTAAAAAAAATTCACAAAAATCACAACGAATGAATTTCAAAGACAATGAACAGTCTTACTCGTCACAACATCATCAATTTTACAAAGACATAATATAAAAATATAGAAGTACATATATATATATATATCTTTCTATAACAAAAAATAACTCAATAAATTTAAAGGCAACTCAAACAAAATAAATAAAAATATAATGCTTGAAAAGATAAAAAAAAATGATGAATAATATTGAAAACATTCTATTGCATAATAGAAAATCAACTCAAATAAAAGATAATGTAAAAATTGTGTTAAGTTATTCTAAAAACTAAACATATAAAAATTAATTTACTTATATAGAAAAAAAAGTTATGATTAAGTATCACAATTTATTTTTCTCAAACATCGTTCTTATTTGGATTATTTAATTTATAAATAAAATAAAAAGGCAAAAGAAATAAAATCTCAATTTACGTTTTGACTAATTTTGATTTTGTCAAAATATTGATTAATATGAAAATATTGATTAATAAACTATTGTTGTCTTTATTCAGCTTTTTATCTATCCATGTTTTTTATTTCGATCATACATATCAGTAATTGTATTTTCTTATTTAAGAAAATTACACTCTTTTTATTTATTTACTTTTTACATGCTTGAATTATGAGTGTTCACGAAAATTTTCGGCATGTAAAATAAATACTTGAGTTAAAAAATAAATATGCCAAAATAAAATTTTATTAAACAAAATTAGGAATTTAACTCTAGCTTTTGTAAAATTTTCAATACAAATATATATTACTTAATCTTGACTCCTGTCTCATTATTTCTATTGGGAGCTTAAAAATTGAGTTTTCTGATCCAAAATAGTTGATATTTTAATATTTTGATGGATGGATAATGAAGATTTTGTATAGACAACAAAGAATTTAAATAGATCATGAAGTATTTGTTTGTTAATAGGATCTTGAAATAATTTATAAAATGTTATCAGATCTCATCATTGAGATATGTCTTTATTTTAAAAATAGATCTCACTATATGTGCCTGGTACATTTAAAACAAAGTACAATTATTTAAATATTTTTATTATTTAGTAATATTTATTTTACTTCATATAATTAAATAACCAAAGATATCTTTTTAATATTTCAAAACAGTAATTATTATACAAGCATCTCTTAAGTCATTTGCAGAATTAGTTATCTGGAAGGTGATGCCTGCTGCACAGGTGTCTCTTCTGGTGTCTGACGCACTTCCAAGGCAGTCTCCAACATTGTACATGACTATATATACCTCAGGTTAGTGGCTCTCTATGTCCTTAGATCTTGATGATTAAGTTGGTGGAATCTCAAGCTATGGGCATCATTTGTATTCTCAATGTTTCTTCTTCTTAGACATGAGTTTTCACAGACAATGCCAAAATAAAGCTACTTGAAAAATGAGTTAAATCGAAGTTCGCAAATTATTCTAAGTTCTTTTCTCTAGAACACAAAATAGAGAGTTTCAGCTCTCGATTTTTTGCAAATGATTTTTCATGACTAGTCTGACTTTGAGGATTGATATTTTGGTCTTTTTCCTTAGTGGGTTCTAACCTACGAGGACTTAGATGCACGTCTTGATGGGTTGAGTCAATTGAGCTCTATGACATTTTTATTCTTTTTTCATTTGATTAATTGGATCTTTGTAATTTGTTTTTATTGTTTACCATTATGGACTTATTTTTTCATACCAATTTTAAGTTATTCTTGAAATAAAAATATGTATTTAAACTAAAAAAAATAGAAATGTGTAGCAATTTTTGACCTTAACATATTCGTTTGATTAAATTATTCGATTTTAAACATAAACATAATAGATAATCTTGACGTGTTTATTTTGTGTATAATTTTTCATCATGCCAAGACACAAAGAATGATTTTTTATCATTAAAAACTATCAAAACATAGATTATTAAAATATGAAATACACATATCATATAAATTTCAACAAATAATTTAAAATGTACTAATAGAGAAATGAAATATTTTTACAAAAGTATTATATATACATATATAAATATTCAATATTCCAAAAGTCATAAGGAGTTGTGAACCCATGTCCAATGAATGATATAACCTAATGGATCACATACAAAAGCCAATGACATGGACTATTGAAGAAAGGAGAATTTTCTAAGAGTTAGAAAATTCATGATGGATTTTGGAGGAGGCAAAATTGAAGTCATTTTAGATTGATGAATTTAAATGTTAAATTGGTCAAATTAATTTAAGAGTTAAATTAAGATCAATTAATTAAGAGCTAATTAATTGATGTCACATGACTATCAATTGGTCAAAATTAATTTAAGGGTTAAATTATTAATTTCGACTAGCTTAAATAATAAAGCACTTTGACTTGAGAGTTAAGTCAAATTATTATTAATTAAATTAGAGTGTTTAATTTAATTAAGTTTAAGAGTTAATTTTTGGAGAGAAAAATTAAATGAAGGGTTCATTTAATGTGAATTGGAATTTAATTACAAAACATTTCATAAGATGAAATATGTGCTATTCACCAATCACGAGTTAGTGGCCACCTTGGCAAGGTCACTTGGCATCACCTCCTTGAGGATGGTGTGTGACCACTCCTATATATAGATATAGGAGAGTGGCCGACCATAGTAAATGAGGTGTACATGCTTAGTGTGATTTTCTCCTAACAATATTGTGTAGTGGGAATCTAATTTTGTTAGCCTCCCCATATTCTCTCCAACTCCCTCCAACCTCCACTTTCATATTCCCAGCCTTTGTTCTCTCATTCTCTATAAATATTCCAGCCATTCTATAGATAATAGGCTAAAGATTTGGTGTGTGGACTTTTACATTAGAAATAATCTACTTTGGTTGCTCTTGCTCTAGATTGGAGCAGTTTTAGCAATTGATTCTTGCTTGTACTAAGAGTACCTCTGGTGTTCTGATTGGGTTTAATTTGGAGCTATAGAATTGCTAAAGGGTTGAGGAGTTCCAGGAAAAATTTAGCCAAAATGGAGGAGTCCATCTAAAGGAAAATTGATGGAGATTCTGCTGCGCTGGTGAAGAGCCTATTTGACAGTTAGAGAGAGTTTTACTCTTGATCTTCATTTTCTATTCTTACCAAGGTATTTTCCTCATCTAAATCTGAATTTCATGCATGTCTAGATCTTTGTGGTGTTGTGTGAGCTTGTTTATTTAGTATTTTTTCTAAATATTAGATCCTAATTGCATAAAACCTTCAAAAATCATGACCATAGAGACTTATTTCATGATCACGATCAAATGTGTGACCAAGTCCTGCAATCTTGTATAATTTAAGGGTTTCAACTAAATACATACGAAGAAATCACAAATGCATGAGATAGAGATGGCCATTTTAGTAAATATCATTTAATTATGATTGTATCCCAAATAGAATAGTTTTACATGCCAATCTAATTAGTTTACGGGGCACTATTCCAATATTGTTCACAAAGCTGATCCCCTGAAGATGTATTATACCTATATTTATCTATCTCTCCCGATGCAGCTAGCTTAGTACTTACATCAATTGATAAGTTGCTTAGGTATTGTAAGGGGCCAAATGAAACTACGCTATGGTTGAGAAATTTGCACTAGCCCTCATCATAGCAGCTCAACGACTAAAGCCGTATTTCAAATCACATAATGTTATTATCTTGATAAACTAGCTTCTCAAGAACATGTTGTCAAAGCTAGATGTGTTTGTTAAACTTACCAGATAAGCCATTGAGTTGTACGAATTTGACATCAGCTACAAGCTAAGGACAACTATCGAGGCTCCAGCATTGGTAGACTATTTAGTTGTATGAATCTTCCTAGCTAATGAGAAACATGCTCAATTACCTCGAAGCTCCAATTGCTAGACATGAAAACTTTTAAGGTATGAGAGTTCACATAGTTCATTGTTAACTTCTTCTCTTGCTTGGGACATAATTGACCAACTATCTTATGAGATACTTCTCATCGATTATGCATCATAACCTATTTTTTCTTACATACGTGATCAACCATGGCTACAACTAGCATAAATCAAGCTCGTTTCCCCCAATCATTCTAACATTCTAGTTAATCATTGTTTATTTCTGCTCATTGATTTCTACCGAATAAGGAATTTACCCAATATTATGGCTCAAACTACATAACAAAGTCTTTAGCATGTGGTATTAACTTCAATATATTATTTATATGTTAGGTGTACTTCTGCCTTATAGGAGCATATACAAGTTGTTGAAATAATGCCCTGCAAGCCAATTAGATTGGCAAATATAACTACTCCATATAATAGTTTTGATTGAATGATAATTAATAAAATAGCTATCTTCATCTTATGCATTTATGATTTCTTCAGATGTATTTAGTTGAAGCCCTAAAATCACACTAGACTACGGGACTTCATCACGCATATGATGGTGATCAGGATTTCAAATATTCCAAATCATAAAATCTTATGAGATATGACATCTAAGATTTGAATAAACTTGAACTAACGATTCATATTCCAAGGAGTCAGTTATTACCTGATTTCATAGGCAATCTATGTTAGACATGGATGCATGTTAGAGGATGCTTGTTAGAGAACAAGTTCATTAAAGGTCTGCTTAGAGAATCTATGAGGTAACTATAATGGCACGTCGGTAGTGGCAAGTTCTCTAGCTTATGATTGTGTATATAATTAGTCCTTTGACTTGAGGTTCCATAGTAACCTTATATTTAAGTCCTTGCACTTTGATTTTGCTCTGACCACATAGCGAGTCGCGTAGGCTTACATTGGGCACAAGTTCCCTAAGTACAGAGATTGGTGAGTTCCAAGATGGGATTTATTTTTCCTATCTCTAAAGAATGGGTTGATTTTCTATGTATTTTAAGATGATCGATTCCAATATATCTTTATGCAAGATGACATAACAATTTAGAAAAGAAGTTATCCAAAGTTGAGGTTATAATGAGGAATCGAACATCAGGAATAGATACATAGTTATCGAGGCTATTATGGAGCTAGCAAATATCTTATCCTATGCCTCTTTTGGGAGAAAGGAAATAGGAGAACTGTAGTTGTATGGCAATCAAAAGTAGTATTGGTTTACCTTGTAATAATTCATTCATCCAATTTGTTGGGCTCCATGAGCTTGTTGCTAAACATTAACTATGGAAATTAGGTACTCTTTAATTAATGGAGATTAATTGATAGAGTTGTTTGTTTAAATGAGTTTAAACTAATTGAATATTTTTAACCTTCAAAATATCACAAAACTTGTGAGCCCATATCTAATGAATTGGTGAACTTAAATTGGTCACACACAAAATCCTAAGAATACTCTTATTTGATAAGAGGATTTTCCGTGAATTAGAAAATGCAATATGGTGGGTTTTGCTTAAGGGAGAGAGAATAAGTTGGCTAATTATTAATTGGTTACTCTAGCTTGATTAATTTAAGTTTTAAATTAATCAAAATAATTTAAATAGTAAAATTAGACCAATTAAATTAAGGAGTGAATTTAAATCATGCCATGTAACATTTTAATTAATCAAATCAACTTAAATAGTTAAGTTGATTTATTAACTTAAGGAGTTAAGTTAAAATAATTAAATTAAAGAGTTAATTTAATTAGTTAGGGAATTTAGTTTTGGAGGAAAAATAAAATGGATGAGTCCATTTGAATTTATTGAGTTGGAATTTTTAATTTATGACAGAATTAAATCTAGCAAGGTGGCATATATGGGCAAGGTATGAAGAAAGCTTCCAAAAGCATCCTATCACACTATAAATAGCCTAAGGTCACCAACAATAGCTAGCTAATTTCCATGCTTCCATTTTTTTCTCCAAATGGTAGCACAACTCATGTGTTGAGTAACTATCTCGATTCTTTCCCTTTTTTTTTCTTCCAAAAAACCACCTACCTTTTTGTCTCTCCTATTATCTTCTTCCTCCTTTATGTTCTAGCTTGGATTATGAGGAATTGAGAGTTCTATTAGGTGTGTGGATCACCATTAGAGGCTTCACACTTGAGGAGCTAGGAATCGAAGATTAATCCACTGTTGGTGGCTTATTTTTGAAAGAGCTTTGGACCAATTTTGGAGCTAATTTTTCCTCCAGATTTTTGGCCATTTTGAGGCTATTTTGGAGATCGTTTGGTGAGAAAAAGTTTCTGCCACAAGGTGCTTTTGGAGTGGTGAAGTAGTTCCTTGAAGAAGAGAGTTATGATCTTGCTTTGGAATAATCCATGAGGAAGATGTAATTTTTTACCTTGATTTTTTGTTCAAAGGTAATCTTCTTGCTTGTAAATCCTAGTTTATGACATGATGATGATTCTTGGTTAGGAGATGCAAGTTAATTTTGCATTTTTTTTGTTTTAATTATGGATCGTTGCACCTCTTATTGCTTCAAGTGGTATCAGAGCCATCTTCATGTCTAAATTAGGATTTTATTGAATTAATTCATGTGATGGATTGATACTAAATCTCCAAATCCTTGATTCAATTGATAAATTTGAGACTTTGGAGATAATACATGTGGCTCTTGATGTTTTGAATTAAAAATATGTCAATATGTGTTTAATTGTTAATTCATATGTTAGCGTGAGTTTTATTTCAAATTTCATGATGTTACTATTGATTTAGCAAAGGATCATGTCATATGTTGATATAGGATGTTGATTATAGCTTTAAGTTATTTTTTCTATTTTTGGAGCCAATTAGATTGGAGTTTATTGGAGATTTTTGAAAAACATGATTCTTTCTTAGATTTGATTTTTGAGGCACTTTGAGCACTTTAATTTATAGCTTTAAAGGTGCTTATAATGTAAAAATTATTCATAATTTGTACGTAATTGAGTTTTGGAGGTTTCCATAAGTTTTCCTGCACAAAAGAGCATGAAATGACCTTATGACACCTAGGTGGCCAAAGGCGTGGTTGCTGCCCAAGTTGCCAGTGCCCAACCAATAGCGGGTGCGCTATACGTGTGCTTGTCACACTACTAGGTAGGTATTCTGGGCAACTGCCAACCAGGCTGCCTTAAAGCTGCTTTGAGGCCTTATTTTGTGTATTTTGTTGCTCTTAACTTCTTTATTTCATACACTTTTTCATGCACAAATGTTGTGTAAGTGCTTAAAGAAATGTTAGATATTTTTGCTTGCTTTCAAAGTCAAATTTATGTTAATCTTCAAGTTTGTGCAAAAATGTGATGCATACGAGTCATGTTATTTTTTCCCCTAATTTGTTGTTTATGTGGTGAGCATTTAATTATTGGATTGAATGTCAATTCTAGCTATTGTTCATTTAATTGTTGAATAGATGATGGATGAATAGAGAAGAACATAAGCCTTTAATTTGGTTTTATTAAATTGATTGAATGGGTTGTATTAAATGGGGTTTGTATGCCTCTTAAGTTTCTATCTTGTAATTGTTATGAATGTAGAACTCTAGGGGTGAGGTTTTCTTTACTCTTGTAAATTGTAACAAGGAGGCAAAGGAGGCCAAGATAATCAAGTAGGCATGAAAACCTATGAATGTATAGGGATATATTCATGTAATAAATATGATATATTAATTTAATTGACCCATCTAAAATCAACTAAGTTGTGCACATATAGCTCTAAATACACTACTTGGTTTAAGGTTCATAGTCATCCCACCTTAGAAGCATACTAGGTTTATTTACTTATTTATGCTTTCTTTATCCTATTGATGTATTTGATGCATATTTAGGATAGAGAACCTAAATAAGCAAGCATAAAAATTAATGAGATCTTACAAGCAAGCAAACTCCTCAACTTAGAGAAATCTAAATTCATCAAAATATTAAGTTAAATTGGATAATATTAAATCAGGTTTAAATATCCAAGCTTTCTACCATTAAACAAGTGACATGGGATAATACTTTAATTTTTGGGTTAGCTTATAAGTCATGGTACACATTATTTAAGCAAAACTATAATCCCTACCTAGGATGATGTACTTTAATTTAAAATTCATCATGATATTGTCTCACAAATAGTGGAATGATCATGGCTGAGTTTATAATTAAAGATTGTTTGGTACATTTAACTTAACACCTAGCAGTATAGATGTCACACAAATCGTGAGTCTATATGAAAAGTGAGGCAAAATATATCAAGAATTGCATTGAGATGCAATTGGCAATAGTTGCTGATATAACCACATGAGGCACAAGAGAGCAAGATGGTTATTTTGGCATTGGAGGGTAAAATAGAGATTGCAACATACCAATGGGACCTATCACAAGAGAAAAAGTAAAGAGGCTATAAGATGACTTTGCAAATTTGGCTTAGTCATTTATTGAAGAGATGCATCAAGAAAGGGATAAAGAAGAGAAAAACATGTCAAGAAGCTAAAAGAATGAAATTAGACAGCCCATCACCTTGTGCTTGGTATATAAGAATTGAAAAGGCCCAAGAAGGCCAAAAGAAGTCTGAAACACATGGGACTCGTGGAGAAAAGAAAAGGCTTAACTAAGTCATACTGTAATTCCTAATTGGATATGAGCTTGAACTATTATTTGTAGGCATAATTTATGTCATATTTTAATTAGGGCTTACAAGGAGAGTATAAATACTTTCTTAAAAATGTGTATGGTAGGTTTTTCATGAATATTGATTTATTTTCTACGCTTTTCTCTTAAGAAAAACCACGACATTGCTTGTTACATCAAGAAATTGAATAGGTTCTTTCAAGGTACTAATTTCTTCTAGTGTTTATTCAATTTTTGATTCTTATGCTCAATTATTTGCATTTCTGAGATCAAGTGTTGTAGGGGTTCAACAAGGAGGGTTTTTATTTTAGGGTTTGTTCAATATTAAATTGTGTGTTTGGGGTCTTGAGATCATTATATCCCTGGGGTTCTACATGATTTGATATCTAGAGCCAACTTAAGATAAATTCATATCTTATTTTTATTTCTTGTAGGAAGAACAAAAATTCAAAAAACAATTGGGGTCCATTTTGTTCATCTATGAAAAATGGATAGATCTCCTATGTATTTTAAAATGATCGATTTTAAGAAATTCTTGCGCAAAATAATATGACAATTTAGAGAAAGATTTTTCCAAATTTGAGGTCATAACGAGAAATCAAGCATTAAGAATAGATATATAGTTATCGAGGCTATTAGGGAGTTAGGAAATATCTTGCCCTAAGCTTGTTTTGGAAAATAGGAAATGAAAGGACCGTTTTTGCATAGCAATCATAAGCGATAACAGTTAACCCCTCAATTAATTCTTCCAATTGGTTGGGCTCTATAATCTTGTGCTAGACATTGATAATAGAGATTGCGTACTCTTCAATTAATAGAGATTAATTGAAAGAGTGATTAGTTTAAAAGAGTTTAGACTAATCAAAATATTTGATATTTAATAAATTATAAAGATTTGTGAGCTCATGTCTAATTAATTAGGGAACCCAAAGGGTCACATAGAACACTCTCACTTGATTGAAGAAATTATCTAAGGAGTTAGATAATTTGAGTGATCAAGTTCATTTGGGAGGAGAGAGAGAGAGAGAGAGAGAGAGAGAGAGAGAGAGAGAGAGAGAGAGAGAGTTGGCTAATTATAAATTGGTCACTATCACTTGATTAATTTAAGTGTTAAGTTAATCAAAGTAATTTTTTGGTGCTATATGTTAATTTAATTAGTCAAAGTCAAGTTAAAAAGTTAAGTTGATTTAATTAACTTAAGGGATCAAATTAAAGAGTTAAACTAATTAGTTTGGGAACCTAATTTTGGAGGGAAAATTAAATGGAGTTCACTCAATATTAGTGATTTGGCATTTTTAATTTATGCAACTTGACTGGCAAATTTGTATTCTGTGTTGCATTGTGAAGTGTGTGCGATAGAAGCTTCCTAAGCTTCCATTTCACACTATGAATACAAACCACTTCTCCTCATCGCTAGCCACTTGACACACAAATTCTAGTAACATTTTTCTCCAATCAAGTGGTGATCTCATGTGTTGAGAGAAACCATTCTCTAGATTCCCTCATACAACTTTCTCTCTCCAATAACTTCCTCACACTTTCTCCATCATCGTCCTTACATCTCTAGCTAATTAAGAGAGGATAGAGAGTGATTTTAGGTTATGTGGACTTCTTTAAAGGCTTAGCACTTGATGAGTTCCTAAATTGGTGAATATGTTGGAATAATACCTCACATCCAATTAGAATTGGCATGTAATAACTATTCTAATTATGAAACAATCTAGATTGAATTGTATTTTATAAAATGGCTTCTTCATCTTATGCTTTTTATACATCACTTGCATTTGGTTGAACAACTTAAATAATGTAAGACTACAGGACTTTGTCATATATATGATGGTGACCATGAAATAAGTCTCTAAGGTCATGATTTTAAATATTCCAAGTCATAGAATCTTATGAGAAGAGGCTTCTAAGATTCAGTTAGACTTGCACTAATGATGCATACTCCAAAGGATTGAATATTACCCCATTTCAAATGGAGTCTATGTTAAACATAGACATATGTTAGTGGATGCTTGCTAAAGAACAACTTCACTAGATAGCCATAATGGCATGTCGGTAGTGGCAAGTTCTCAAGCTTACAATAGTGTATATAATTAGTCCTTTGACTTGAGGATCCATAGAAACCTTGTGTTTAGGTCCCTATGCTTTAACTTTGCCATAACCACATAGTGGGTTATCTAAGGTTTAGATTGGGCATAAGCTACTTAAATATGGAGGTTTGTGAGATTCAAGAAGGGATCTGTTTCCTCGTTATTATGAAGAATGAATGCATCTCCTATGTATTCTATAATGATTGATTTCATTAAATCCTTACTCAAGGTAGTATGAAAATTTAGAAAAGGTGTTTTCCAAGGTTGAAGCAAAAAGAGGAATCGAACATTGGATGTAGAGACATAGTTATTAAGGCTATTAAAGAGCTGACAAATATCTTGCCCTAGCCCTCTTTCAGGAGATAAAAGATGAAAAAACTGTCTTTTCATGGTAGGCGTAAGCTGTTCATCAAGATATAATTCATTCATCTAATTAGTTAGGTTCTATGCACTTCTTGTTATACATTGACCATGGAGATTGGGTACTCTTTAATTAATAGAGATTAATTGAAAGAGTTATTAATTTAAATGAGTTTAAATTAATACGAATGTTTTTATATTCAAAATATCACAATGAGTTGTGCGCCTATGTCTAATGAATGGATGAATCTAATGGGTCACACATAAAAGCTTAAGGAAACTCTTATTTGATGAGAGGAATTTTCTATGGAGATAGAAAATTACTTGTTTGCTATTTTGGCTGAAGGAGGAAAAAAAATTGACTAATTATTTATTGGTCAATTTGGCTTGATTAATTTAAGTGTTAAATTAATAAAAATAATTTAAGGAGTTAAATTAGGCCAGTTAAATTAAGATGTTAATTTAATTATTGCCATATGACAATTAATTAGTCAAGTTAATTTAAAGAGTTACGTTAGCTCTAGATAGCTTAAAGAATTAAGTTAATTAACTTAAGGATTTAAGTTAAATTTATAAAATTAAAGCGCTAATTTAATTAAATGAGGAATTCAAGTTTTGGAGGCAAATCAAATGGAAGAATCCATTTGAATTATGAAAGTTGGCATTTCAATTTATGAAATGAAATGCAAATGCAAATTTGGCAAGTTGTCACATGTGAGCCCATGTCCAATGAATGGTAGAACCAATTGGGTCACACACAAAATTCAATTAGCTTTCTAAGTGATGGAAAAAAATTTCTAAGTGTTCGAAAATCAACTCCTAATGGACCGATTTTATGGTGCCAATTTTGAAGGTCATTTTTTGCTTGATTAGTTTGAGTTTAAATTAATCAATCAATTTAAGGAGTTAAATTGGACTAATAATTAAGAAGTTAATTTATTTGGTGCCAACATGACCATTAGTTGGTCAAGTTAACTTAAAGAGTTAAGTTAACAAAACAAGCTTAAAGAGTTAAGCTAGTTTGGCTTAAAGAGTTAAGCCAAAGGACAACTAATTAAATTAAAAAGTTTAATTTAATTAATGGGAAGAATGAATTTTGGAGAAAAATTCAAATGAAGAGTTTATTTGAATTAGCATCTTAATTAATTTGGAATTAGATTTCAAGCATAATTAAAATGCACATAAAATTCAAATGAGATTTGAATTTAATTTTCCACCTTGGCAACCCCACTTGGCCACCCCTTCCTCATGGAATGTGTGATGCCACCTTGGCAATACACCATTCAGCATCTAAATATAGATATAGAGAGAGAGGATGGGCCAATGTATAGCATCATTTGTGAAGAATTCAATTCTTTGCAATTACTCTCCAAAATCCTCTAGCAAGCATTGCATTTATGTTGAAAGCTTTGCTCTGTTCTTCTTGCTTCCAACTTAGAATCAGCCTCCACCATTATTCTATCTCTGGTCTTACTCCAGCTTATAGATTAAAGATTTTGGAAGATCTAATTAGTGTATGGATTATAACTATAGAGGCAAGCAAGTTAGTTTACTTGATTTTGAAGATCCATCTGCACAGAGCCCGGATTGGAGAATTTTTTTAGGGAGTTCCAGAAAGATTTTTGATCCAAAATTTTTACAAAGAGTTCTTAAAGGTGTTGAGAAAATCCAGAAATTTTCTCAGAATTTTTGAAAGAGTTTTGGTTAGGCAATATTTACACTCTTTAGTTGCACCAATTACAGGATAAGAGTTCACAAGTTTCTCCTTGAATATTGCTTTTCAAGGTAATGATTCAACCAAATATGAATCCCGAGCATGATTTGATCCTTGCTATACTTGTAAACGCTAGTTAAATTCATGCTTTTGAAGTTTTGATAATTGGATCCTAGTGCCTTGCTTTAATTTAATCCATTATTGAGGTGTAGAATAGATCCTTAGTGTTGGAATAGTGCCCTGCAGCCAATTAGAATGGGGTATAATACTATATTTCTTTTGATACAATTTTGATTTAATGATATTCTTATTGAATGGTCATCTTCATCTTATGCTTATTATATTTCATTGGTATTTGGTTGAAGCCCATAAGATGCACAAGACGTATGATGGTGATCATGAACAAGTCTCTATGGTCATGATTTTAAATATTCCAAGTTATTGAATCTTATGAGATGAGGCATCTAAGATTTGAATAAACTTGCAGTATTGATGCATATTCTAAGGAGTTGGATATTAACGTCACATATAACACTAGGATCCAATTATCAAAGCTCAAAAATGCTAAAATAACAAGGCTACACATGAAGCCAAAGATCTAAACATGCCATAGATTTAGATTTGGTATGAAAATTACCTTGATTTTTTCAAAATCTAAGGAAACTAGGAAGAAGCTTTCAACTTTTTGAAACGGTCCCCTAGTAGCATAGTGGTTTCCAAGAAATGTTTGCCCAACCAAATGACTTTTCCTCTACTTGAAAATTTGACTAGAACTCACCAACACCTTGGTAGAACTACAGTCTAAAATTTAACTAGAACAAAAACCGAAAGGCTCTCCGAAAAAGCCTCCAAGCAATTGCCAAAAATAGAGGATCTCCAAAGCCTAGTAATTCAATTGACTTGCTTCTAATGATAATATCCACACACCAATGCCCAATCCAACTCTCCTCAATGTTAGCTGAATCACAAAGACGAGAAATGTAAGGATGAAGCCTTAATTTGAAGGTAGGAGTAGTTTAAAAAAAGTGAAGCTTCAACACATGAGGCAACACTTGGGAAATTGGAGGGGAATTGAGAGAATCAAATTCTAGCTTGCAAATACGGTCCTTTCATTTCCCATCTTCTAAAAGAGATCTAGGGCAAGATATTTGTCAGCTCCTTAATAGACTCAATACTATATTTCCATTCCCAATGTTCGATTCCCCTTTATGACCTCATCTTTGGAAAACTATTTTTCTAAATTGGCGTACTACCTTACGCAAGGATTTCTTGGAATTAAACATTAATGAATAGATAGGAGATGTATTCACACTTCACAACTACGAGGAGTTGGATTCCTTATTGGATCTCATAACCTATTTATCTAAGTAGCTCATACCTAATCTCTATTTGCACAACCCCTCATGTGGCTAGGGAAGGGTCAAAGTATGAGTACCTAAACACATGGATGTTATGGATCCTTAAATCAAAAGACTAATTATATGCACAAGTATAAGCTAGAGAACATGCCTCTACTAACTTGCAACTTTGGCTATATAGTAGGTTTTTTAGATGGGTCTTTAGTGCTTTGTTCTCTAACGAGCACCCACAAACATGTACCTATATCTCATTTGGCCTTGCTCATGAAACGGAGTAATATCCAACCCTTGGATTTATGCACTGTTAGTGCAAGTCTAACTAGATCTTAGATGCCCTGTCTCATAAGATCTTACGTCTTGATAGATTTAAGACCACGATTGTGTAAGACTTGTTTCATGATCATTATTAAGTGTACTGACTAAGTCTTGTAGTCTTATATGATCTAAGGGCTTTAACCATACGCTAGTGAAGTAAATATAAGCATAAGATGAAGATAGCTATTTAAAGAATATCATTTAATAAAAGATTATATCATAAGTGAAATAGTTTACTTGTCAATCTAATTAGCTTGCGGGGTAATATTCCAATAATCTCTTACTTGCCATAAAGTCAGTTCCCCATAGTCTTAAGACCCATCTTCTCAAGAAGTCCCTCAAAGACCTTTCATGATAGAGGTCTAGTTAGTAGATTTGTTATATTCTCTTCTAAGGTAACTCCCTACACTTAGATGTTGCCTCTATCAATGATCTCTCGGATCGAATAATAACACCTCAAAATGTGCTTAGATTGCTAATGAGATCTTAGCTATTTAGCTTACGTTGTTGTCATAGAAGATAACAACTAGCTCAACAATGCTAGGTACTATATCCAACTTTTGGATGAAAATTTCTATCCAAACACCTTCATTTGTAGCCTTTGATGCCATAGTATATTCTGTCTTTGTGGTTAAACTTTGTAGCCTTTCTATATATGGTATCTTGTTTAGAACTCTTCCAACTCACTATGCTATTATTGAGGCAAAATATAAATCTAGAAGTAGATTTTTGGTTATTTACATCAGATTGGAAACTAGAATACTAAAACCTATTAAGTTTCAATTCTCTATTACTGTATACTAAAAATAAGTCTTTAGTCCCTCTCAACTACTTAAGGATTATTTTAATAGCCATCCAATGACATTCACCAAGGTTAGATTGGAAATGACTTGTAACACTTAGAGCGTGTGCCACATTCGGTCTTGTACATTGAACAACATATATTATGCTCTCAATAGTAGATGCATAAAGTCTGTAGGACATTCTTTATCTTTCGTCATTAGTTTTAGGGGCCATAAACCTAGAGAGACGAATGCCATGTCTTATAGGGAGGAATCCCCTCTTGGATTCTTCCATACTAAACCTCTTTAGCATCTCATCAATGTATGAGGTTTAAGAAAGCGCCAGCATCGTCATCGATCTATTTGAATAGATATATATTCCTAATACATAGTATGCTTCTACCAAATATTTTATGGAGAATTGAGTAGAAAACCATGCTTTAGTATACTCTAACATTTCTCTCTCATTGCTAATGAGAAGAATGCCATCAACATAAAGTACAATAAACTGTACACTACACCTACTAGCCTTCTTGTATACACAAAGTTCATAAACATTTTTTACCAAGCCAAACGATTTGACTATCTTATCAAAATGTATGTTCCAACTTCAGAACGCTTGTTTGAGTCCATACATGGATCTCTAGAGTTTGTAAACCCTTCACTCACTTTATTTGGATAAAACTCCTTGTGGTTGTTCCATAGAGATTTCTTCTTTAATGTTTTGATTGTGGAAAGTGGTTTTTACATTTATTTGCCATATTCCATAGTCACAATATGAGACTATGGCAAGTAAAATCTAAATAGACTTAGGCATTACGATCGATGAAAAGGGTTTCCTCGAAAGTAATACTAGGTCTTTGAGTGTAACCTTTTGCTATTAGATCACCTCTTTATTGACTCTTAGCTTTCACTTATAGATCTATTTGCAGCCAACAAGAACTATTCCCTCTGATCAATCGACCAAAATCTATACTTTGTTGGAGTACATAAAGTCCATTTAGGATTTCATGGCTTTAAGCCAATGTCCTGAGTCTATGTCCAACATAGCTTCCTTATAGGTCTTCAAATTGCTAATCGATTGACCAATCTCATAAGGGAATTCGATCCTTTTGATTTGCTTCTTGATTCAGTCCTACCTTCTTAGAGGGTGTGTGTAAGGCTCTTGTTGCTCATTTGTTTCTGCCACTTGTGGAATTTGATGATCATCTTGAACTTTATCAAGTTTAACAACAATGCCATTTTTATGTAATAGAAATTCTTTTTCAAAAAAGTTGGCATTCCTGAAACAAACATCTTTTATTTCGATGGATCATAAAAGTAACAACCCAAAGACTCTTTTGGGTATCCCATAAACTTGCACAAGATGGATCTACAATCCAACTTGTCTCCCACTAACTACTTGACGTAAGTGGGAGAACCCTAAACCTTTAGATAATGAAAAGAGAGTGCTTTGCCATACCACATCTCATGCAACATTTTTGGCATCGACCTTGAAGGTATTACATTTAGTAACATTGTCATCGTATCTAAAGCATATCTCCAAAAGGATTTGGGCACATCAAAAAAGCTCATCATGGAATGTATCTTATCTAACAAAGTTTGATTTCTCATCTCGGCTACTCCATTATATTAGGGTGTGCTGGGTAGAGTCCATTGAGAGATAATCTCATTCTAATTTAGATAATTCAATAATTTGATACTTAAGTATTCTCCTCCTCAATCTAATTGAAGAGCTTTAATACTAAGTCCCTTTTGCTTTACTACTTCATTCCTATACTCTTTGAACCTTTCAAACGCTTTAGACTTGTACTTCATAAGATACACATGCCCGAATCGACTATAATCATCGGTAAAGGTAATAAAGTAAGAATAGCCTCGTTTTGCACTAATTCTTAGTGGGCCACAAACATTCATATGGATCAAATCCAAAAGACTTGTGGTACACTTCGTTTATCCTACAAAAAGAGCCTTAATCATTTTTCCCTTCAAACAAGATTCATAAGTAGAAAGGTCCTCAATTTAGTATTTTGAGAGCTTCTAACTTGATTATCTTATTTTTAAAGATATGTCCAAGTCTTGCACACCAAAATTAACTCCTTAATTATTGGTCTAATTTAACTCTTAAATTAATTGATTAATTTAACCTTTAAATCAATCAAGCCAAAATTGACCCTCAAACTTGGCCCCAAAAATTGGTCCACCAGGAGACACCATTTTTTAATGCCTTAGAAAATTCTCTCCATTGGAAGCTAATTAAATTTTGTATGTGACCCAATACGTTCTACCATTGGACATGAACTCACAACTCTTTGTGACTTTTGAATATCTTATATTCATTCTAGTTTAAAATTCCTTTTAAATTAGTCAACTTAATTCAATTAATCTCATTAATTAAATAGTACTCAATCTCTATGGTCGATGTCCAACCTCAAGCCCATAAAGCCCAACTAATTCACCGCAATAAATATTCTAGAGAACCATCATTGCTCTACGTATACCATGCAAATACGATCCTTCCATCTCCTATCTCCCAAAAATGGTCTAGGGCAAGATATTTGTCGACTCTCTAATAGCCACAATACTATATCTTTTCTCAATGTTCGATCCTTGTTATGAGACCTCACCTTTGGAAAATTCTTTTTCCAAATCATCACACCACCTTGTGCAAGGATTTCTGGGAATCGATCAACATAGAGCACATAGGAATGTACTCACACTTCACAACAGCAAGGAGTCAAATTCCATCGTGGATCTCACAAACCTTTATGCCAAGTAGCTTGTACCCAATCTCAACCCAAAAGACCCACTAGGTGGTCAAAAAAGAGTCAAAGCATGAGGTTTGGACAAAAGGTTACCATAGATTCTTAGGTCAAAGGACTAATAATATACACCCGCATAAGCAACAAAACTAGTCACTATCGACTTGTCACTACGACTATCTAGTGGATTCTCCAGTGGGTCTTTAGTATCTTATTCTCTAATAAGCACCCATTAACATGCACCCATATCTTATACAGTTGCATATGGAATAAAGCAATCTCGAACCCTTAGATTTATACATAATTAGTGCAAGTCTATCTGGGTCTTAGATGCCCCGTCTCATAAGATCCAATACTTTGAAGATTTAAGATCACGACCATATGAGACTTATTCCATAGTCATCAAACTAAGTCCCTTAGTCATAGGTGATCTAAGGGCTTTATCCAAATGCTAGGGAAGTGAAACAAATCATAAGATGAAGATGGCCATATAAAGAATATCATTCAATCAAAATTGTACCATGAGTGAAACAGTTTACAAAGCCAATCTCATTGGCTTGCAGGGCATTATTCCAATAGGCACTCAGTCATGGGGTATGTCATGAAGTAGTCTTAAATGAACATTTGATTAGCAGGTCTGACTTAACACCTAGCAGTATAAATGGTGCACGATCACATCATTCTATATGAAAAGTGATGCAAAATATTTTTAGAGTTGCATGAGATGCAATTAGCAAATATTACTTACCCTTTCATTGTTAGCAAATGGCACTCAGTCATGGGGGTTTGCTTGCAAGTCCTAATGATCTTGATTCTCACTAGAAAATGAGATTTCTTGAATTCTTCTAGGAGGTGAAGGATTTGATAAAATAATGGGAGGAAAACAAGCTTGAAAGACCATGAACATGTTGTTAATATCAATATTCAATCATGTGCTTATGCTCTTCCTTTCATCTATAGTAAATTTTTGAAATCTTCAAAAATAAAATGGCTAAGAACCCATTCCACACTATTTTGGAAACCAAAAAACTAAGTGGGCCAAACTTTTGTGATTGGTTGAGAAACTTGAAGATAATTATAGACTCTGAAAAGAGGACCTATGTCCTTGATCAAAGTCTACTAGGGATACCTTAGGTGATGATGCTACCGATGAGGTCCGTGAAGTGTTCACTAAGTTTGTAGATGATGTTCTACAAATGAGATGCCTCATGATGGCTTCCATGACAAATAAGCTTCAAAAGATTCATGAGTATATAAAGCATGCTTGTGAGATCTACAACTAGCTAGAGTTGTATAGTGTACAAACAAGACAAGAAAGCTTTACTTTGTTTAGAAGGCTCTTTAGGTCAAAAATGGTTGAGGGTTCTAGTGTCCATGATCATGGCCTCAAGATGATTGCACTCATAAAGCAGCTTAGACAACATGATATGATCATGGAAAATGAACTCTATATGGATTTGATCCTACCATTATTGCTTTCCTCATTTGACTAATTCATTATGAACTTTAATATGTCCAAGCAAGAGGTAATGGTTAATAAATTAGTGAATACATTGGTGACGATCGAGGTGATGATGTAAAAAGAAAAGCCTTTTATGCTTGCTTTCTCCCCTAACTCTAGGGCCTTTAGTGGACCAAGAAATGAAGGTAAAAGGATGAAGAGTTCTTTCTCAAAAGGGAAGCAACCTTTGAAGGGTTCGAGGGGTGTCAAGAAAAAGAAAGAGGCTAAGACTGATGCAAGTTGTTTGCATTGTGGTGAAAAATGGGCACTGGAAAAGAAACTGCAAAGCTTACCTTGCAAACTTAGAGAAGGGTATGTACTTTTTTAAATTACACTTAACGACTAATTCTTCCTCATGGATATTTAATACCCAATGTGGTTCTCAACTTTGTAATTCATTACAGGAGATAGAAAGAAGAAAGAATCTTCATGAAAGAGATATGATCCTCTACCTAGAAAATGGAGCAAGAAGTGTTGCCATAGTCCAAGGTGTCAAGTTAGATTTGAAAAATGCTTGCATTACACTAAATCCTTGTTATTATGTACCTTCTCTTGTTAAGAACATCATGTCTATTCGCATTTTTGATAATGAAGGATATGATTTTTCTATACTGAATGGGATGCTAAAAGCGTTAAAGAATGATTCATTAATTATGTAAGGTACACTAAATAATAGATTATACATACTTGATTCTTAACCTTCATCAATTGGTCAAGTTAACTTAAAAAGTTGAGTTAACAAATTTAGCTTAAGGAGTTAAGCTAGTTTGGCTTAAAGAGTAAAGTCAAAGGATAATTAATTAAATAAAGAGTTTAATTTGATTAATTAGAAATAATGAATTTTGGAGAGAAAACTCAAATGAGATTTGAGATTACATTTTAATTAATTTGAAATGAGATTCCAAATGTAATTAAGATGCAAATGAAATTCAAATGAGATTTGGATTCAAATTTTACTATGTTGGCAACTCCATATGGTCGCCCCCCTCATGCATTGTGTGATGCCAACTTTACATCACACATTTTCAGTATCTATATATAGATATAGATAGAGGAGGTTGTGCTTATGCTTATTGGTGTGAAGAATTAGATTTTTTCTTTCCCTCTAAAACCATTTTCAAGCTAGTACTCATGTGTTGAAAGCTAAGCTTTCTTCTTCTTTTTCTTACCCAAAATTCAGCCTCCACCATTAGCAAATCTCTAGTCTTGCTCCAGCTCATAGACTAGAGATTTAGGAAGATCTCATTGGTGTGTGGATCTTTACAATAAAGGCAAGACATGTGACTTGCTCATTTCTAGAGATCCAATTGCATGGGGTCTTACTTGGAAATTTTCTACAGGGAGTTCTAGATTGCCAATTGCTCAAAAACTTTAAATGAAGGTTCTCCAAGGTGTTGAATAGCTCTAGATACTTTTTTAGAATTTTTTCAAGTGATTTGATAGGGCGATTGTCGCAATCTTCTCACTGTGCTATTAGTAAGCGGATTCTAGAATCAATGAAGTGATCACTTGGTACTCCTTTGATTTGCTTGTCAAGGTAATCCTCTATCTAAATCTAAAACCTAGGCATGATTAGATCACTTGTTACTCCTTGTTTAGCTTGTAGGCACTAGTTACTTTCATGTTTTGAAGTTTTGATACTATATCCTAGTGCCTTACTAGCCTTCGATGCCAATGCATGGGAAGCCTCAAACCAAAGGTGCATTATATGCTAAGTATATGCTCACAACTTTCCACCTAAGTGTGACCTATGTGATCGAGTCTCATCACACAAAGATAGTAACGTTGTCAAGATATATACTATTTTGGTAGAAGGCTTGGATTAATTAAAACTCCTTTTAATTTGAATTTATTTTGACTTAATATTTGAAAGCACTTTGACATTCTAAGTGCAGGGTTTTGCTTGCTTGTAAAAATCTCATCAATTTGATCTTCTTATTTAAGTTTTCTATATTCTAGCCATGTATCTCATACATTAACAAGATATGAAAATAACAAAAAAGTAAATGCACTAAGCATGCTCCTACGGTAGGACGACCATGATCCTAACCAAGTGGTGCACTTAGAGTCATAGGTGCACCACCTAGTTGATTTCAAGTGGATTGATTACATCTAACTATTACATAAGTGTGTCCCCATACATTCATGGGTTTTCAAGCCTCCTTTGGTCTTCTTTGCTCCTTGCAACTTTTACAAAAGAAAGAAACCTTTACTCCTAGTGATTCTACTCTCTAACGTTTACAAGATCATATAAAAAGGCATGCAAGCCTCATTTAATACAATCCATTTCAATAACTTGAAACAAATAAAATCAATATTATAAAGGCTCATGATTATCCCTACTCATTCATCATTCATTCAACAATTAAATGAACAATAAATAAATCTAGTATTGACATTCAATTCCAACAATTAAGTACTTATCTCATAAACAATTAATTGGCCAAGCAAGATATAACATAACATTTATGCATAATTATTCAAGATTAACTTTAACAAGTTTTTAAAAGTAATAAAAATTATCAAACATAATTTTGTGAACTTGCACAACACTTGTGCATCTATTATGTGTGAAATAAAACACTTTTGGACACTAAAGGAACTAAAAAAACACTCAAAACTTATATCCTCTCCAAATAACTATTGCCAACCCAACTTGGGCACCCAGCTGGGTAGCAAGCATGAGCTTGGCATGCTAGCAACTTGGCCAACACCCGGAGGTGGTTGGCAACAACCTCTATTTAGGAGTCAAGACCAAGTTAAGTGATTTTATACTCAATTTTTGTGCACCAAAAAATTTATGAAACCTCCTAAATATTAAATCACACAATATAGATGAAATTTCAGATCTAAAACACCTTCTAAAACTAAAATTTCAAGTGCTTAGTCATGCTTATATAAACAAGTTTAAGTAAAAATCACATTCTTCAAAAATCTCTAATAAAGTTCAATCATATTGGATCTAAAAATGACGAAAATACCTTAAGGCCAAATTTAACATGTTATATCACCATATAATATTAATTTAATTGCAAATCAAAATTCAATATTAGCAACTATGAATTAACACATACTAATAATATGAATTAATACTTAAAACACATATTAGCATGCTTTCAATTCATCAAGCAAGAAGCCACACACAACATTATCCAAACACTCCAATCCATAGTTTAGATTAAGTATTTGGAGATTTTGATCAATCCATCACATGAATTAATCAATCAAAAATCCAAATCATAGCATGAATAAGGCTCCCATATCACTTAAAGTCACATGTAGCACTAGGATCCAATTATCAAATGCTAAAATAACTAAGTTAAACATGAAGCCAAGGATCTAAACATGCCACAAATTCACATTTGGTATGAGGATTACCTTGATTTGCTCAAAATCCAAGGAAACTAGTAATAAGCTTTCAACTTCTTCAAACTATCTCCCTAATGGCACAGCAGTTTCCAAGAAATTTTTGCCCAACCAAATAATTTTTCCTCCAGCTGAAAATTCTATTGGAACTCACCAACAACTTGATGGATCTATAGTCCAAAATTAAATTAGAATAAAAAATAAAAAGGCTCTCTAGAAAGGCCTCCAAGCAATTGCCAGAAATAGAGGATTGCCAAAGGCTAGCTATCCAATTGTCCTGCCTCTAATGATAAGACTCACACACCAATGCACATTCCAACTCTCCTAAATGTTAGTAAGATCACAAAAAGGAGAATTACAAGGATGAGGGCTTGATTTAGAGGTAGGAGATTAAGAAAAGTAAAGCTTTGACACACGAAGCAACACTTGGAAAATTGGAGAGAAATTGAGAGAATATAATTCTAGCTTGCAAATACGGTTCTTCCATCTTCAATCTCCCAAAAGAGGCCCAAGGAAAAACATTTGTCAACTCTCTAATAACCTTGATACTATGTTTCTATTTCTAATGCTTGATTCTCGTTTATGACCTCATCTTTAGAAAACTACTTTTCCAAATTATCATACTACCTTGGGAAAGAATTTCTTGGAATCGATCATTCTACAACACATAGGAGATGTACTCTCCCTTCACAATAATATGGAGTTAAATTCCCTCTTAGATCTCACAAACCTCCATGTCTAAGTAGCTCATATCCAATCTTCACCTACATGACCCGCTACATGGTTGGGGAAGGGTCAAAACATGAGGCCCTAAACATAAGGTTACCATGGATCTTTAGGTCAAAGGAATAATTATGTGCACTAGCGTTAGCTGGAGAACATACCACTATCGATTTGCCACTTTAACTATATAGTATATTTTCTAGCTAGGTCTTCGGTGTCTTATCTTCTAACAAGCACCCATATATCATATGTCCTTGCTCATGAAATGAAGTAATATCCAGCCTTTGGGTTTATGCATTGTAAGTACAAGTCTATCTGATTCTTAGATGCCCTATCTCATAAGATCTTACGTCTTTGAGGATTTAAGATTACGACCATGTAAGACTTGTTTCATGTTCATCACCAAGTGTAAGGACCAATTCCTATAGTCTTGTGTGATGTAAGGGCTTCAACCAAATTCCAGTGAAATATAAGCACAAGATGAAGATGGCCATTTAAAAAATATCATTTGATAAAGATTATATCACAAATAAAATAGTTTACATGCTAATTTAATTGGCTTGTCAAGTACTATTCCAATAATTATTGCCTAGTTTCATGAGCAATCTATGTGAGACATAGATGCATGTTAGTAGGTATTTGTTAGAGAACAAGTTCACTAAAAAATTGCACGGAGAATCTACTAGATGGCCATAGTGACAAGTTCTCCAACTTATGTTAGTATATATAATTACTCCTTGGACTTAAGGATCTATAGTAACTTTGTATTTAGGTCCTTATGCTTTGACTCTTCTCTGTCCATCTAGTGAGTTATCCAAGGTTGAGATTGGGCTTGAGTTGCTTAAGCATGGAGGTTTGTGAGATTGAAGATGGGATCTATATCTTTATTGTTGTGAAGGATAAGTACATTTCTTATGTATATAATGATCGATTCCAAGATATCCTTACATATAAAGTAGTATAACAATTTAGAAAAGGAGTTTTTCAAAATTGAGGTCACAAAGGAAATCAAACTTTGGAAATAGAAATATAGTTATCAAGGCTATTATAAAGCCAACAAATATCTTGCCCTTGGCCTTTTTTGGGACATACGAGATGGATGGACTGTATTTGCATGGTAAGCGGGAGCTAGAATAGTTCATCAAGATGTAATTCATTCAATCAATTAGTTGGGCCCCATGGTCTTATAGCTAGACATCGACCATGGAGATTGAGTACTCTTTGAGTAGTAGAGATTAATGAAAAAGGTTACTAGTGCAAAAGAGTTTGAACTAATGTGAATATTTTTATATTCAAATATTAAATGAGTTGTGAGCCCATGTCCAATGAATGGATGAATCTAATGGGTCACACACAAATGCCTATAGAAAACACTTATTTGATAAGAGAAATTTCATAAGGAGTTAGAAAATTGACTTCGGAGCATGTTTTGAGGGAGACGATTTTGACAATCTAATTTGTCATCTTAGCTTGAATAGTTTAATGAAAAGATTGATAGTCATAATAAGGCATCCCTCTAAGGATATCGTCTTACTCATGAAGGCCTAGTTGGTGGAAAAGTGCTCCACTTGCTTGGTGAGTCCTGCCATGGAAGCATTTACAATTCAAACATTAAACATGGATACTCAAATATGCTACTTTATGTATATCACCATTGAAATGGCATAGAGTTTTGGAAGAATCTAGAGTGTGCTTGATTAATTTAACTATTAAATTAAGGAATTCATATAATTAGGGCTGTGTGACAATTAATTATTGATGTTAACTTAAGGAGTTAAGTTAACACTAATTAACTTAAAGAGTCAAGTTAATTGGCTTGAGGAGTTAAGTCAAATTAATTAAGTTAAAAAGTTAATTTAATTAATAATGAGAATTTGATTTTGGAGGGCAATCAAATGAAAGAATCCATTTGAATCTGCATTTAGAGTTAATTAGCATTCCATTTCATGAGATGAAATGCAAATGTTAATTAAATGCAAATGTTCAAATTCACATGCGTGTTGGCAAATTGGCCAACTATCATAGGAGGTGTGATACCAACTTGCATCCTCTCTCTCTTCTATATAAGGCCACTTGGCCAGCCACTTAGTGTAGTTAACATTCCACATTATTTCTTCCAAAAATGTGATATTCATCTATTAAAGATTCACACTAAATTCTCTCTTCTTCCTCTCACCTCCAAAAATACCTCCTATGAATTTCTTCCTAGCTTTTTCTAGCTTAAGTGAGGTTGATCTAGTGCTTGCCTGAGGTGTGTGGACTTTGTCATTAGAGGTCCTACACTTGGGAGACTAAGAATTCCTTGGTGAATCATTATTGTGCACTAGATTTTGGGGCATAGTTGGGGGACCTAAGAGTTTCTAATTGGAGCACAATTTTGACAGCATTTATCAAGATTTGTGGTGAAGTTACCTGCCAATATTTCCAATTTTTGGAGTTGTGGAAGGGGTCCAGCTGTTTGCATCTTTTGTTGTGCATAGATCATCTACCGAAGAGTTCATTGAAGTGATCTTCCTCCCACCTTTGTGTTGATCTTGAAAGGTAAATTTTCTGCAACTAAATCCTTATTTCGAGCATGAATAAGATTCTTAGAGTGGAGTGGTTTGGTTATATTTTTTCCTATTTATAGTTTTATATTTTGGATCCCAAGCCTACTTTTACTTTCAAGTGGTATAAGAGCCTAATTCATGCCTTAATTTGGATTTTGCTAAATTGGTTCATGTGATGAATTGATTCTAAATCTCCAAATGCTTGGTCTAATTGATGAATTGAAGTGTTTGGGTGATTTCGCATGTGGCACTCTTTGTGATGAGTTGAGATATGACAATATGTGTTTTAAGTGTTAATTCATGTGTTGGTGTGATTTTGATTCATGTCAGATAATTTGAAATGTTGATTTAGCATTGGATAATGTTATATGTTGATATAGCATGTTATTGTGGTCTTAAGGTAATTTAGTCATTTTTTAATCTAATTGGATTAGAGTTAATTGGAGATTTTTTGAGAATTTTTATTCTCACTTAGATTTGATTTTCAAAGCACGTTTGAGCACTTTAATATTTAGTTTTTAAATCTGTTTGTAATCTAAAAATTTGTCAAATTTTGTATGAAATGATGTTTTAGAGGTGTCTATATGGTTTAGAGTGGCAAAAAACACAAAATGATGCTTAAATGATTGATTAGTGTAACTTATGGCAGGGCTGCCATACTACTTAGCGGCATCTAAGCATGGCTGTGGGCATGCCTTATGCATGCTCATGTTAGAATATTGCCCTACAGCCAATTAGATAGGCATGTAAACTATTTCACTTGTGATACAATCTTAATTGAATGATATTCAAATAAAATGGTCATCTTCATTTTATACTTAGTTTACTTCACTGGCATTTGGTTGAAGTCCTTAGATTACACATGACTATAAGACTTGGTCACGTATTGGGTGGTGGTCTTGAAATAAGTCTTATACGGTTGTGATCTTAAAATATTCCAAGTCATAGAATCTTAGATAGGGCATCTAAGAATTGGCTAGACTTACAGTAATGATGCATAAATCTAAGGATTTAGATATTGCTCCATTTCATGAGCAATCCATCTTAGAAATAGGTACATGTTAGTAGGTACTTGTTACATAACAAATTTAGTGAAGACCCACTCTAGGAATCTACTAGATAGTTGGAGTGGCAAGTTCTCCAATTTATGCTAGTGCATATAATTAGTCCTTAGATCTGAGGATCCTTGGTAACATTGTGTTTAGGTCCTCATTCCTTGACTCTTCTTTAACCACATAGAAGGTCATTTGGGTTGAGATTGGGTATGAGCTATTTAGAAATGGAAAGTTTGTGAGATTCAAGATGGGATTCATTTCTTTATCATTGTGAAGGGTGAGTGCATATCCTGTGTATTCTACAATGATCAATTCCAAGCAATCCTTACGCAAGGCAGTATGAAAATTTGGAAAAAGAGTTTTTGAAAAATGAGGTAATAAAGGGGAATTGAATATTGGGATTAAAAACATAGTTATCAAGGCTATTAGGGAGTTGACTAATAGCTTGCCCTAGGCCTCTTTCGAGAGATAGAACATGGAAGGACTATATTTGCATGTCAAGCATAGAGCTAAAATGGTTCATCAAGAGCATATTCATTTCATCTAATTAGTTGGGCTCAATAGGTTTGTTGCTAGACATTGACTGTAGAGATTGGGCATTATTTGATTAATGGAGATTAATTAAAAGCGTTTGTACTTGTGTGAATATTTTAACAATCAAAATATCATAATGAGTTATGAGTCCATGTCCAATGAATGGATGAACCTAATAGGTCACACGAATAATCCCAAATGGTTACCTGATGGAAGGACTTTTCCAAGGAGTTAAAAATTATCTATGGCAGTTTTTGGATAAATGAATTGACTAGTTTTTGGCTATTTTGGTTTGATTAATTTAATTATTAAATTAATCAAAATAACTTAAGGAGTTAAATTAGATCAATTAAATTAAGGAGTTAATTTAATTGGTGACATATGATAAATAGCTTGTCAAGTTAACTTAAAGAGTTAAGTTGACACCATTTAACTTAAGGAGTTAAGTTAGTTGGCTTAAGAAGTTAAGTCAAATCAATTAGTTAAATTAAAAGTTAATTTAATTAAAATGTGGAATTAGTTTGGAAGGAAATTCAAATGAAGTAGTTCATTTGAAGATTAATTTAGAGTTAATTTGCACTGCATTTCATGAGATGAAATGCAGATACAAATTAAACTAAAGTGCAAGTGAAATTCAAATTCACAATTTGTTGGCAAATTGGCAACTATGTCATGGAGGGTGTGATGCCAACTAGCATCACACCAACATCTCTCTATATAGAGAGTGGCTGGCCATGAGGGAGCTAGCCATGCTAGATTCCCATTTTTCCTCCAAAAGTGTGATTCACTCATATGTTGAAGTTTACACTCTCAAATCTTCTTCCTCTCCAATCTCTCCATAACTACCTCTCCTTCTCATTCTTCCTCTGATTTTATAGCAAAGTAGAAGTGGATTTGATCTCTCCTTAGGTGTGTAGATTAATGCATTAGAGGCTCAACATGTGGGGGGCTATATGCTCTTGAAGATTAATTGATGTTGAGAAATTTTAGAGACAAAATTTAAGGCCATGCGAACATTTGATTGGGCTAAAATTTTGCAGAAACATATCAAGTTTGTTGAGGTGTTCTCTGCAATTTTCTAGCCAATTTGGAGTTGATTAAGTTGGTCAAGTGTTGGCATGATTCTGCTATATGCAGACGGGCACTTTGAAGTGTTCATTGGAGTCATCCTCATTCTATTTTTGGATTTTTGCATTCAAGGAAATTTTCTGGAACTAAATCCTCATTAAATGCATGATTAAATCCTTGAATGTGGATTATAAAAGTCTTATTTAGCCTATTTTGGTGTTATATTTTGGATCCTTAGCCTGCTTCATACTTCAACCCGCTACGTGCTTGGCTAGTCGGTTGGGTAGCGATCAACCCAAGGTCACCCTAGAACCCATTTTTGTGCCATTTTCTATTTTTGGCCTATCGAACTTGATTATTTCATCCTATTTTGATGCACAAATATTGTGTAAGTGTTCAAAGCAATGTTGGACATTTTTGCTTGCTTATAAAGTCAAATTAAGTTAGTTTTTTTTAATTTTCTATTATTAATATTTCAATGATGTGCAAAAATGGGATTCATAGAGAGTTGTGCTTATTTTACTTATTAATTATTTGTTCATAAGATAAGCATCTAATTGGATGAATTAAAATGTCAATTCTTATGTATTGTTCATTTAATTGTTGAATGAATGATGAAAGCATGAGGATGAACATAAGCCTTTAAATTGATTTTATTTGTTTTAAGTTGTTGAAAAGATTAGTATATAAATAGGGGCTTGTATGCCTTTTGATTTTCGACATTGTAAATGTTATGAGAGTAGAATTCTGGGAGTGAGGATTTCTTTTCTCCTGTAAATGTTGCAAGGAGACAAAGAACGCCAAGAGGATCAAGGAGGCTTGAAGACCTATGTAAATTTATCTTATACATTTATATAATAGATAGTATTTAATCAACCTACTTAAAATGAACTAAGTAGTGCACTTTTGTTTAAGCTTATGGTTATCCCACCTAGGAGCATGCTAGACACATTTACTTCTTTATCCTTTCTTTATCCTATGGATGTATGAGATGCATGGTTAGGATATAGAAAACCTAAATAAAAGAAGATAAAATTGTTGAGATCTTTCAAACCAAGAAAATCTCTCAACCTAGAGGAGTCTATTTTTTAATATTTAAGTCAATTTGGATACACATTAAAAGGAGCTTTAATTAATCCAAGCCTTCTACCAATAGTTTGTGACATGAGATGCTACCACATTTATGTGATGTCTCACAAGTCATGAATCACATTTTTAGAGGAAAGCTATGTTCACTTACATAATTTAAAACTCACTTTGGCATTGTCTCACAAGTCCTAGAATGACGTGGTGGAGTTTATAATTAGATATCAATTGATAAGTTCGACTTAACACCTAGTAGTGTAGATGATGCTTGAGTCATGGGTCTACAAGAAAAGTTAGGCAAAACATATCAAAGGTTGCATAGAGATGCAATTAGCAAAAGTTGCTTACGTTACGATTATTTGTAGATGTCTCTTCAGTCATGGGTCCACAATAATGCCTTTGGACCTTGATTCTCACTAGCAAATGAGATTTTTTGAATTCCTTTAAGGGTTAAGAAATTTGATAAAATAGTGGGAGCAAAATGTGCTTGAAAGTTCATATACATGTTTTCTAAAATCAAAATTCAATAATAAGCTCATGTTCTCTTTTTCACCTTTGTAGAGTTGTAAAATCCCAATCAAATGGCAAGGAATCTACTAAATGTGACTTTGGAAATCCATAAAATCATCGGGCCTAACTTCCATAATTGACTTAACCTCAAAGTCACTCTAGATTCTGAGGAACAAATACATGTCCTATATCATGGTGCTTCTAATCCTAAAAGATATAGATCAAAAGACACGTGAATTGTTTATGAAAAGGGTTAAGGAACACCCCTTAGCCTATAGTCTCATGATGGCATCAATTGACTTCAAAAGTCTCACAAACACATGAAACATACCTTGGTCAATTACTTGCAAAGCATTGCATAGAAAACAAGGATGAGAAGTTTATGTAGTAAAATGAGATTTTCAAGCTATAATGATTAAGGGATCATGTTTCCTCGACTATGCTTTAAAAATTATTAGGCTTGCTAGAAAGCTCTTCAACTTGAATGTATTGTGGACTATGATCTCTATGGGTATTTGATCCTCACATCCTTGCCAAGTTTATTTGACCAAAGTGTTGATCTAGGTAGAGATAACCATAACAAGGGCATATCTCTAATGATTACTTCCTCCTCCCACTCTAAAGGCCCTAAAGGCTAGAAGGGGGCAAGAAGAAGAAATGTTCTTTTTCAAGTGAAAACAAATATTTAAGGTGTATAGTGGAGTTAAGAAGATTAAAGAGGATAAAGTTGATGCTTATTGTTTCTACTTTAGTAAGAAAGGCCATTAGAAGCAGCATTGCAAGGAATACCTTGCAACCCTTGGGAAAGGTATATACTTTCTGAAGTGCACATAAGGATAAAGTTTTCCTAATGGATATGTGATATAACATGTGGTTTTCATCTTTGTAATTTGTTACAAAAAATGGAAAGAAGAATAAATCCTGGTGCTACGGATTTAATCATATACTTTGGCAATGGGGCAAAAGTTGCAACCAAAGCCAAAGGTGTAAAATGACTTAGACTTAGGAAACTCCTTACTTGTATTGCAACCGTATTGTTGCATACCAAATCGTTTTATGAACATTATTTTAGTTCCCATTTTAGATAGTGAAGGATATGTTTTTTCAATATCAAATGGGTAATCGAAGATAATAGAGAATGGTTCTTTAGTTGCAATTGGTATATTTAGCAATGGATTATTCATTTTGAATTTTCAACTATCATTAATGCATGTTTAATAAGGTAAAAGAAAATTAGATAACTAAAAAGATGCCTTCTTGTGGCATGTAAAACTTGGACCTATTTTCAAGAATAGGATGAACAAATCAAAAGCCCTCAAAGCACTAAACATTAGTGGCACAGAGGATCTTCCTATATATGAATCTTGTTTGAAAGGAAAAATGACCAGAGCTTCCTTTGTAGGACAAACAGAGTGAACCACAAGTTCTTTAGATTTGATCCACATGGAAGTTTGTGGATTACTAAAAGTTAGTGCAAGAGGAGTCTATTCTTACTTCATATCCTTCATTGATGATCATACTCGATTTGGATTTATGTATCTTATGAAGTACATGTTTGAAGCTTTTGAAAAGTTTAAAAAGTGTAGGAATGAAGTAGAAAAGCAACAAGGACTTAGTATTAAAACTCTTCGATTAGATTGAGGAGTAAAATAATTAAATACCAACTTCTTAGGTTATCTAAGAGAGAATAGGATTATCTCATAATGGACTCCACCCAACAGCCCCAACACAATGGAGTAATTGAGAGAAGAAACAGTACCTTGTTGGACATGGTATGTTCCACGATGAGCTTCATCAATGTGCTTATGTCCTGTTAGGAATACTCCTTACAAATGGCGACAAGGCTACTAAATATAGTACCCTCAGAGTCGATGCCAAAGATATTACATGAGATATGGTACGACAAAACACCTTCTTACTCTTATTTATGTTGGAATGGTACCCCCACATCTAATTGGATTGGCCTGTGAACTATTTCACTTGTAATACAATCTTGATTGAATAATATTTTAATAAAATGGACATCTTTATCTTGTGTTTATTTTTACTTCACTGGCACTTGGTTGAAGCCCTTAAAACATACTGGATTATAGGACTTGGTCATGCACTAAGTGGTGATCATGAAATAAGTCTTATACGGTCGTGATTTTAAAATATTCTAAGTTTTGAGCAATCCATGTGCATGTTAGTGAGTGCATTTGGAGAACAAGTTCATTAAAGATCTGCCTAGAGAATCTACTAGATAGTTAGAGTGGCAAGTCAGTAGTGGCAAGTTCTCTAGCTTACGCCAATGCATATAATTAGTCCTTGGACTTGAGTATCCATGATGACCTTACCTTTAGGTCCTCATACCTTGACTCTTCATTGACCACATCATAGGTCATCTGAATTGAGATTAGATATGAGCTACTTAGATATGAAGGTTTGTGAGATTCGAGAAGAGATCTATCTCCTCGTCATTGTGAAGGATGAGTGCATTTCCTATGTATTTTATAATGATCGATTATAAGAAATTCTTGCGTAAGGTAGTATGACAATTTGGATAAAGAGTTTTCCAAAGATGAGGTCATAAAGGGAATCTAACATTGAGATTAGAAACATAGTTATCGAGGCTATTGGGGAACCAACAAATATCTTACCCCAAGCTTCTTTGGGATATAGGACACGAAATGACCGTATTTGCATGGCAAGCATAGAATTAGAATTGTTTATTAAGAACATATACATTTTATCCAATTAGTTGGACTCCATGGCCTTGTTGTTAGACATCAACTATGAAGATCGGATACTCTTCGATTGATGGAGATTAATTGAAAGCGTTAATAGTTTAAAGGACTTTAAACTAATATGAATGTTTTAATATTCAAAATATCATGAGTTGTGAGCCTAGGTCCAATGAATGGATGAATCGAATGGGTTACACACAAAAATATAAAGAAAGTTCTATTTGATGGGAGGAATTTTCTAAGGAGATAGAAAATTCACCAAGGCTGTTTTGGAGAAAAAATCGGTTGACTATTTTTTGCTCATTTTGACTTCATTAATTTAATTATTAAATTAATCAAAATAATTAAAAATTTTAAATTGGACCAATGAAATTAAGGAGTTAATTTAATTGGTGCTGTGTGATAATTAATTAGTCAAGTTAACTTAAAGAGTTAAGTTGGCACATTTGAACTTAAAAAGCTAAGTTAATTGACTTAAGGAGTTAAGTCAATTTAATTAATTAAACTAAAGAGTTAATTAAATTAACATGAGAATTTGGTTTTGGAGGGAAATTGAAATGATGGAGTACATATGAGATTAATTTGGAATTAATTTGCCCCACATTTCATTAGATTAAATGAAGATGTAAATTAAATTCAATTGTATGTGAAATTCACATGCAAATTAGTTGGCAAGTTGGCAACCAACCAAGGAAGGTGTGATGCCAACTTGCATCACACCATCCTCCCCAAATAGATAGGAGTGGCTGGCCATTTGATGACTAGCTAAGCAAGATTTCTTTTTTCCCTCCAAGAGTGTGGCATTTCATGTGTTGAAGGCTCATACTCTCTAAACTTTTTCTCTCTCCAATTCTCTCAAAACCGTCCCCTTCCTCACCTTCAACCTCTCATTTACTAGTAGATTTGATTATATTAGTTCTTTCCTTGGGTGTGGGGATTATTAAATTAGAGGCTCAACATTTGGGGAGTTTGTGCTTTTGGTGTTCCATTGCTGTCCAGAATCTTTGGAGGCTAATTTGGAGGACTCTTGGAGATTTGATTGAACAAATTTTTTATATCTAATTCCTTGGTGTGTTGAGGTGCTCTCTGTAAATTTTTAGTAATTTTGGAGCTCAGTAAGGCTATCATTTATTGGCAAGATTTTGCTAAGTGCGAGTCAATCCTTTGAAGAGTTCGTTGGATTCATTCTCTTTCTACATTTGATATTGCATTCAAGGTAATTTCAAAGATCTAAATCCTCATTAAATGTATTATTAGATCCTTTGGGAGGATTAGACAAGTTTTATTTAGCTTTCTTAGGGTTTTATATTTTAGATCCTCAGCCTATTTCTACTTTGAAGTGGTATCAGAGCCTAATTTATGCTTTAATTAGATTGTTGAGGATTGATTCATGTGATGAACTAATGCTTATCACCTAAGACTTGATTTAATTCATGAATTTGACTGTTTGGTTGATGTTGTATGCGGCTCCTTCGTTGATGAATTGATTTATGCTAATATGTGATTTAGTTATTGATTCATATGTTGACATGATTTTGATTCATGGTTGATTATGTTAAATGTTGATTTAGCATTGATTTATGTATATGTGAAAGCAAGTAAGGCACAAGATCCAATTATCAAAACTTCAATAGCATGAAATTAACTAGTGCTTACAAGCATACCAAGGATCAAATCATGCTGAGGATTCAAATTTGGCAAGCACATTACCTTGAAAAGCAAAATGCAAGGAAAGACTTGTGAACTTTTCACAATTTCAGAAATTATCTTCAACTAGCACAACTGGAAGAGTGTGAAAATATCCCAACCAAAACCACTCCAAAAATTCTAAAAAAATTACTTATGTTTCTCAACTCCTTGAAGAACTCACTGTAAAAAATTAGATCAAAAACCCTTTTGGAACTCCTTGAGAAAAATCACCAAATCGGACTTTGTGCAGGTGGATCTCTAAATCAAGCAAACTCTCTTTTTTGCCTTTGTTGTTATAATCCACACACCAATTAAATCATCCAAAATCTGCAATATATAAGCTGGAATAAGAGAGAAGATTTTTTGTGGTGGAGGCCAATTTTAGGTCGGGAAGAAGAAAAGGAGAGCAAAATTTTCAACACATGCATGTCATGCTTGCAAGAGATTTTTGGAGGGAATTATGATAGAATCCAATTCTTCACAAATGGTGTGAGATTTTTAATTCCCTAATCTCTATATCCATATACAGAGGGAGGATGGTGTGATGCCAAGTTAGCATCACACCTTCCTCAAGGAGGGTGGGCAACCACTTGCTTGCTAAGTTAGCAAGCAACAATCTCAAATCACATTTGAATTTTTCTTCCAAAATTCATTCTTCCCATTAATTAAATTGAACTCTTTAATTTAATTAATTAACCTGTGGCTTAACTCTTAAGTTAAACTAGCTTAACTCTTAAGCTTAATTTGCTAACTTAACATTTTAACTTATCTTAACTAATTGATATTCATGTTAGCATCAAATAATTAACTCTTTAATTATTAGTCTAATTTAAATCCGTAAATTAATTGATGTTAAATTAATCAAGCCAAAAATGACCTTGAAAATTGGCACCTTAAAATCGGTCCACTAAGAGTTAGTTTTCTAACACTTAGAAAATTTTCTCCATCAATTAGGAAGCTAATTAGCTTTTGTGTATGACCTTATAAGTTCTACCATTCATTAAATATGAGCTCACAACTCCTTGTGACTTTTGAATATCTTATTATATTAATCTTAGTTTAAAACTCCTTTTAAACTAATTGACTCAGTTCAATTAATCTCATTAATTGAAGAGTATCGAATCTCTATCATCGATATCCAACCTCAAGCCCATAAAGCCCAACTAATTAGCCAAAATGAATATTCTAGAGAATCATCATAACTCTATGTGTACCATGTAAATACGATCCTTTCGTCTGCTATATCCCAAAAGAGGCCTAGGGTAACATATTTTTTAACTCCCTAATAGCTTTGACACTATGTCTCTATTCTCAATGTTCAATCCCTTTATGTGATCTCCTTTTTGGAAAACTCTTTTTCCAAATTATCACACCACCTTGGGTAAGGATTTCTAGAAATCAATCATTATAGAATACATAGGAGCTACACTTACCTTTCACAACAACGAAGAGTCAAATTCTTTCTTGGACTCACAAACCTCCATGCCAAGTATCTTGTACCTAATCTCAACTTGAAAGTCCCACTAAGTGGTCAAGGAAGAGTTAAAGCATAAGTCAAAGGATTAATAATGTATAATAGTGTAAGTAGGAGAATTAGCCACTACTAATTATCACTACGACTATCTAGTAGATTATTGGATGGGCCTTCAGTGCTTTGTTCTCTAACAAATGCTCACTAATATGCACCCATATCATATACAGTTGCTCATGGAATGGAGTAATATCTAACTATAACATTTATGTATCATTAGTACAAGTCTATTCGGATCTTAGATGCCTCATCTCTTAAGATCCTATAACTTGGGACTTATTCCATGGTCACCAAACTAAGTCTCACAATCATAGGTGATCTAATGGCTTTGTCCAAATACGAGTGAAGTGAAATAAAGCACAAGATTAAGGTTGACATATGAAAAATATCATTCAATCAAGATTATTTTACAAGAAAATAGCTTTTACAATGCCAATTCCATTGGCTTGTAGGGCACTATTCCAAAAATATGTTAATATAGCATGATTTATTTAGCCATAAGATATTTTGGTCATTTTTGGATCCAATTAGATTGGAGTAAATTGGAAATTTTTGGAGGATATTGATAATCACTTTTACTTAATTTTTAAAGCATGTTTGAACACTTTAATGTCTAGTTTTTAAATTGTTTAGAATATGGAAATTTGCTTGAATATGTGTTGAATAATGATATGAAAATGTTCATGAGTTTGGAGGATGCAAAAATGTGAAATAGCAACAATTTGTGCCATTAGCACCTAATTGCTAGGCTGCTTGTCAAGCTACCTGGCCATGTGTGTGCAACTAGTGCGCCATGTGTGTGCTTGGTCAAGTGGCTTGCCCAGGCAATTATGTGTATAGTTGTGATTTTTGCATCTCAAATATTCATTATCCCATGTCTTAAAGGTGCACAAAAGTTGTGTGAGCATTTCAAAATTATGTTTGATATTTTGAAATGCCTTTAAAACCTTGTTCAAGTTAGTCTTCAATTTAGTGTAAAAAAAGCATGCATAATTGTTATGCTTATTTTTTCTAGTTAATTAATTTTTTATGGGATAAATATTTAAGTTGTTTGAATTGAATGTCAATTCTTATTTATTATTCATTTAATTGTTGAATGGATGATGAATGTATGGGGATGCTCATAAGGCTTTAATATGGTTTTATTTGTTTCAAGTTGTTGAAAAGGGTTGCATTAAATAGGGGAATGCATGCCTTTTAATTTCTATGTTATAGATGTTATGAGAATTGAATAATTAGGAATGAGGATTTCTTTTCCCTTGTAATCATTGCAAAGGGACAAGAAGATTGAGAAAATAAAAGAGGCATGAAGACCTATGAATGTATACGATACATTTATGTAATAGCCAGAATTATTCAACCCATTTAAAATCAACTAAATAGTGCACCTATGGCTCTGAGCGCACCACTTGGTTAAGACTCATGGCATCTCACCTTAGGATTATGCTAGGTGTATTTACTTATTTATGCTTTTTTTATCCTATTGATGTGTGATATGCATGGTTAGGGTATAGAAAACCTAAATAAGAGAAGATAAAATTGATGAGATCTTTTCAAGTAAGAAAATCCCTCCACTTAGAGGAATCTATGTGCTTTCAAAATTTTAAGTCAAATGGATACAAATTAAAAAGAGTATTAATTTATCCATGGCTTTTACTAATAGAATGTGATATAAGTTGCAACCATATTTAGGTGATGTCTCATAAGTCGAGCATTACATTTGTGGAGGAAAGCTATCCTCATGTACTTAGCATATCATGCAACTTTGGTTTGGTACTTTCTATGCATTATCTCATGAGTTATGGAATGACATAATACAGTTTAGAATCAAAAATTGATTGGAAGGTTCAACTTAAACACCCAGCAAAGTAGATTTCACATGAGTTGTGAGTCTACATGAAAAGTGAGGTAAATCATATCAAGGGTTGCATAGAGTTGCCATTAGCAAAAGTTGCTCACCTTAGGATTATTTGTAGATGTCTCATGAGATGTGGGTCCACCACAAGTCTTTTGGGCCTTGATTCTCACCAGGAAATGAGATTTTATAAATTTCTTAAGAGGATGAGGAATTTGATAAAATAGTGTGAGAAAAATATACTTGAAAATCCATGAACATGTTTTCAATATCTATATTCAATCACATGCTTATATTCTCTTTTTTACTTTTGTAGATTTTGAAATATTAAATTACATGGTTGAGAATCCACTCAACGTGATTTTGAAAACTAATAAACTTATTAGGTGTAACCTTCTATGACTACTTTAGAAACCTCAAGATAATTCTTAATTCTGAAAATAGGACTTATGTGCTTACTCAAAGTCTATCAGACACCATAGGTGATGATACCGATGATGAGGCACGTGAAACATTCACAAAGTGGGTAGATAATGATCTATAAACATATTGCCGTATAATAGCTTCTATATCCAATAAACTTCAAAAATCTCATGAGCACATGAAATCAACTCATGAGATACATATACACCTACTGTTGGAATAGTGCCCCATAGCTAATTAGATTGGCATGAAAACTATTTTATTTATGAGATAATCTTGATTGAATGATATTCATAATCAATGGCTATCTTCAACTTATGCTTATTTTACTTTACTAACACTTGGTTGAATCCCTTGTATCACACAAGACTACGTGATTTGGTCACGCACTAGGTAGTGATCATGAAATAAGTCGTACACGGTCATTATCTTAAAATATTCCACGTCATAAAATCTTATTAGATAGGGCATCTGAGATTCAAATAGATTTGCACTAATGATGCATAAATCTAACAAGTTAGATATTGCTCTATTTCATGAGCAATCCACATTATACATGGGTGCATGTTATTGGGTGCTTGATAGAGAACAAGTTCATGAAGACTCGCTAAGAGAATTTGCTAGATAGCCATAGAGGCAAGTTAGTAGTAGGAAATTCTCTAGCTTACGCTAGTGCATATAATTAGTAGCAAATTTAGGTCCTCATACTTTGACTCCTCTTTGACTATGTAGTGGGTCTTTAAGGGTTGAGATTAGGTATGAGCTACTTAGACATATAGGTTTGTGAGATCTAAGATGGGATCCATTTCTCGTTATTGTGAAGGGCAAATGCACCTCCTATGTATTCTATGATGTTCAATTCCAAGGAGTCCTTGAGCAAGATAGTATGACAATTTAGAAAAGGAGTTTTCTAAAGATGAGATCATAAACTAAAATGGAACATTAGGATTAGAATCATAGTTATAGAGGCTATTAGAGAGCCGACAAATATTTTGCCCTAGGTTTATTTTGAGAGATGAGAGATGGAAGGACCATATTTGCATAGTAAGCATATAAAGCTAGAATAGTTCACCAAGAGCATATTCATTTCAACCAATTAGTTGGGCTCCATGGGTTTGAAGCTAGACAATGACCATGGAGATTTGGTACATTTCAATTAAGGGAGATTAATTTAATTAAGTTATTAGTTTAAAGGAGTTTAAACTAATGTGAATTTTTCGATATTCAAAATATCACAAGAGTTGTGAGCCCATGTCCAATGAAAGGAAGAACCTAATGGGTCGCTCACAAAAGCCTACAGAAAGTTCTATTTGATGACGGGAATTTTCTAAGAGTTAGAAAATTCTTCTTGGCTGATTTTTTGGAGAAAAATAGTTGACTAATTTTTAGTCATTTTGTCTTGATTGATTTAATTGTTAAATTGATCAAAATAATTTAAGTTAAATTAATTCAATTAAATTAAGAAGTTAATTTAATTGGTGCCATATGATAGTTAATTAGTTAATTTAACTTAAGGAGTTAAATTAACATCTTCTAGCTTAAAGAGTTTAAGTTAGCTGACTTAAGGAGTTAAATTAAGACCAATTAATTAAATTAAAAACTTTATTTTATTAATATGATGAATTTATTTTGGAGGGAAATTCGAATGAAGTAGTTCATTTGAGTTGAATTTAGAATTTATTGGGATGTCATTTTATTAGATGAAATGAAGATTTCAAATGAAATTCAAATGCAAGTGAAATTCATATTTCACATGCAAGTGGCTTGCTTAGTTGACACCCCACCTCATGGGAGGTGTGATGCCAACTTGCATAACACCTCCTCCTCTGTATGGCTAGCTACATTGCTTAATGAATGCTAGATCTCTTTTTCCCTCCAAAAGTGTGAGCCACTCATTTGTTGAAGTTTATCACTTTTTCTTCTCCTTTTCTCCACTTTTTGTCCTTCATCTCTTCTTCATCCTTTGGTGATCTATCTGAGTAGAGGCTGATTGATGCTTGCCTTGAGTGTGTGAATCATCACATTAGAGGCTTCGCATTTAGGGAGCTTTGCTCATGATATATCCACTTTAGTGTAGAACGTTTGGAGGTGTTTTTGGTCACCTTGCTAATTTTTGCTTTTGCTGAAATTTTTACTAGAGATCCTCAAGGTTGTTGAGGAGTTTTTATCCAAATTTTAACTTAATTAGAGGTAATTTCCTTGGCCAATTGTTGCCGATTCTCTACTGCACTAGATTGTGACAATTTTGAAGAGTTCAACATTATCATCAATTTTGTCCTTAGGTTTAAGTGATCCAGGTATTATTTTACTCTAAATCCATCTTAATAGCATGAGTAGATCCTTGGACGAGTGTAGTCAAGTTTTTATTTAGCTATTTTTACTTTATAACTTAGATCTTATGCTACACCTCATTTCACCTACAAGAGTTGTATGGCATGCGAACTAGATTTAAGCATTTTTAATTATCTAAGGAACTCTTCTGGACTAGAATGAATAAAGGATCAAGTGTCCATGATCATGGCCTTTAGATGATCGGTCTCATTGAGAAACTTGCTCAATTGGACGTGGCTATGGACAATGACCTTTATATGGATTTGATCCTACAATCATTAACTAGCTCATTTGACCAATTTGTTATGAACTTCAACATGTTAGAACAAGAAGTAATGACTAATAAATTGTTCAACATGTTGGTGACCACTGAGGCGACTATGAAGGAAGAAAAACCTTTAATGGTTACTTTTTCCTCTAAGTCTAAGGGCCTTAAGGTTGCTAGAAAGGGAGGTAAGAGGAAGAAAAGTTTTTCCCCAAAGAGCAAGCAACCATTGAAACCCTCAGGAAAAGTTAAGAAAAAGAAAGAGGACAAAGTCTATGCAACTTGTTTGTATTATAGTGAGAAAGACCATTGGAAGAGAAATGAAATCATTGGGAAGAGTATGTACTTTATTAAAGTTCATTTAACCTCAAATTTTTTCTCATGGGTATTTGATACAGCATATGGTTCTCACCTTTGTAATTTATTATAGGGAATGGAAATAAGAAAGAGTCTAAATGATGGAGATTTGATCCTAAGCCTAGGTAATGGAGCAAAGTTACAGCCAAAGTCGAAGGCATGATGAAGTTAGACTTAGGGAACTCCTTGTACTTGATCAATGTTATTTTGTACCAAATCTTGTTAAGAAGAACATTTCAATTCCCGTTTTGGATAAAAAAGGATTTGATTTTTCTATATCAAATGGGAATTTGAAGGCAACAAAGAAAAGTTCTTTAATTGCTTAAAGTATATTAAACAATAGATTATACATTTTGGATTCTAAACCATCATTAATGCACCTTCAACAAAGAAAAAGAAAAAAAAGATGCCGTGTTGTGGCATACAAGACTTGGACATATTTCCCAAAATAAATGAACAAGTTAAAAGCCCTTAAAGGACTAAATGTTAGTGGCATAGATGATTTTCCTCCTTATGAATCTTGTTTAAAAGAAAAAATGACCAAAGCTCATTTTCTAAGATAATCAAAGCATACCACGAGTCCTTTGGATATGATCCAATGGACATTTGTGTACCACAAAGAGTTAGTGCGATAGGTGGTTTTTCATACTTCATTACCTTCATCGATGACCATACTTGGTTTGGACATTTATTTCTTTTGAAGTATAAGTCAGAAGCTTTTAAAAAGTTGAAATAGTATAGGAATGAAGTAGAAAAGCAATTAGGACTAAGTATTAAAGCTATTCAATCAGATTGAGAAAGAAAATACATAAGTATCAAATTCTTGGATTATTTAAAGGAGAATAGGATTATCTCTTAATGGGCTCTACCCGACATACCCTAACATAATAGAGTAGTCAAGAGAAGAAATCATACCTTGTTGGATATGTACATTCCATGATAAGCTTCAATATTATGCTTATATCTTTTTGGGTATGTGCTTTAGAAATGAGAATGAGGCTACTAAATGTAGTACCCTTAAAATCGGTGCCAAAAATACCACATGAGATGTGGTATGGTAAAGCACCTTTTTGTTCTTTTTAAGAGTTTAGTGGTCTTCTGCATACATCAAACAGTTAGTGGGATAAGTTGGATGCTAGATCCATCTTGTGCAAGTTTATAGGATACCTAAGAGAGTCGTTAGGTTATTATTTCAATGATCCCATGGAACAAAAGGTGTTTGTTTCAAAGAACACCACCTCTACGCAAAAGAAATTTCAATTATATAGAAAAGGCATTATTGTTGAACTTGATGAAATTCAAGATAATCATAAAATTCCATAAGCAATAGAAACAAGTGAACATCAAGAGCCTAGCATGCAACTTTTGAAAAGGTCAAACCAAATCACGAAGCAACCCGAAAGGTTTGGATTCCTTCATGAGATGAGCCAAGCAGCTAACGATTCAAAGACTTGTGAGGAAGCTATGTTGGATATAGATTCAGGACATTAGCTAGAGGCTATGAAATCTAAAATGGACTTTATGTACTCCAACAAAGTGTGGACTTTAGTAAATCCACTGGAGGGTATAGTACCCATTGGATGTAAATGCATCTATAAGTGAAAGCTAAGAGTTAATGGCGAGGTCATAACCTTTAGGGCGCGACCAAGGGCAAAAGGTTACACTCAAAAATTTAGTATTAATTTCAAAAAAACTTTTTGACAGTCACTATGCCTAAGTCCATTAGGATTATGCTTGCCATAACTACATATTATGACTATCAGATATCGCAAAGGAATGTGACTACCACTTTCCTCAATAGTAACATTGAAGAATAAATATATAGAGAGCAATCACAAGGTTTTACATCCAAAAGGAATGAGCAAAAGGTTTGCAACCTCAAAAGATCTATTTTTGGACTAAAACAAGTACACCAAAGTTGGAACACATATTTTGATAAGATCGTCAAATCATTTAGTTTTATCAAAAATATGTATGAACCTTGTGAGTATAAAAAGGCATGTGGGCATGGTATATAGTTTATTATGCTTTATGTGGAGATATGTTTCTCATTGGGAGTAAGAGAACAATGTTAGAATGCACTAAAGTGTGGTTGTCTTCACAAATCTCCATAAAGGATTTAGGAGAAGAATCCTTTGTATTAGGAATTTGAATTTATAGAGATAAATTAAAGAGGAAGTTGAGGCTTTCCCAAACATCATACATTGACAAAAAACTAAAAAGTTTTAGTATGGAGGAATCCAAGAAAGGATTCATTCATATGGGACATGGTATTCATCTCCCCATGTCATGGCCCCTAAGACAGATGACGAGAGAAAGAATGTTCCACATACCTTATGCACTTGCAATAGGAAGCATAATGTATGCCATTTAATGTATGAGGCTAGATATAGCATATGCTCTAAGCATTACAAACTGCTTTCAATTTGACCCTAATGAATGTCATTAGATGGTTGTGAAAGTAATCCTAAAGTACTTAAAAAGAACTAAGAATTTGTTTTTAGTGTATGACAATGGATAATTGAAACTTGAGGGGTTTTTGGATTCTAGGTTCCAATCCAATGTAGATGACCTAAAATTCACTTCTAGATTTATATTTTGACTTAATGGTGATGCAATAAGTTGGAAGAGTTCTAAATAAGACACCATGGCCAATTCTATAAATAAGGCCAAATATATTGCAACTTCAGAAGCTACAAAAAAGGTTGTTTGGATAAAAAACTTCTTCCAAGAGTCGAATGTAATGCCTAGCATTACTGCACTTGAAGATGTCTTCTATGACAACAACGAAGTGGTTGTGTAAGAAAAAGAGCAAAGATCTCATCAATGATTTAAGCACATTTTGAGGTATTATCATTTGATTTGGGAGATCATTGATAAAGACGACTACAGAGTGGAGAGGGTAGCCTTAGAAAAGAATATAGTAGATCCAATAAGAAAACCCCTAACATAAATGGACATTGAAGGACATCTTGAAAATATAAACCTTAAGGTTATGGGGAATTGGCTTTAGGGCAAGTGGGAAATTGTTGGAATAGAGCCCTGTAGCTAATTAAATTAGTATGCAAACTATTTTCACTTGTGAAACAATCTTAATTGAATGATATTCTAATAAAATGGCCATCTTCATCTTATGCTTATTTTCACTTCACTGGCACTTGATTGAAGCCCCCAAATCACACAAGACTATGGAACTTGGTCACATACTAGGTAATGATCATGAGATAAGTTATGCACAGTCGTGATTTTAAAATATTCCAAGTCATAAAATCTTAAGAGATAGGGTATCTAAGATTTAGATAAACTTGCACTAATATTGTATAAATCCAAAGAGTTGGATATTGCTCTGTTTCATGAGAAATTCATGTTAGGCAAGGGTACATGTTAGTAGGTGCTTGTTAGAAAATAAGGTCACTAAAGACCCACCTAATGAATCCACTAGATAATCAGAGTGCCAAGTCAATAGTGGCAAGTTCTATAGCTTCCACTCATGCAAATAATTAGTCCTTGGGCTTGAGAATCCATGGTGACCTTATGTTTAGGTCCGCATACCATGACTCTTCATCGACTATGTAGCAGGTCATTTGGATTGAGTTGGATATGAGCTACTTAGACATAGCGGTTTGTGAGATCCAGTAAGGGATCTATCTCCTTATCATTGTGAAGGATGAGTGTATCTCCTATGTATTTTAAAATGATCAACTCTAAGAAATTCTTATGCAAGGTAGTATGACAATTTGGAAAAAGGATTTTTTTTCCATTTTCTAAAGATGAGGACATAAAATGGAATCAAACATTGAGATTAGAAACATAGTTATTGAGTCTACTGTGGAGCTAACAAATATCTTGCCCTAGGCCTCTTTTAGGAGATAAGAGATGGAATGACCATATTTGCATGGCAAGCGTAGAGCTAGAATGAATCATCAAGAGCATATTCATTTCATCTAATTAGTTGTGCTCCATGAGCTTATTGCTAAACATCAACTATGGAGATTGGGCACTCTACGATTAATGGATTAGTTGAAAGAGTTATTAGTTTAAAGGAGTTTAAACTAATATGAATATTTCAATACTTAAACTATTATAATGAGTTATGAGCCCATGTCTAATGAATAGTGAACCTAATAGGGTCACACACTAAAGCCTGAAAGAAATTGTACTTGATGGGAGGAATTTTCCAAGGTGTTAGAAAATTCACCAAGGCAGTTTTGGATAAGAAATCGATTGACCAATTTTTGATCATTTTGGCTTGATTAATTTAATTGTTGAATTAATTAAATTAATTTAAAGAGTTAAATTAGACCAATTAAATTAAGTAGTTAATTTAATTGATGCCATGTGATAATTAATTAGTCAAGTTAAAAGTTAACTGACTTAAGAAATGGAGTCAATTCAGTTAATTACATCAAAGAGTTAATATAATTAAAATAAGAATATGGTTTTGGAGTGAAATTAAAATGAAGAAGTTCATTTGAGGTTAATTTGGAATTAATTTGAACCACATTTCATAAGATGAAATGAAGATACAAATTAAATTTAAATGCATGTGAAATTTATAGGTAAGTTGGTTGGCAAGTTGGCAACCAACCAAGAAAGGTGTGATGTCAACTTGCATCACACCATCCTCCCTATATATATTATAGTAGTGGCTGGCCATTTGATGGCTAGCCAAGCTAGATTCCCTTTTTACCTCCAAAAGTGTGCAATTTTCATATGTTGATAGCCCATTCTTTAAACTCTCTTCCTCTCCAATTCTCTCAAAGTTGCCCTTCCCTCACCTCCAACCTTATTTTCTATTAGATTTAAGGTTGATTAGTGCTCTCCTTGGGTGTGTGGATTATTACCTTAGAGGCGCAACACTTGGAGAGCTTGTGCTCTTAATGTTCCATTGTTGTCTAGAATTTTTAGAGGCTAATTTGGAGGACTTTCAAAGATCTAATTAGAGTGAAATTTTTATAGCATGTTTCTTGATGTGATCTGGTGCTCTTTGTAAATTTTGAGTAATTTTGGAGCAAAAGAAGGCTGCCATTATTGGAGAGATTCTACTATGCAATCCTCAAAGTCATTCTCTTTCTACCTTTGGATTTTGAACTCAGGGTATTTTTCTAGATCTAAATCCTTATTAAATGCAAGATTAGATCCTTGAGAAAGAGTAGACAAGTTTTATTTAGCCTTTTTTTGCTTTTATATTTTGGATCCTTGGCCTACTCTTACCTTCAAGTTAAGAGTTCAGGGATCTCCCATATACATCAAGAGGATAGTAAGAGACAAGTTGGATGCAAGATCCACTTTATGTAAATTTTTGGGTTACCCAAGAAAGTTTTTGGCTTATTATTTCCATGATCCCTGGAACAAAAGGTGTTTATTTTGAGAAATGCCACCTTTTTGGAAATGAAATTTTTATTGGTTAGAAATGCATTATCATTGAACTTGAGAAAGTTCAAAATGATCACAAAATCCCACAAGCGGTAGAAACAAGAGAACATCACAAGCCTAGCAAATAACCTCTAAGAAGGTCAAACCAAGTCAAGAAACAACCTGAAAAGTTTGGATTCATTCATGAAATAGGCCAAGCAGATAGTGTTTTATAGACCTATGAGAAAGCCATGTTGGACATAGAATTGGAACATTGGCTTGAGACCATGAAATAGGAAATAGATTTCATGTATTCTAATAAAGTATGTACTTTGGTAGATCTATCGAAGGGTATAGTACCCCTTGGTTGCAAGTATATCTATAAGTAGAAGCTAAGAGTCCATGGAAAGGTATATTCAAGCCAAGACTAATGGTAAAAGATTACACTCAAAGACCCAGTAGTAATTTTGAGGAAACCTTTTCATTGGTTGCTATGTCTATGTCCATTAGGATTATGCCTATACCTATGCCCATAGCTATATATTATGACTATCAAATATGACAAATGGATGTAAAGATTGATTTCCTTAATAGAAACACTAAAGAAGAAATCTATATGGAGCAACCATAAGGTTTTACATCTAAAAAGAGTGAGCAAAAGATTTGCAAACTCCAAAGGTTCATTCATGGACTAAAACAAGTATCTCAAAGTTGGAACATACGTTTTGATAAAACAGTCAAATCATTTGGCTTTATTAAAAATGTGTATAAACCTTGTGTGTATAAAAAAGCTAATAAAATTTCGACACAGTTTATTATGTGTTATGTCGATGACATTCTTCTCATTGGGAATGAGAGAGAAATGTTCGAGTGTACTAAAGTACCGCTATCTTCGCAATTCTTCATGAAGGATTTGAGAGAAGCATCCTACGTATTAGGAATATAGGTAGATTAAAGAAGATATTGGGGCTTTCCTAAATCCTATGTATTGACAAGATACTAAAGAGGTTTAGTATAGAAGAATCTAAGAAGGGATTCCTTCCCATGGGATATAGTTTTCATCTCTCCAAGTCTATGGCCCCTAAAACTAAAGATGAGAGAGATAAGATGTGTCACATACCTTATGCATCCACTATAGGGAGCATAACGTATGTCGTTCAATGAAGTAGGCCAGATGTAGCACACACTTTAAGCTTTATGAGCTATTTTTAGTTCGACCCTAGTAAAGTTATTAGAAAGCTGTAAAAGCAATTCTAATTTTGAGAAGAACAAAGGATTTGTTCTTGGTATATGGCATTGGAGATTTAAAACTCGAAGAGTTTTCAGATTCTAGTTTTCAATCCAATGAAGATCACCATAAATTCACCTCAGGATTTATATTTTACCTAAATGACAGTGTAGTGAGCTGAAATAGTTGCAAACAAGATACTATAGTCGGTTTTACCACTGAAGCAAAATATATTGTTGCTTCAAAAACTGCGAAAAAGGGTGTTTGGAAGAAAACTTTATCAAATAGTTAGATGTAGTGCCTAGCATGCAAGAGCCAATGGTTATCTTTTGAACACAACTTAGGACTTATTGCACAAGCAATGATTCTAAGATCTCTCATAAATGATCCAAACATATTAAGGCATTATCATTTGATCTGCGAGATCATTGATTGAGGCACGTCTACGTGGAGAAGGTTGCCTCAGAAGAGATTATAGCAAATCCACTAACTGAACCCCTAACACAAAAGGTCTTTGAAAGACATCTTGAGAAGATGGACCTTAAGATTTATGGGTAATTAGCTTTTGAGCAAGTGGGAGATTGTTGAAATTGTGCCCTCATAGCTAATTAGATTAGCATGTAATACTATTTCATTTGTGATACAATCTTGATGGAATGATATTCTTACTGAATCAACATCTTTGTCTTATGCTTATTATACATTATGGCACTTGGTTGAAGCCCCTAAATCACACAAAACTATGAGACCTGGTCATGCATATGATGGTGATAATGAAATAAGTCTCTATGGTCATGATTTTAAATATTCCAAGTCATAGAATATTATGAGACAAGGCATCTAAGATTCAGATAGACTTATACTAATGCTGCATATTCCAAGGTGTTAGATATTGCTTCATTTCATGAGCAATCTATATGAGACATGAATGCATGTTAATAAGTACTTGTTGGAGTACAAGTTTGCTAAAGGTCCGCTTGGAGAATCCACTAGATAGCTATAGTGGCAACTTAGTAGTGGCAAGTTTTCTAGCTTACGCTAGTGCATGCATTTAGTCCTTGGGCTTGAGAATCTATGGTAACCTTATGTTTAGGTCCTTAAGCTTTGACTCTTCTCCAACTATATAACGGATCATCTTAGATTGAGATTGGGCATGAGCTAATTAAGCATAGAAGTGTTTGAGATCTAAAATGGGTTCTATCTCCTAGCTGTTGTGTAGGATGGTGCACTCCTACAATGATTAATTTGAGCATGGTAGTAAGATAATTTGAAAAAGGAGTTTTTCAAAGATGAGGTTGTAAAGGGAAATTAAACATTAGGATTAGAAACATAGTTATCAAAGCTATTAGGGAGCCAACAAATATCTTGCGCTAGGTTTCTTTCAAAAGATGGGAGATGGAAGGACCATATTTGCAAGGTAAGCAAAAGCTAAAATGGCTCATCAAGACATAATCATTCATCCAATTAGTTGGGTTCCATGGGCTTGTAGGTAGATATCAACCATAGAAATTGGGTACTCTTTGATTAATAGAGATTAATTAAAAGGGTTATTAGTTTAAAGGGGATTAAATTAATGTGAATATTTTAATATTCAAAACATCACAATGAATTGTGAGCCTATGTCGAATGTCCAATGAATGGATGAATCTAATGGGTCACATACAAAAACCTATACAAAGCATTTATTTGATATGAGATATTTTTTGAGTTAGAAAATTCACCTTGGGCATGTTTTGAGGGAAATGATTTTAACAATTTAATTTTTCATATTGGCTTGATTAATCTAAGTGTTAAATTAATCAGAATAATTTAAAGAGTTAAATTAGACTATTTAATTAGGGAGTTAATTTAATTGGGGACATGTGACAATTAATTAGTCAACTTAAGGAGTTAAGTTAACACTAAATTTACTTAAAGAGTTAAATTAATTGACTTAAGAAGTTAAGTTAAATTAATTAAATTAAAGAGTTAATCTAATTAATAATGAGAATTTGATTTTTGAGGAAAATCAAATGGAAGAGTCATTTGAATTTGCATTTATATTTAATTAGCATTTCATTTCATAAGATAAAATACAAATGTTAATCAAATACAAATGCATTTGAAATTTAAATTCACATGCAAGTGGGCAAGTTGGCCAACTAGCATACCTAACTTGATGAAGAAGGTGCAAGCCAAGGATCCAATTTAACATATTTAAAAAACTGAAATCTAACTTGATTACACATCCCCAATGATCTAATTCATGCTACTGAAAAGGTAAGAAAATTACCTCGATAGTAAAATCCAACCAAAGAGATAAAGACTTGCTTAAACTCTTTCAATGCAGTCTCCCCTGGCACAGCAGTTTGTGAACAACTTTTGCCCAATCAAATCTTTCACAAAATCGACTGAAATTTGGATAAAGATCACCAAGACCTTGATAAAGTTCCAGTATAAATTCAGCTAAATTAGAAAATCGGAAGTGTCTCCGAGTTTTTGCCTAAATAATATTGATCTTGCACACAAAGCAATTTAATTCTCTTTTCTTTAATGCAATGATCACATGCAATTGGCTAATCTAATCACTTCTATGTTAGCTAGAAAAAAAAAAGAGAGATCAAGCTATGAAGTCCAATTTTTGGGGTAGGAGATAAAGAAAACGTGAAGCTTCAACACATGCAAAATTGGAGGGAAAGGGCAAATCTAACAATTAGATCTAAACTGCTTGTGTATCACATGTGATGGGTGGCCACACCCTTTATATCTGTATATAGATAAAGGGAAGGTGTGATGCTTAGGTGCCATCACACCATCAAGGTTGGCACCAACTTGCATGCCAAATTGCTGGCAAGTTGTATGTGAATTTAAAATATATTTGAATTTTATTTGGAATCTTCATTTTATCTAATGAAATGTCATCCAAATAAATTCTAATGCATTCCAAATAAAATTTTCATTTGAATTTTTCCTCCAAAATTAATTCTTCATTTTAATTAAATTAAACACTTTAATTTAATTAATTAATCTTCGACTTAACTCTTAAGTCAATTAGCTTAACTCTTTAAATTAGCAGTAGTTAACTTAACTTCTTAAGTTAACTTGACCAATTGATAGCCATGTAGCACCAACTAAACTAATTCTTTAATTTAATTGGTCTAATTTAACTCTTTAAATTATTAAGATCAATTTTACAGTTAAATTGATCAAACTAAGATGGCCAAAAATTGTATTAATCAGATACCTATAAAACTTGGTCAAGATGGGAATCTTTTTAACTCTTAAAAAATTTCCCTTCACAAGTAGAATTTCCAATTGACGTTTTGCATGCAACTCATTAGGTTTTACCATTTATTGGACATGTGCTTGCAACCCTTGTAACTTTAAGAGTATCAAATACTCATATTAGTTTAAACTCCTTTAAACTAATGACTCAATTCAATTAATCCCATTAATTGAAGAGTACTCAATCTCCATGGTTAATATCCAATCCCAAGCCCATGGAGCTAAACTAATTGGCCGAAATGAATGCTCTTGCAAAACTATTCTAGCTCTACGCTTACCATACAAGTACGATCCTTCCATCTTTTATCTCTTGAAAGAGGCCTAGGGCAAGATATTTGTTGGCTCCCCAATAGCCTTAATACTATTTTTTTGTTCTTAATGTTCGATTCCTATTTATGACCTCATCTCTAAAAACTCTTCTAAATTGTCATACTGGTTTACATAAGGACTACTTGGAATCGATCAATATAGAAAACATAAGAGATACACCCACCCTTCACAATGAGAAGTTGGAACAAATCTTGGTTCTCATAAATATCCTTGTGTGAGTAGCTCATACCCAAGCTCAACTCAAAAGACTTGTTAAGTGGTTAAAGAAGAGTCAAAGCATAAGAATCTAAACATAAGATTACCGTGGATCCTCAGGTTAAAGGACTAATTATATGTTAGTGTAAGTTGGAGAGCATGCCATAGCCAACTTGGCACTACAACTGTCTAGTAGATTCTCTGAGCAGGCCTTAAGTGAACTTGTTCTTTAATAAGCACCTAATAACATATACCCATGTCTCACATAGATTACTCATGAAATGTAGTAATATCCAATCCTTGGATTTATGCATCATAGTTCATGTCTATCCAAATCTTATATGCCCTATCTTATAAGATTTTACGTCTTGAAAGATTTAAGATCACGATTGTGAAAATCTTATTTCATGATCACCACCTAGTGGGTGACCAAGTCCCATAATCTTATGTGATCTAAGGGCTTCAACCAAATGCTAGTGATGTAAGGTAAGCATAAGATAAAGATGGCCATTTGTAATAAATAGCATTCAATCAAGATTGTATCACAAGTGAAATGGTTTACATGTCAGTGCAGGGTACTATTCCAACAGTTGCAACCTCTATCCTCTCTATATATGTCCACTTGGCTAACTACCTCGTGTGGTTGGCAGTTGGCATTCCACATTAATTCCCTCTAAAAATGTGATATTCATGTGTTGAAAATTCACATTAAATTCTCTTATCTCCTTTTCACCTCCAAAAATATCTCTTATTACCTTTTCCCTAACTTGTTCTAGCTCAAGTTAGGTTGATCTAGTGCTTGCCTAAGGTGTGTGGACTTTGTGATTAGAGGTTTTACATTTGGGAGACAAAGAATTCCTTGGTTAATCATTATTGTGCACTGGATTTTAAGGCAGATTTGGAGGACCTAGGAGTTTCTTATTGGAGCAAAATTTAGGCAACTTCTACCTAGATTTGTGGTGGAGTTAGCTGCCAATTTTTCCAATTTTTGGAGTTTTGGAATAGGTCCAACCATTGGCATCTTCTATTGCATGTAGATCATTCGTTGAAGAGTTCATTGGAGTGATCTTCCTCACACCTTTGTGTTGATCTTCAAAGGTAAAATTTCTACAACTAAATCCTTATTTTGAGCATAAATAAGATCCTTAGAGTGGAGAGGTTTGGTTATATTATGCCTATTTATGGTTTTATATTTTAGATCCCAAGCCTACTCTTGCATTCACTTAGGTTGTGGATGTGTTGGTTATTCTTGCCTATTTTGCAAATTATTATGGATTCTAACGTATCCTCTATCTTCAAGTGATATGGAGCCAATTTTAAGCCTAATTTTGCCTTTAATGGATTGATTATGTGATGAACTGATTGAAAGTAGAAGTAGGCTAAAAATCTATAATATAAAATCGTAAAAAGGCTAAATATAACTTAGCTACTCTAGTCCATATTGAATAGTACCCAGCAAGCCCATTAGATTAGGCTTATAAAATATTTCCTTGTAAAAAAATCCTAATTGAATGATATTCTTTATATGACCATGGTTGAAGCCCATAGGTCACACCAAACTATGAGACTTGGTTGCGCATTGGATGGTAATCATGGAGTACGCCTTACATAGTCATAATCTTAAATATTCTAAGTCGTAGGATCTTATGATACAAGGCATCTAAGAATTGGATAGAGTTGCACTAATGATGCATAAATCTAGGAGTTAGAAGTTGTTCCATTCTATGAGCAATTTCATATTAGATATGGATACATATTAATGGGTGCTTGTTAGAGAACAAGGTACTGAAAACCCAATAAGAGAATCTACTAAATAGCTATAGTGGCAAGTTCTCCCACTTACACTAGAGCATATTATTAGTCATTTAACCTAAGGATCCACGATAACCTTGTGTTTAGTCCTCATAATTTAACTCTTCCTTAGTCACTTAATGGGCCACTCGAGTAGAGACTGGGAATGGAGGTTTGTGAGATCGGAGATGGAATCCGCTTCTCATCTTTGTGAGCAGTGAGTGCATCTCCTACTGAAAAATTGCCTAGTAACAATTCTCGCTGATGGATCTCTAAAGGATGTGAAAGAATAGTGAACTTCAACACATGACTGAACACCTTGAAGAATGGAGAGAAAATATGAAAGAATCTAATTCTTCACATTTGTTATAAGTGGCCCCCCACTTTCACCTCTATATTTATATATTGAGGGAGGATAGTGTGATGCCAAGTTGGCATCACACATTCCTCAAGGTGAGGGGACCACCAACTTGCTTGCAATGCATGTAAATTGGTAAATTCAAATCTAATTTGAATGTGTGTATTTTAATTTCATTTGAAATCTAATTTCAAGCTAATTAAAATGTCACATCAAATGAATCTTTAATTTGATTTTCCTTCCAAAAAGGATTCTTCTCACTAATTAAATTAATTAAACACTTTAATTTAATTAATTAACCTTTGACTTAACACTTAAACCAACAAGTTTAACTCTTTAAGTTTAATTTTGTTAATTTAACTCTTTAAATTAACTTGATCAATCATGGCATTAGATAATTAACTCTTTAAGTATTGGTCTAATTTAACCTTTAAATTAGTTGATTAATTTAAAACTTAAATTAATCAAGCCAAGTGACATTTCAATTTCTTATCACGGATTTTCTAGAAGATCCAAAAAGGGTTTTGATCTTAAATTTTTACAGTAGATCTATCAAAGAGTTGAGGAGCTACTGGAATGTTTTTAAAATTTTTGGAGAAGTTTGACTCATGCAAAAGTTGCATTGATTCTACTGTGTGCTACTTGGCAGATTCTAGATTGAAGAAGAGTTCTTCATTTTGTTGTTGGAATTAAGCTAATTAAGGTATTTTTCTACCTAAATCTAAATCATGAGCATGTTTAGATCCTTGTTAGCTTGAGTAGCCTAGTTAATTTTTGCTTTTGAAGTTTTAATTATTGGATCCTAGTGCTACTCTAGCCTTTAGTCCAAGAATCTAATCATGCATTTAATGAGGATCTAGATCGAAAAAATTTACCTTGAAAGCTAAATCCAATGGTAGGAGGAGAAAGGCTCTAATTAACTCTTCAAAGGAGCAATTGCACACAGTAAACAAGTTACCAATAGTTGACCACCTGTCCCAACTCTAAAATTGCTCAAAATTTATAGACAACACACCTTTACATACCAAGAAAGATGTTGTAAAAAATTTGTGCAAATTAGAATTTCGAAAGTCCTTCAAATCTACCATGGAAGTTACTAGACAGCAATGGTTCACCAAGGAGTACCAAGTCCCCCAAGTGTTGGACCTCTAATGTATTAGTCCACACACCCAAGAAGAGTCCTAATTTAGTCTCAAATCTAGTAGAACACTTGAGGATGAAGATGCGGCAGTAGCTTTTGGAGAGGAATTGGAGAGGGAAAGCATTTGGAGAGTGTGAACCTTCAACAGATGAAATGTCACACTTTTGGAAGGAAAAAGGGAATCTAGTGAATTACACTCTCCAATGCATGAAATGTCACACTTTATGAGGGAAAAAGGGAATCCAGGGAATCACCATCTAATGGCCGGCCACTTTGGCTATTTATAGAGAGGATGGTGCAACGCAAGTTGGCATCACACCTCCCATGCTTGTTGGCAACTTGTCAACTTGCATGTGAATTTAAATTTCACATACATTTGCATTTAATTAGCTCATACATTTCATCTTATGGAATGTAAAGCAAATTAATTCTAATTTAATTTGAAATGAACTATTCATTTGAATTTTCCTCCAAAATTTAAATACTTATTTTAATTAAATTAACTCTTTTATTTAATTAATTGGCTTGACTTAACTCTTAAGTTAATTAACTTAAATCTTTAAGTTAATATGTGTCAACTTAACTTTTTAAGTTAACATGAATAATTAATTGTCACATGATTTAACTCTTCAAATTATTTTGATTAATTTAACAATTAAATTAATTAAGCCAAGATGACCAAAATTTTAGTCAAACAATTTTGTCTCCAAAATGCTTGGATAGGATTTTCTAACTTTTTAGAAAATTCCTCCTATCAAGTAAGAACTTCCTTTAGGATTTTGCGTGTGACCCATTAAGTTCATCCATTCATTGGACATGGGCTCACAACTAATTGCGATATTTTGAATATTAAAATATTTAGATTAGTTTAAACCCCTTTAAACTAATAATGTTTTCAATTAATCTCCATTAATTGAAGAGTATCCAATTTTCATATTCAATATTTGGGGACAAGCCCAAAAAGCCTAAGTAATTGGATGAATGAAAATGTCTTGATGAACTATTCTAGTTGTATGTTTGTCATGCAGATACGAGCCTTCCATCTCCTATCTCCTGATAAAGGCCTGGGGTAAAATATTTGTCGGCTCCCTAAATAACTTCTATAACTATGTTTATAATTCAAATGTACAATTCTCCTTTATGATCTCATCCTTAAAAAACTCATTATCCAAATTTTCATACTACCTTCTATATGAATTTCTTAAAATCAATCATTATAAAATACATAGGAGATACATTGGCCCTTCATAGCGATGAGAAGATGATCCCATTTAAGATCTCACAAACCTCTATGTTTAAGTATCTTATACCAAATCACAACTCGAATGACTCGCTACATAGTTAGTGAAGAGTCAAAGTATAAGGACCTAAACTCAAGGTTACCATGGATCACTAGGTCAAATGACTAATTATATAAACTAGTGCAAGCTGAAGAACTTATCCCTATTGACTTGCCAATTTGAGTATCTAGTGGATTCTCTAGGTGGGTCTTTAGTGAACTTGTTTTATAACAAACATTTACTAATATACACCCATATCTAACATCAATTACTTATGAAATGGAGTAATATCCAGCTCCTTGGATTTATACATCATTAGTGCAAGTTTATTTGAATCTTAGATGCCCTGTCTCCTAGGATTCCATGACTTGGAATATTTAAAATCACAATTGTGGAGACTTATTTCATGATCATCGCCCAATTTGCGATCAAGTCCTATAGTCTTGCATGATTTAGAGGCTTCAACTAAATGCTAGTGAAGTAAAATAAGCATAAGGTGAAGATGACCATTTTATATGAATATCATTCAATCAAGATTGCATCACAAGTGAAATTGTTTACATGTCAATCTAATTAGCTTAGGAGCACTATGTCAACAATCTCCCACTTGCGCTAAAGCCAATTTTCTATAGTCTTGAAGCCCATTTTCTCAATATAACCTTCAAAAAACTTTTACATTTTGGGTTCTGTTAGTGGATCTACTATAATCTCTTCTAAGGCTACTTTCTCTACTTGGATGTCTCCTTTATCATTGATCTCCTAAATTAAATGATAATGCTTAAAAACATGGTTGGATCACTGATGAGATCTTAGCTTTTTTGCTTGCACAATCACCCCATTATTGTCAGAGAAGAGAACAACCCGCTCAGCAATGTCAGTGAAGTAAAATAAGCATAAGATGAAGCTGGCCATTTTTTATAAGTATTATTCAATTAAGATTGTACGACATGTAAAATAGTTTACATTCCAATCTAATTTGCTGCAAGTTACTATTCCAACATTGATTCAAGGACTTATATTTCTTGATTTAATTGCTAGATTTAAGATTTAGGAATAAATGCATGTGGCTCTTGATATGTTGAATTGAAATATGTCAATATGTGTTTAATTGTAAATCACATGTGTTGGCATGATTTAGCATTGGATGATGTTTTGGAATAGTCCTCTGCAAGCCAATTAGATTGGCATGAAAAACTATTTCACCTGTGATAATCTTGATTGAATGATATTATTTATAAATGATCGTCTTCATCTTATGCTTTTATTATTTTACTGGCATGTAGTTGAAACCCCTAGATCACATAAGAGGACTTGGTCACTCACTGGGTGGTGATCATGAAATAAGTCTTACACGGTCATGTTCTTAATATCCTAAGTCATAGAATCTTATAAGACAGGACATCTAACATTGAGATAGACTTACACTAATGATGCATAATCCAATGGTTGGATGTTGCTCCATTCTATAAGTAAACTGCATGTGATATGGGTGCACGTTAGTGAGTGCTTGTTAGAGAACATGGCACTGGAGACCCACCTAGAGAATCGACTAGATAGCCGTAGTAGCAAGTCGGTAGTGGCTAGTTCTCCAACTTGTGCTAGTTCATATAATCAATCCTTTAACCTGAGGATCTATTGTAACCTTGTGTTTAAGTTATCATGCTTTAACTCCACTTTAGCCACCTAATGGGCATTTCGGTGGTAATTGGGCATGAGCTACTTAGATATGGAGATTTATGAGATCTAAAATGGGATTCAACTCCTCATCTTTGTGAAGGGTGAGTGCATCTCCTATGTCTTTTATTATGATTGATTCTAAGGAGTCCTTTGCTAATGTAGTGTGACCATTTGGAAAAGGAGTTTTCCAAAGATAAGGTCACAAACTGAAATCAAACAATAATATTAGATGCATAGTATCAAGGCTATTAGGGAGCCCACAAATATCTTACCCTAGGCCTATTTAAGGACACAGAAGACAAAAGGAATGTATTTGCATGGTACGTGTAGAATTAGAATGGTTCACCAAAAGCATCATTCGACCAATTGTTGGGCTCCATGTGCTTGGGGGTGGACATCGATCATGGAGATTGGGTACTCTTTAATTAATAGAGATTAATTGCATAGAGTCAGTTAGTTTAAAGGAGTTTAAACTAACGTGAATATATGATATTCTATAATCACAAAGGTTGTGAGTCCATGTCCAATGAGTGATAAAACCTAATGGGTCACATACAAAATCCAATCGACAATCCTAAATATTGAGGGGAATTTTCTAAGTGTTAGAAGGATTCAATGGTGGCCAAAAATTGAGGAAATCAATTGACACAATTTTTTTCATCTCAACTTGATCAATTTAATTGTTAAATTGATCCAATTAATTTAGGGAGTTAAATTAAGACCAATTAAATTAAGTGTTAATTTAATTTGGTGCCTCATGACTATCAATTGGTCAAGTTAACATAATGTGTTGAGTTGAAAAAATCTAGCTTAAAGAGTTAAGCTAGTTGACTTAAAGGTTAAGTCAAAGTTTAATTAAATTAAAGTGTTTAATTTAATTAAAATGAAGAATTAATTCTGAAGGGAGAATTCAAATGAAATGTTCATTTGGTGCTTAATTATAATTTAATAAGGTAGACATTTCATGAGATGAAATGTAAATTAAAAACTAAATTCAAATTCAACACAAATTAATATGCAACTAGCAATATGCTTGCAAGTTGGCATGCTTAGGCGGCACCCCCACCTTGAGAAGGGTGTGATGCTACCTTGGCATCACACCATATCCACTCTATATGTAGATATAGAGAGGGGGAATGGCCAGCCCAAAAAAAAAAGAAAAAAATACACACATTTTGTGCATCTAAAAGTTAGATCCAAAATTCCCTCCAAAAGTGATTCTCTCATGAGTTGAGGCTCCACTCGCTTCTTCACCTCCTTCACCATTTTTGGCCTCCTACCAGCTCTCTTTCACCTTGATTTTTCCATCTAAATTGAGGAGAAAATGATTGTAAGTTTGTGTGTGGATTATGACATTAGAGGCAAGATGAATTTTGGATTGCATGCTTTGGTGATACTCTATTCAAGTAGTGCATTTCTAGATTCTGTTAGAGGTCTTTACAAAGGATTTTGGTGCTGAAAGTTTTACTGGACGTTCACCATCGAGTTGGTGAAATTTTGGTCCATATTTGGCTTGATTCTAAGGTGATTTTCCCAATCAAAACTTGATCACACTCTGCTGCGCTAGAAGCAGTCTGCCTTCGAGAAAGAAAGCTCTACGTTGAGGTTTTGATTGGATTTTGCTTGAAAGGAAAAAATCTGAACTTAATACATTATATATGCATGATTTAGAGATCCTTTGATTGGAGTAATCTAAGTAAGATTTTGGTTTTTAAATATTTTAAATTGGATTCTTAGCATTTCCCCTCTTTCGAGTGGTATCGAAGCCTAATTTAATGCTATATTTTGGATTTTCTTTTGATAGATACATGTGATGAATTGATCTAGATCTTCAAACACTTGATCTAAATCATATATTGGAGTTTTTGGAAGATGATGCTTGTGGTTCCTTTGATGATGAATAGATATCATGCTAATATGTGTTTTAATTGTTAATTCATATGTTAGTGTAATTTGATTCATGATTAGCTATTTTAAATATTGATTTAGTATTGGATTATGTTATATGTTGATATATCATGTTTTATTTGGCCTTAATTTATTTTGGGGATTTTTGGATCCAATTGGATTTGATATAATTAGAGATTTTTGAAGAATGAGATTCTCACTTTAATTTAATTTTTGGAGCATGTTTGAGCTCTTATTATTTCAGATTTATTATCTGTTTTAGATCTGAAATTACATCTATATTGTGTGGAAATAATATTTAGAAGTTGTTCTAAAAGTTTGGTGTACAAAAGGTTGAGCAAAATAGTGCAAAAATCGCCTAGCACCCATGACCAAACTATTGCCTTGCCTGGTCGGGTGTTGTCTAGGTCTTGACTTGATTTTGGCTTGATTTAGCTCCCTTTTGTGACCAAAAGAGTATTGCTTCACACATAATGGATGCACAAGTGCTGTGCAAGCTCTCAAATCTATGTTTGACATTTTAATGCTCTGTTAAATCTTATTAAAGTTAGTCTCCAATTGTGGCAAAAATAGAATGTATAAATGTCATGCTTGTTTTTACTTGGCCAATTAATTATCTATATGATAAGCATTTAATTGTTGGAATTGAATGTCAATTCTTGACTTACTTATTATTCATTTAAGTGTTGAATGAATGATGAATGAATTGGGATGATCATGAGCCTTTAGTATTGATTTTATTAATTTTCAAAGTTTTTGAAATGCATTGTATTAAATGGGGCTTGCATGCCTCTTTTTCTATCTTGTAAAAGTTATGAGAGTGAAATCATTAGGAGTGAGGTTTTCGTTCTCTTATAAAAGTTGCAAGGAATCTAAGGAGGCTTGAAGACCCATGAATGTATGGGATACACTGATGTAATAGCTTAATTTAATCAACCCACTTAAAACTAACCAAGTGATGCACCTATCACTCTAAATGTATTACTTGGTTAGGTTCATGGTCATCCCACCCTTGGAGCATGCTAGGCATATTTACTTATTCATGCTTTTCATATCCTATTGATGTATGTAATGCATGGATTAGGATACAGAAAATCTAAATAAGAACATAAAATTTGTGAGATCTTGCTAAGCAAGTTTGAAAATCCCTTTACTTAGAATGTCTAAGTATTTTCAAATATTAAGTCAAAATGGATATAAATTAAAAGACATTTTAATTAATCCATACTTTCTACCAATATCTATGCCATGATGGTGCTACCAAATTTGTGTGATGGCACTTGGTCATTTGGGTCACACTTAGGATGAAAGTTGTGATCATATACTTAGCATACGATGCACTTTTGATTTGAGGCTTCCCACACATTGGCACTTGGTCATGAGGGATGTTGCGGAGTGGTCTTAAATTAAAACTTGATTGGTAGGTTTAACTTAACATGTAGTAGTGTGGATGCCACACGAGTTGTGGGTCTACATGAAAAACAAGTCAAAATATATCAAGAGTTGCATGTGATGCAATTAGCAAGTGTTGCTTATCGTTAGGTTGTTCGTGGATGGCACTCGGTCATAGGGGTCCACTTGCAAGTCTTGTTGTCTTGATTATACCTAGGAAAAATGATTTCCCAAATCCTTCTAGGGAGTGAAGGATTTGATAAAATAGTGGGACAAAAATAAGCTTGAAAGACCATAAAAATGTTTTCAATATATCACTATTCAATCACATGCTTATATTCTCTCTTTCTCTTGATGATTTGTGAAATCTCAAGAACGGCTTAAATCCACTCAACATTTATTTTGGAAACCAATAAACTAACAGGGCCAAACTTCCATATTTAACTAAACCTCAAAATTATCCAGATTACAAAAAATGAAAACATGTCCTATATCATAGTTCTCCTCGTCCTATGGAATTAAAGTAGATCAAGAGACATGTGAAAGGTTACAGATTGGGTTAAGGATTTTCCTATCCCATTGTCTCATCTATAAACTTCAAATATCTCAAAGACATTTGAGTAGTACATTGGTTTAAGTTTACATGAGTTGTAAAATAAACAAGGTATGAGAGTTCATGTTGTCAAAGGCAATTTTTCAAGCTAGGATGAATGAGAAGTCATGTGTCATCGACTACGGTCTAAAAATGATTAGGCATAAATAAGCTTTTTCAACTTGGACATAGTGATAGACTACGATCACCATGAGAATTTGATCCTCACATCTTTATCGCGTTTTATTGATCAAAGTGTTGAGCTAAAAGGAGACTACCATGACAAAGGCAAACTTTTGACACTTGTTTCCTCCTCCAAGTCTATAGGTCCTGGGAGTTCTAGAAAAGGAGGTAAAAGAAAGAAAAGTTTTTCCTCAAAGGGTAAGCAACTATTAAAGGTATCAAGAGGAATCAAGAAGATTATAGAGGATAAAGTTGATGTTACTTGTTTCTACTTTGGCAAGATAGTCCATTGAAAATAGTATTACAAGAAATACCGTGGCTTCCTTGAGAAGGGTATGTACTTTATTGAAGTGCATTTAAGGATATATTCTTCCTCATGGATGTATGATATCGCATGTGGTTCTTATCTTTGTAATTTGTTACAAAGAATGGAAAAAACAATAAAACTAAGTAATGTGGATATGATCCACCACCTTGTCAAATGAGTAAGAATTTCGGCCTAGGCCGAAGGTGTATAATAAGTTAAACTTAAGGAACTCCATAATTACATTTGACCCTCGTTATAATGTACCATATATCATTGAGAATGATATCTCAATTCTCGTTTAGATAGTGAAGGATTTGATTCTTCTATATCAAATGAGAGTTTGAAGGCATTAAAGAAATTGGTTCTTTAGTTGCTCATGGTACACTTAACAAAGGATTATACATTTTTGGATTCTCAACCATCACTAATGCACATTCAATCAAGTAAGTGAAAATTAGATATCCAAGAAGATGTCATTTGATGGTATGTCATACTTGGGCATATCCCCAAAAATTAAGATGAACAAGATAGAAGCTCTCTAAGCACTAAATGTTAGTAGCATTGAGGAACTTCCAACTTGTGAGTCTTGTTTTGAAGGTAAAAATGACCAAGGCTCCTTTTGTAGGACAATTGGAGTGAAGCACAAGTCCTTTGGATTTGATTTATATAGATGTGTGCAGTCCACAAAAAGTTAGTGCATGAGAAGGCTATTCTTACTTCATCAGCTTCATTGATGATCACACTCAACTCGTACACACATCTTATGAAGTACAAGTTTGAAACCTTTGAAAGGTTTAAAGAATGTAGGAGTGAAGTAAAAAGCACAAAGGACTTAGTATTAAAACTCTTCGATTGGATCGAAGAGGACAATACTAAAGTATTGAATTCTTGGATTATCTAAAAAAGAATGGGATTCTCTCTCAAAATAGACTCCACCCAGCATACCTTAACTCCGTACCTTGTTGGATATGGTACGTTCCATGATTAGCTTTTTCAATGTGCTAATAGCATTTTAAGGATACGCTTTAGAAACAGTTGCAAGGCTACTAAATGTAGTACCCTCAAAGGTTGTACCAAAGACTCCACATGATATGTGGTATGGTAAAGTACCCTCTTACCATTTCTTAGAGGTTTGGGGGTCTCCCACATATGTGGAGAGGTTATTGGGAGACAAGTTGGACAGTTGATCCTCCTTGTGCAAGTTTATGGGATACCCTAGAGAGTCTATGGGTTATTACTTCTATGATCCCTCAGAACAAAAGGTGTTTGCCTCAAGTAATGCCACCTTTTTGGAAAGGAAAATTCTATTAGATAGAAAAGGCGTTGTTGTTGAACATGATGAAGTTCAAGTTGATCAACAAATTCCACAAGTAGTAGAAATAAATTAGCATTAAAGAGCCTTACACATAACCTCTGAGTAGATTAGACCAAATCAAGAAGCAACTTGAAAGTTTTAGATTTCATCATGAGATGGTCCAATCAGATATAGATCCAAAGACCTATGAGGAAGATATGTTCGACAATGTTTGGGATATTAGCTTAAAGCCATAAGATCCTAAATGGACTTCGTGTACTCCAACAAAGAGTATGAACTTTGGTAGATCTACTTAAATAAATTATTCCTATTAGTTGCAAGTGGATTTATAAGTGAAAGCTAGGAGTCGATGGAGAGGTTACACCTTTAAGGAATGACTAGTGGAAAAGGTTATTCTTAAAGATTAGGTATTAATTTTGGGAAAACCTTTTCACCAGTTGCAATGCCTAACTCCATTTGGATTCTACTTGCCATAGCTACATATTATGAATATGAGATATGGAAAATGGATATGAAAACCACTTTCCTCAATGGCAACATTGAAGGAATAAATTATATAGAGCAACCATAAGGTTTTACATCCAATGAGAGTGAGCAAAAGGTTTGCAAACTCCAAAGATCTACTTTTGGACTCAAATAGGTGTTCTGAACTTGGAACATATGTTTTGATTAGAAAGTAAAATCATTTGGCTTTGTTAAAAATGTATATGAACCTTGTGTGTACAAAAAGGTAGTAGGAGTAGCATATGGTTTATTATGCTTTATGTCGATGACATCCTTCTCACTGAGAATGAGATAGGCATGTTAGAGTATACTAAAGCACAGTTTTCTACTCAATTCTCTATGTAGAATTTGGGAGAAGCATCATATGTATTGAGAATACGAATCTATAATGATAGATCGAAGAAGATATTGGGGCAATCCAAAAACTAGTAAATTGACAAAATACTAAAGCTGTTTAGTATGGGAAAATCCAAGGATTTTTTTCCATGGGACATGATATTCGTCTTTGTAAGTCTATGGACTTTAAAAGTGAGGCACGGTGACAAAAGATGTCCTAAATACCTTATGCGTCTACTATAGAGAGCATAATGTATGTAACTATGTACAAGACCGAATGTGACACATGCTTTAAGTATTATGAGCAAGTTCCAATCCAACCCTAGTGAGAGTCACTAGATGGCCGTGAAAATGATCCTTAAGTAATTAAGAAGGACTAAGGAATTATTTTTTAGTATATGATAATAGAGAATTAAAACCCAAGGGATTTTTAGATTCAAGTTATCAGTTCGATGTAGATGATTTGAACTCCATTTTTAGATTTATATCTTTTCTTAATGGTGGCGTGGTGAGTTGGAAAAGTTCCAAACTTGACACCATAGCCGAATCTATTACTAAGGAGAAATATTTTGTAGTTTTTGAAACCACAAAGAAAGATATTTGGATAGAAACCCCATCCAAGAGTTGGATAAAGTGCCTAGCATGCATGAGACCATTGTTATCTTAAGAAAACAACTCAAGGCTTGAGCCAAAATCTCATCAGTAATCCAAACATAGTAAAAGAGATATCATTTGATATGGATATCAATTGATATAGGTGACAACTGAGTGGATAAAGTTACCTCAAAAGAGAATATAGTAGAACTACTATCTTAACCCCTATCGCAAAGGTCTTTGAAGAACATCTTATGAAAATAGGTCTTCAAACTATAGGGAATTGGCTTTAGGGTAATTGGAAGATTGTTGGAATAGTGCCTTGCAAGCCAATTAGATTGTCAAGAGAAACTATTTCACTAGTGACACATTCTTGATTAAGTGATATTTTTTATAAATGGCCATCTTCATCTTATGCTTTTATTACTTCACTGGCATATGGTTGAAGCCCCAGGATCACACAAAACTATGGGACTTGGTCACACACTAGTTGGTGATCATGAAATAACTCTTACACAATCGTGATGTTAAATATCTCTAGTTATAGAATCTTATGAGACAGGGCATCTAACATTCGAATAGACTTGCACTAATGATGCATAATCTAATGATTGGATGTTGCTCTATTCCATGAGCAAACCGTATATGATACGAATGCATGTTGTGGGTGCTTGTTCGAGAACAAGGCACTAGAGACCTGCCTAAAGAATCTACTAGATAGCTATAGTTTCAAGTTGGTAGTGGTTAGTTCTTCAGCTTACGTTAGTTCATATAATTAGTCCTTTGACCTGAGAATCCACTGTAACCTTATATTTAGGTCCTCATGCTTTGACTCTACTTTAGCCACCTAGGGGGCATTCTGGTGGTAATTGGGCATAAGCTACTTAGACATAGAGGTTTATAAGATCCAAAATAGGTTCTGACTCCTTGTCTTTGTGAAGGGTGAACGCATTCCTATGTGTTCTATGATGATTAGTTCCAAGGAGTCCTTAATCAAGGCAGTGTGACAATTTGGAAAAGGGGTTTCCCAAACATGAGGTCACAAATTAGAATCGAACATTAAGAATAGAGGCATAGTATTGAGGATATTAGAAAGCTAACAAATACCTTACTCTAGGCCTCTTTCATGGTGATAGGAGATAAAAGGACCGTAATTGCATGGTACACATAGAGATAGAATGGTTCACCAAAAGCATCATTCAACCAATTGTTGGGTTCTATGGGATTGAAATTGGACGTCAACCATGGAGATTGGGTACTCTTCAATTAATAGAGATTAATTGAATAGAGTCAGTTAGTTTAAAGGAGTTTAAACTAATGTGAATATATAATATTCTAAAGTCACAAAGGTTGTGAGCCCATGTCCAATGAGCAGTAGAATTTAATGGGTCACACAAAATCTAATCTACACTCCTAAATATTGAGGGGAATTTTGTAAGTGTTAAAAGGATTTCATGGTGTCCGAAAATATAGGGAATTGGTTGACACAGTTTTTAGTCATCTCAGCTTAAACAATTTAATTGTTAAATTGATCTAATTAATTTAAGTAGTTAAATTAAGACCAATTAAATTAAGTGTTAATTTAATTTGGTGGCTCAAGACTATCAATTAGTCTAGTTAATGTAAGGTGTTAAGTTAACAAAATCTAGCTTAAAAAGTTAAGCTAGTTGACTTAAAGGTTAAGTCAAAGTTTAATTACATTAAAATGTTTAATTTAATTAAAATGAAGAATTAATTCTGGAGGGAGAATTCAATTGAAATGTTCATTTGGTGCTGAATTAGAATTTAATTTGGTGGACATTTCATAAGACAAAATGTAGATTTTAAATTAAATTCAAATTCAACACAAATTAACATGTAACTTTCAAGATGCATGCAAGTTGGCATGCTTAGGTGGTACCCCCACGTTGAGGAGGGTGTGATGCTACCTTGGCATCACACCATATCCACTCTATATATAGATATAGAGAGGGGCAGTGGGTGGCCAGCACAAAAAGAACAAAAAAATACACACATTTTGTGCATCTAAAAGTTAGATCCAAAATTCCCTCCAAAAGTGATTGTCTCATGAGTTGAGGCTTCACTCTCTTCTTCTCCTCCCTCACCATTTTTGGCCTCCTACCAGATCTCTTTCTCCTTGATTTTACCAGCTAAATATAGGAGAAAAGGATTGTCAATTGGTGTGTGGACTATGACATTAGAGGCAAGATGAATTTCGGATTGCTTGCTTTGGTGACCCTCTATTCCAGCAGCGACTTTCTAGATTGTTTTAGAGGTCTTTCCAAAGGATTTTTGTACTGAAATTTATCATGGAAGTTCTCCATTAGGTTGGTGAAATTTTGGTCCATATTTGGGTTGATTCTGAGGTGATTTGACCAATCAAAACTTGATCACACTCTGCTATTCCAAAAGCAGTTTGCCTTTGGAAAAGGAAGCTCTACATCAAGTTTTTGGTTGGACTTTGCTTGAAAGGTAATAATCTGACCTTAATCCAATATATAGGCATAATGTAGATCCTTGGATTGGTGTAATCTAAGTTAGATTTTAGTTTTTAAATGCTTTAAATTGCATCCTTAACACACCTCTTTCATGATGTTATATGTTGATATAACATATTGATTAATTGACTAAAAGTGTTTTGAAAATTTTTAGATCTAGTTTGAGTTTTAAAGGTGTTTCAAGAATAGTGATTCTTCCTTAAATTTTATTTTTGAGGCAATTTGAGCACTTTAAATTCTAATTTTAAAGGTGTTTGTAATCTAAGAATTTGTTATATAATTATGGAATGAAGTTATGGAAGTGTCCATATGGTATGAGATGGAAAAAGAGCAAAAACTACGCAAAATGGTGGCCTAGGCACTTTATGGTAGGGCCTCTACTGGCTAGGCAGCATGGGCACGATAGCGCTCACGCAGCTTGCCTAGGCAACCAACTGGGCAACAAGCTTGCCTAAGGCTACCATCGCATGACCATCTTGTTGCCTTGTACATTTTTACCCTCATAAACTTGATTTTTACATATATTTTTGATGCACAATTGTTGTGTAAGTGCTCAAGACAATGTTGGATGTTTTTGCTTGCCTTTAAGATCAATTTTAAGTGTGCACTTCAAGTTTGTGCAAATTTGGGATGCATAAGAGTTTTGCTTAATTTTGCCTCAAATTAATTATTTTTATGATAAGCACTTAATTGATGGGTTGAATCTCAATTCTAGCTATTGTTTATTTAACTATTGACTGGATGATAGATGTGTGGGGATGAACATAGCCTTTAATTTGGTTTTATTTAAACTCAATGTTGATTGAATTGGATACATTAAATAGGGCTTGCATGCCTTTTGATTTTCAACATCATAATTATTACGAGAGTAGAAACTCTAGGAGTGAGGCTTTCGTTTCTCTTATAAATTGTTGCAAGGCGGCAAAGAAGGCCAAAATGATCACGGAGGCTTGAATATCCATGAATGTATGGGATATATTCACGTAATAGATAGTATCTATTAATTTTATCAACATATTTAAAATCAACTAAATGGTGCACCTATGGCTCTAAGTACAGTATTTGATTAAGGCTCATGGTCATCCTAACCTTAGATGCACACTAGGTTTATTTACTTATTTATGTTTTCCTTATCTTTTTAATGTATGTGATGCATGGTTAGGATAGAAAGCCTAAATAAGTAAAGACAAAAAAATTGATGAGATCTTCTAAACAAAAATCCCCCAACTTAGAAGAGTCTTAAGTTCAAGAAAATATTAAGTTAAAATGAATAAAATTAAATGAGGTTTTATAATCCATGCTTTCTACCAATAGACAAGTGACATGAGATGCTACCCTAATTTTATGTCGTCTCACGAGTTGTGGGACGCATTGTTAGAGGAAAGCTGTGATCACTACCTCGGCATAAGTTGCACTTCAATTTAAAATTTACCATGACATTATCTCATGAGTCGTGGAATGTTCATAGTTGAATTTATAATTAAAGAATGATTAGTAAATCCAACTTAACACTTAGTAGTGTAGATGTCGCATGAGTCGTGGGTCTATAAGAAAGTGAGTCAAAATATATAGAGATGTAATTGTTAAAACTTACCTACCTTAGGATCATAAGTAGATGCCTCACGAGTTGTGGGTCACAAGTATCTTTGAGCCTTGATTTTCACTAGGAAATATGATATTCCGATTTCCTAAGAGGGTAAGGAATTTGATAAAATAGTGGGAGCAAAATATGCTTGAAAGTTCACAAACATATTTTAATATCAAATTTAATCATATGCTTATATTTTCTTTTTTTGCTTATTTAGATTTCCAAAATCTCAAGAATGGCTAAAAATCCACCAATCATCATTTCGGAAACCAATAAACTAATTGGGCCAAATTACCATGATTAACTAAACCTCAAAATTCATTCTAGATTCCTAGAAACAAATATATGTCCTATATTAATATGTTCTGAATCCCATAAAGATTAATGCAGATCAAGGGATATGCGAAATGTTCATGAATTAGATTGTGGATTACCTTTTATCCAATAGTCTCATGATGGCATCTATGAACTTCAAAAGTCTCATGAACAACATGAAACATACCTCAGTCAGTTGCTTGCAGAAGTTGTATAGCAAACAAGGTATGAGAGATTCATGTAGTCAAGGGATATTTTTCAAGCTAGGATGGTTGAGGGGTCATGTATAAGAATGCAATCTAAAGATGATTAAGCTTATTGAGAAGCCCTTCAACTTGGATGTGGTGATGGACAATGATCTTTGAGGGGATTTGATCCTCTGATCCTTATCGAGCTTATTTGACCAAAGTGTTGGTCAAGGCAAAGACAACCATGACAAGGACAAAACTTTAATGATTGCTTTCTTCTTCCATTCTAAAGGGCTAGAAGGCAAATAGAAAGGAGATGGGGGGATAAAAAGCAAAATTATTCTTCGAAAATGAAACAAACATTTAAGGCATCTAATGGAGTTAAGAAAGACAATTGAGGATGATAAGGATGCAACTTGTTTCTATTGAGGCAAATTGGGTCTTTACAAGCTCAAGTGCAAGGTATGCCTTATAACCCTAGGGTAGGGTGAGTTGTTTATTAAAGTGTACATAAGGATAAATTTTTCCTCAAGGGCATTTGATACTATATATGGTTTTTATCTTTGTAATTTGTTACAAAAATTGGAAAGAAGAATAAATCTTAGTGATGAGGATAAGATCTACTACCTTGGCAAAGGAGCAAAAGTTGTAGCTAAAGTCAAAGGTATAAGTTAGAATTAGAGAATTCCATAATTGTGTTCAACTTTTGTTATAATGTACCATATATTGTTGAGAACAATATTTCAATTCCCATTTTGGATGGTGAAAGATTTGATCCTTCTATATTAAATGGGAGATTGAAGACATTAAAGATAGGTTCTTTAGTTGCTTGTGGTATACTCAACAAAATATTGTGCATATTGGATTCTCAATCATTACTAATGCACTTTCAACGAAGAAAGAAAATTAGATATCTCTAAAGATGCCATTTATGATATGCATGATTTAGACATACCTTTAAAAATAGTTAGATCAAGCTAGAAGCTCTCAAGCACTGAATCTTAGTAGCATTGAAAACCTTCCTACTTATAAATCTTGTTTAAAGGGAAAAATGACCAAGGCTTCTTTTGTGAATAATCAGAGCATACCACTAATCATTTGGATTTGATTCATATGGATAAATGTGACCTACTAAGAGTTAGTGTGAAAGGCACTTAGTTTTAAAGCTCTTCAGTCGGATCAAAGAAGGGAATACTTAACTACCAAATTGTTGGATTATCTAAAGGAGAATGGGATTCTCTCTCAATGGACTCCACTTGGCACACCCTAACATAGCAGAGTAGCCCAAAGGAAAAATCGTGCCTTGTTAGACATGGTACATTCCATGATGAGCTTCTTTGATGTGTGTGTATCCTTTTGAGGATACAACTTAATGATGGCAACAAAGTTACTAAGTGTAGTAGCTTCAAAGTTAGTGCCAAAGATGCCACTGAGATGTGATGGCAAAACATCCTCTTATCATTATCTAATGGTTTGGGGGCCTCCCGCTTACATCAAATGAAATTTAGAATCAAATTTTGCCACCTGAGCACACCCCATTAGTTGCTTTCCTCATGGAATGTGTGATGAAAACTTGTCATCACACTATTCCACATCTATATGTAGATATAGATAGTTGGCCGGCCATAAGGAATGCAAAATGGTGTGAAGAATTAGATTATTCATTTCCCTCCAAAACATTTGCAAACTAGCATTTCATATGTTAAAGGCTATGCTTCTTTCTTCATCTTCCTACCCTAAAATTCAACCTCCACCATCAAAAAATCTATGGTCTTACTCCTACTCATAGACTAGAGATTTACAAAGATCTCATTAATGTGTGGACTTTTACAATAGAGGCAAGGTGTGTGACTTGCTCAATTTCTAGAGATCCATTTGTGCAATATTTGACTTTGTGATTTTCTACAGGATGTTACAGGTGATCAATTGATCTAAAATTTTAAATGGACATTTTCCAAGGTGTTGGGTATCTCCAGCTATTTTTTTAGAATTTTTGGAGGCGATTTGGTAAGGATATCATTGCAATCTTCTTGCTACACCATCAGTAGGCAGATTCTAGAATCAGTGAAATGTTCACTTGATAACCCTTGTATTTGCTCATCAAGGTAATCCTCTATCTAAATATAAATCATAGGTATAATTAGATCCTTGATTAGCTTGTAGGATCTAGTTACTTTGAAGTTTTAAATTTTGGATTTTAGATCCTAGTACCTATCTTGCCTTCAGCAATGTTGGATGGAATTTTTGAGAGACTACGATTTCTCCATCACCTACCACCTTGGAAAAGCAAATTTAATAGCCGATGTATTGAGTAAGAATGTTGGATTAGCACATCTACAAGTAATAGGAACATCTGAGAGCCAAAAGTTAAGTTTTGTCCTAAAATTAAACTTTGACTTAACCTTTAAGTCAACTAACATAACTTTTTAAGCTCATTTTGTTAACTTAACTCTTTAAGTTAGCTTGACCAATTGATAGTCACATGGTACCAACTTAAATTAACACTTAATTTAATCATTCATAATTAAATTTCTTAAATTAACAATTAAATTAAACAAGCAAGATGACTAAAAATTGTGTAAACTGATTTCCTCAATTTTCGGCCACCTTGGAATTCTTCTAACACTTAGAAAATTTTTCTCAATATTTAGGATTACTGATTGACTTTTGTGTGACCTATTAGGTTCTACTGCTCATTAGACATGGTCACAACCTTTGCGACTTTAGAAAATCATATATTCATGTTAATTCAAACTCCTTTAAACTAACCAACTCAATTCAATTAATCTCTATTAATTGAAGAGTACCCAATGTCTATGTTCGATGTCCAACCTCAAGCCCATGGAGCCCAATAACATGCTATATCAACATATAACATCAACTAATACTAAATCAACATTAATATCTATGAATTAAAATATACTAATCATATGAATCAACACTTAAATTACATAATAGCATGCTTTCAATTCATCAATCCAGGAGCTACACACAACATCTACCAAACACTCCAATCTATCATATGAATCTAGTATTTGGTGATTTTTGATCAATCCATCACATGATCAATCAATTAAAAATCCAAATCATAACATGAATTAGGCTCTGATACCACTTGAAGGTAAGAGTAGCACTAAGATCCAATATTTAAAACTTCAAAAGATAAAATTAATTGGGCTACTCAAGCTACCTTTGTGATATGTAAATGTATATATATGTGATTAGTAATGATTGTAATGTAAAGAATATGAGTTTTTTGGTCATTTGCTAGTTAAATTATAACGACAACCTGGCCATTTTAGGAACCTATTTTAGGAGAAAAAGAAGGCACATATTTGGTAACCAAATAAAGCTTAAAATTCTGCTCGACATTATTTTGGAAAGCAACAAACCAACTGGGCCAAAAGTCCACAATTGACTTAACCTCAAAAATTGTTCCAGATTTCTCGAGGCGGATATGAGTTCTATATCATGGTACTCTTATCACTTTGGGATTAATGTAGACCTAGAGACACATGAAAAGTACATGAATTGGGCTCAAGATCATCCTATCCCTTAGTCTCATGATGATATCTACAAACTTTAAAAGTTTTAAGGACACATGAATTGTACCTTAGTTAAAATTTACAAAAGGTTGTAAAGCAAATGAGCTATGAGAAGCTCATGTTGTCAAAGGAGACTTTTCAAGCTAGGATAGATCTAAAGTCATGTGTCATCAACTACGGTCTAAAGATGGTTGGGCTTAGAGAAGTTTTTTCTACTTGGACATAATGATGGACAATGATCTCTATGAGAATTTTATCCTCACATCCTCATTGCGTTTTATTGATCAAAGTGTTGATCTAGAAGGAGACTATCATGACAAGGGCAAACCTTTGATACTTGTTTTCTTCTCTAAGTCTATCACCCCAAAGGGTGCTAGAAAGGGAGGTAAAGGGAAGAAATGTTCTTCCTCTGAGGAAAAACAACTATCAGAGGCATCTGCAGGAGTCAAGAATATTGTAGATGATATAGTTGAAATTATTTATTTCTACTTTAGCTTGATAGGCCATTAGAAGCTATTTGCAAGGATTACCTTGCAACCCATAAGAAGGGTATGCATTTTATTAAAGTGTATTTTAGGATAAATTCTTCCTCATGGATATATGATATCACATGTGGTTCTTTTCTTTGTAAGTTGTTACAAAGAATTGAAAGAAGAATAGAATTAAGTAATGGGGATATAATCTAACACCTTGGCAAAGAAACAACTATTGCGACCTAAGCCGAAGGCGTACAATAAGTTAGACTTAAAGAATTCCATATTTGTATTGGACCTTTGTTAACATGTACCATTTAATGTAGAGAACAATATTTCTATTCCTATTTTGGATGGTGAAGGATTTGATCCTTCTATATCAAATAGAAGATTGAAGGCATTAAAGAATGGGTTCTTTAATTGCTTATGGCACACTTAACAAAAGATTGTACGTATTGGATTTTCAACCATTACTAATGCACCTTCAACTAAGTAAGAAAATTAAATATCCAAGATGATGTCATTGTTTGGCATACAAGACCTAGTCATATCTCCAAAAATAGGATGAACAAGTTAGAAGCTCTCAAAGTACTAAATGTTAGTAGCAATGAGGACCTTCCTACTTGTGAATCTTGTTTGAAGGGATAAATGACCAAAGATCACTTTGTAGGAAAAATAGAGCACTCTATAAATCCTTTAAATTGATCTATACAAATGCTTGTAGGCCACTAAGAGTTAGTAGGAAAGGAGGCTATTCTTACTTCATCGCCTTCACCGATATTTATAGTCAATTTGAACATATGCATCTTATGAAGTATAAGTCCAAAGCCTTTGAAAAGTACTTAGTAATAAAGCTCTTCAGCAAGATTGAAGGGAGAATACTTAAGTACCAAGATTCTTAGATTATGTAAAAGAGAATTGGAATATTTGTTAATGGACTCCACCCAACACACTCCAACATAATGGAGTAGCCAAGAAGAGAACCGTACCTTTTTGGACTTGATACGTTCCATGATGAGCTTTTTTGATGTGCCCATATCCTTTTAGGGATTAGCCTTGACAATGGCAGCAAAGCTAGTAAATGCAATACTTTCAAAGTTGGAGCTAATGACACTGCATAAAATGTGGTATGGTAAAGTACCCTTTAACCACTATCTAAAAGGTTTAAGGGTTTCCCGCTTACATCAAGTAGTTAGTGGGAGACAAATTGGATAGTAGATCCACATTGTGCAAGTTTGTGAGATACCCAAGAGAGTCTTTAACTTATTACTTTTATGATCTCTTGGAACAAAAGGTGCTTGTTTTGGGGAACGTCTCCTTTTTGGATAAGAATTTTCTATTAGATGGAAATGGTATTGTTGTTGATCTTGATGAAGTTCAAGATAATCATCAAATCCCACAAGCAATGGAAACAAATTAGCAACAAGAGCTTCACACACAACCTTTGAAAAAGTTGGACCGAATCAATAAGTAAATTGAGAGGTTTGGATTCTTTTATGACATGGGCCAATCAGATAATAATTCAAAGACCTATGAGAATGCTATGTTGGACATAAATTTAGGACAATAGATTCACATCATATGATTCAAAATAGACTCCATGAACCAATAAAGTATAGAGTTTGGTAGATCTAATAATAAAAATAGTTCCCATTGGTTACAAGTGGAACTATAAGTGAAAGCTATGGGCTAATAGAGAGGTACTGACCTTTAGGGCATAACTTGTAGCAAAAGGTTACATCTAAAAACCCGGTATCAATTTTAAGGAAATCTTTTCATCGATCACAATGCCTAAGTCTATTCAAATTTTACTTGCCATAGCTGTATATTATGACTATACGATATGGAAAATGGATGTGAAAACCATTTCCCTTAATGGAAACATTGAAGAAGAAATTTACATGGTGCAACCACAAGATCTTACATCTAAGAGGAGTGAGCAAAAAGTTTGAAAAATCCATAGATTCATTTATGAACTCAAACAAGCTTCCCGAAGTTGGAACATATATTTTGACAAGATAGTCAAATCATTTAGCTTTGTTAAAAAAGTGCATGAACCTTGTATGTAAAAAAAGGCTAGTGGGGGTAGTATACAATTTAATAAACTTTATGCCAATAACATCTTTCTCATAGGGAATGAGGTTGGCATGTTAGTGCATACTAAAGGATAATTATCTACTCAATTATCCATAATGGATTTAGGAGAAGCATCTTATTAATTGGGAATATGTATCTATAGAGATAGATTGAGGACAATGTTGGGGCTTTGCCAAACCTTGTACACTGACAAAATACTAAAGAGGTTTAGTATGGAGGAATCTAAGAGGGGGTTCCTTCCCATGGGACATGACAGTCATCTCTCCAAGTCTATGGCCCTTAAGACTGATAATGAGAGATAATGATGTTCCACATACCTCATGTATCTACTTTCTATAGAGAGCATAATGTATGTCGTTCATTGTATGAGAACTAATGTGGTACATGCTCTAAGTGTTATGAGCTGTTTCCAATCTAATCCTAATGAACATTACTGGTTGGCTATTAAAACAATCCTTAAATAGATTGGGGACTTATTAGTATATGGCAATGGAGAATTGAAACTCGAGGGGTTTTTGTATTCTAGTTTTCAATCTAATGTAGATGACTTAAAATCCATTTTTTGATTTATATTTTTCCTTTCGGCGAGTTGGACGAGTTCCAAACAAGACACCACAACCGACATTACCACAGATAGAATATATTGCATCTTCAAAATATATATAAATTCAATATAATAACATAATACATATTATACGATGTTAAAGTCACTTCATGTATTATAGCATTCATTAAAGTAGCTTCATGTATTATATAATTCATTAAAGTAGCATATTATAAATTACATATATATAAATTACTTATATCCAAATTAGACTAAAGTAAACTAGCATGTGTTGTTTTGCCTGTGGGATGTAGTGAGGTTTTTTAGTCCTGACTTGCTGGCACGTAGGTCGAGGGGATTTTTTGCAAAGTAAGGTCTTGGGATGAAAAACTTTATTCAAGAGCTGAATGTTATGCTTAACATTACTGAGCCAGTGGTTGTCTTCTATGACAATAGCAAGGTAATAATGCAAGCTAAAGAGCCACGATCTCATCAGTGATCCAAGCACATATTGAGGAGATATCATTTAATCCGGGAGATTATTGATAGAGGTGACATCTGAGTGGAAAGAGTTGCCTCGAAAGAGAATATAGCAGGTCTACTAACAAAACCCTTATTACAAAAGGTCTTCGAAGGACATCTTGAGACGATGGGTCTTAAGGATATAGGGAATTAGCTTTAGGGCAAGTGGGAGATTGTTAGAATAATCCCCTGCAAGCCAATTAGATTGGCCTTGTAAACTATTTTCTTATAATACAATCTTAATTGAATGATATTCATTATATGGCCATCTTCATCTTATGCTTTCATATTTACTTCACTGGTAGTTGGTTCAAGCCTTTAGATCACACCAAATTATAGGACTCAGTCACACACTAGGTACATCATGGAATAAGTCTTACATGGTTGTGACCTCATGTCTTCCAAGTCAAAGGATCTTATAAGATAAAGCATCTAAAGCTGGGATAAACTTGCACTAATGATGCATAAATCTAAAGGTTGGATACTAATATGTTCTGTAAGTAATGCCATATGAGATATGAGCATGTTAATAGGTGTTAAAAATAAGGCAATGAAAGCCAGCCTGAAGAATCCACTAGATAGCCCAGTGACAAATTCTCCTGCTTATGCTAATGCATATAATTAGTCCTTTGATCAGAGGATCTATGGTAACCTTGTATTTTGGTCCTCAAGCTTTAGCTCTTCTCTAATCACCTAGTGGCCGTTGAGGTGTTAATTGGGCGTAAGCTATTTAGATATGAAAGCTTGTGAGATCTTAGATAAAATCTAACTCTTCGTTGTTGTGAGGGATAAGTATATCTTTTATGTATTCTATAATGATCAATTCTCAAAAATTCTTGCGTAAGGTAGAATGACAATTTGGAAAAGGAGTTTTCCAAAGGTAAGTTCATAAAAATTAATTGAACATTAAGAATAGAAACATAATATCAAGGCTATTAGGGAGTTGGCAAATATCTTGCCCTAGGCTTCTTTTAGGAGATAAGAAACGAAAGGACTACATTTGCATGGTTCGCATAGAGCTAGAATGATTCTGCAAAAGCATTCCTTTTGGCTAATTGGTTAGGCTCCATGGGCTTGAGGTTGGATATTGACCATGGAGATTGGGTACTTTTCAATTAATAGAGATTAATTGAATTGAGCCATTTAATTTAAAGGCGTTTAAACTTATATAAATATATGATATGTCAAAAGTCAAAGAGATATGAACCCATGTCCTATAAATGGTAGAACCTAATGGGTCACACAAAAAAACCAATAGCATTTCATTTTTCTAAGTGTTAGATAAAATACTCCTAGTAGACCAGTTTGGAGGTTGGGGAATATTGAGGCCATTTTTGGCTTGATCAATTTAATTGTTAAATTGATCAACTAATTTAATGGTTTAAATTAGACCAATAATTAAAGAGTTAATTATTAGGTACCACATGACTAACTGAAAAGGTTAAGTTAAAGGATTGACTAATTAAATTAAAGTGATTAATTTAATTAATGAGAGGAATCAAATTAGATGGAAAGTTCAAATGAAAAATTCATTTGGTGTGGCATTTTAATTAATTTGAAATAAGATTCCAAATGAAATCAGAACACATACAAAATTCAAATTTAAATTGCAATACCAAGTTGTCGGTCACCCCATGAGGAAGGTATGATGCCACCTTGGCATTACACCATCCTCACTCTATATATAGATAGAGAGGGACAGAGAGGTGACCACTTGCTTGCATTGTGAAAAATTAGATTCTTTCACATTTCCCTCAATTTCTCAAGTGTTGCCTCATGTGTTGAAGCTTTACTTCTCTTTTTTTTCTACCTCCAAATTAAGCTTTCATCTCTGTAATCCTCCTCTTTGCTTTTTAGCTAATATTGAGGAGAAAAGGATCTACCATTGGTAAAAGCAAGTAAGGCACTAGGATCTAATTATCAAAACTTAAAAACATGAAATTAACTAGTGTTTATAAGTACATAACAAGGATCTAATGATGCTAGAGATTCAGATTTGTTGAGAGCTTTACCTTGAAAAGAAAAATCCAAGGAGTAGTAAATGAACTCTTCACTAGTCCATAAACTACGAGCAACTAGCATAGCTGGAAGAGTATGACAATCGCCCTATTAAATCTTCTCCAAAAATTTAAAAAAAAATACGTACAGTTTCATTACACTTTGATGAATTCTCAATTAAAATTTTAGATCAAAAAGCTGTCTAGAACTCCTTGGAGAAATTGACCAAACTGGACTTTGTGCACGTGGATCTCTAGAAACAAGCAAGTCAAATGCCTTGCCTCTATTGTAATGATCCACAAACCAATGAGATATTCCTAAATCTCTAGTCTATAATCTGTGGAGTAAGACCAGAGATTCAATAATGGTGGAGGAAGATTTAAGTTGGGGAAGAAGAAGGAGAGAGCAAAGCTTTCAACACATGAATGTGCTTGCAAGAGATTTTGGAGGGAGAGAGGGAAGAATTTAATTCTTCACACCAATTTGCATTGTGGCTGATCCCCTCTCTCTATATATATATATGTAGATACTGAATGGTGTGATGCTAACTTTGCATCACACATTCCATGAAGGAGGCAGCCAAGTTGGGTTACCTATGTAGCAAATTTGAATCCAAATCTCATTTGAATTTCATTTACATCGTAATTATATTTGGAATCTCATTTCAAATTAACTAAGATTCTAATTCAAATATTATTTGAATTTTCCCTCCAAAATCTATTCTTCCATATTAATCAAATTAAACTCTTTAATTTAATTAATTATCCTTTGACTTAACTCTTTAAGTCAAACTAGCTTAACTCCTTAAGCTTGATTATTAACTTAACTCTTTTAGTTAACTTAATGAATTGATGGTAATGTTGGCACAAAATAATTAACTACTTAACTATTGGTCTAATTTAACTCTCAAATTTGTTGATTAATTTAATACATATATCAATCAAACTAAAATTGACCCTCAAACTTAGCCCCAAAAATGGGTCCACTAGGATACACCATTTTCTAACACCTTAAAAATTCTCCCCATTACTTGGGAAGCTAATTGGATTTTATTTTGTAACCTAATAGGTTCTTCCATTCATTGGACATGGGCTCATCTTGTGACTTTTGAATATCTTATATTCATTTTAGTTTAAAACTCTTTTTAAACTAGTCAACTCAATTCAATTATTCTCATTAATTGAAAAGTATTCAATCTCCATGGTAGATGTCCAACCTCAAGCCCATAGAGCCCAATTAATTGGCCAAAATGAATATTTTGGAGAACCATCATCACTCTACATATACCATGCAAATACGGTCCTTCTGTCTTCTATCATCCGAAAGAGGCCTAAGGCAAGATATTTGTCGGCTACCTAATAGCTTTAATATTATGTCTCTATTCTTAATGTTTGATCCCTACTGTGTGACCTCACCTTTGAAAAACTCCTTTTCGAATTTGTCATACCATATTAAGCAAGGATTTCTGGGAATTGATTATTATAAAATGCATAGGAGATGAACTCATCTTTCGCAATAGTGAGGAGTCAAATTTCATCTTAACTCTCACAAACCTCCATGCCAAGTAGCTCATACCCAATCACAACCTGAAAAACCTATTAGGTGGTCAAGAAAGAGTTAAATCATGAGGATTGAGTACAAGGTTACCATGAATCCTCTGGTCAAAGGACTAATAATATGCACTAGTATAAGTAAGAGAACTAGTCACTACCGACTTCTTACAATGACTATCTAGTGGATCTCTAGTGGGTTTTCAATGCCTTATTCTCTAACAAGAATCCACTAACATGTACTCATATCTCATATAATTGCTTATGGAATGGAGCAATCTCTAATCCTTGGATTTATGCATCATTAGTGCAAGTCTATTCGGATCCTAGATGTCCTATCTCATAAGATCCTATGACTTGGAAGATTTAAGATCACAATCGTGTGAGACTTATTCCATGGTCATCAAACTAAGTCACGCAATCATAGCTGATTTAAAAGTTTCATCCAAATGCAAGTGAAGTGAAACAAAATATAAGAAGAAGATGGCCATATTATGAATATCATTCAATCAAGATTGTTTTATAAGAAAATAGTTTATATAAGGCCAATCACATTGGCTTGCAGGGTACTATTCCAACAATAATGTTAGTGGCAAGACAATTGGATTGCTTGCTTTTAGAGATCTACTGTCAAGGCAATAACTTTGGCTAATTTTTCCCAGAGCTTTCCTTTAGATTTTTGAGCTGAATATTTTCAAATAGCTTCATCAAGGAGTTGAGAACATGCTATAAAATTTTTAGAATTTGATCAAGCAAAAGTTTCTTAATCTCTATTGTGCTACTGGAAGATAAATTCATGTTGTTAAGTTGATCTTCCTCATTTCCTTAGATTTCACAAATCAAGGTAATTTTTTATCTAAATCTGAATCAACAGTATGTTTAGACCCTTGTTATCATGTATAGGCTAGTTAAATTCTATTATTAAAGCTTTGATTATTAGATCCTAGTACTACATGTGACTTAAAGCACGATCTCTAAGCCCATTGCCTCATGATGGCCTCCATGTTTGATGAGCTCCAAAGTCTCATGAGCACATGAAAAGTGCTACAGATATACACTTACACCTATGAGAGTTGTATGGTGGGCAAACTAGGCATGCGAGGTACGTGCTATCTAACAAGCTCTTTAGGGCTAAAATAATTGAGGGGTCTAGTATCCATGATCATTGTCTCAAGATGATTGAGTTTATTAAGATGGTCGCTACTTTGGAAGTAGTAATGGACAATAACTTTTGTGTGGATTTGATCCTCCAATCCTTGCTAAGTTCAATTGACTAATTCATGATGAACTTCAGTATGGTAAACAAGAAGTCACAATGAATGAATTGATAAACAAGTTGGTAACCAAGGAGGTAATAATGAAAAAGGACAAGCCCATGATGCTTACTTCATTCTCCAAGTCTAAAGGCCTTAGGGGAAAGAAGAAAAGAGGTAAGAAGAAGAAAAGTTCTTTGAAGGGAAAAGAGGCATTGAAAACATCTAGTGTGGTTAAGAAGAAAAAAGAGGATAAGAAGGATGCCACTTATTTCTATTATGGTGAAACGCACTATTAGAAGTTAAATTGCAAGGAGTTACTTGCAATTCTTGGGAAGTGTATATACTTTATTGAAGTGCACTAATTACCAGTTCTTCCTAATAGGTATTTGATACTATATGTGCTTTACACCTTTGTAATTCATTATAAGGGATGGAAAGAAAAAGGAGTCTAAGTAGTGAAGATTTGATCCTATGCCCTAACAATGGCGCAAAGATTGCAGCAAAGGTTTAAGGCGTTATTCAGTTAGACATAGGGAATTCTTATATTGTATTAGATGTTTGTTTCTATGCACCTAATCCTGTGGAGAGTATTATTTCAATTCCCACTTTAGATAATGAAGGATTTTATTTTTTTATCTCAAATGGAAAATTGAAAGCAATAAAGAATAGTTCTTTAATAGCAAATGGTATGCTTAGTAATGTATTATTCATTTTGGATTCTCAACCATCACTCACTAAAAAGAAGAGATAGGCAAGGATCTATAATTAAAACTAATTATGTTGCAATCTCCAATCCAAGGATCAATCAACATGTTGTAAACTAGGATTTGAAAGCAAGAATAGTGGATCTTTCTTTTAGACTCCTACCAAGTAAGATCTACACTCTCACTTCAAGGATCAACTACACCACACTTAAGGCTCTTTAATGCAGCAACTTTTGCTCACCAAAGGACCTTCAAAATAGCCTCACAATGACTGAAAAATAGAGGGGGAAATTGCTCAAAAATTGCCTAAGAAACCTCCATAATTAGCCACAATATGATGGTCCAATCTCCAAATCAAAGCTTTGGAAGTGTGAATCCTCTAACGACAATCTACCCAAATGGGAGGTACTCTCAAATCCTCACACTCTAAGCTAGAATAAGGATGAAGATATAAGAGATAGTGAGAGAGAGAGAGAGAGAGAGAGAGAGAGAGAGAGAAACTGGAGGGTTTAGGGGTGAGAGGAAAGAGAAAATCTAGAGAGGTAATTACTCAACATATGAGTTGTGCTACCTTTCGAAGGGAAAATGGAAGCATGGATCAAGCACTCTCTATGGCCAGCTGCACTATGTATTTATATGATGGGATGGAAGCCTTCACACTATCCACATAAGTGCCAACTTGCTAAATTCTTCTAGCTTGAATTGAATTTTAATTTCATAAATTAAAAATACCAACTCATTTAATTCAAATGGACTCTTCCATTTGATTTTCCCTCCAAAACATAGATTCCATGCCTAATTAAATTAACTATTTAATTTGATTATTTTAACTTAACTTCTTAAGTAAATTAAATGAACTTAACTCCTTAAGTTGACTTTGACTAATTAAATTATCACATGACACCAATTAAATTAATTATTTTATTGGCCTAATTTAACTCTTTATATTATGTTGATTAATTTAACATTTAAATTAATCATGCCAAATTGACCAATTGATAATTACCCAACTAACTTTCTCTCCCTTATGCAAAACTGATCAATGCGGTTGTCTAACTCTTTAGAAAAATCCTCCTATCAAATAAAAGTTTCCTTAGGCTTTTGTGATTGACCCATTAGGTTCACCAATTCGTTACACATGGATTCACAAATCTTTGTGATATTTTCAATATTAAAAATATTCAAATTAGTTTAAAATCCTTTAAACTAATAACTTTATCAATTAATTGAAGAGTACCCAATCTCAATTGATGCCTAGCACAAGCCTGTAGAGCCCCATGAATTGGATGAATGAATTATTTTGATGTGAACTATTACTACTTATAATTTTCATGCAAATATGGTCTTTTCATTTCTTATCTCTTAAAAGAGACCTAGGACTAGATATTTGTTGACTCTCTAAGAGCCTTGATAACTATGTATCTATTCTTGATGTTTGATTCCATGTTATGACCTTAAATTTAGAAAACTCCTTTTTCAAATTATCATATTACATTGCACAAAGATTTTTTAGAATTGATCATCTTAGAATACATAGAAAATCAACCCGTTCTTCACAAGTAGGCAAAATAGATCCTATCTTAGAACTCCCCAACTCCCATATTTAAGATAGCTTGTGCCCAACCTAAGCACTAATCGACCTGCCATGTGATCAAAGAAAATCAAAGCACAAGGACCCAATTACAATGTCAATATGGAATCTCAAGTTAAAGGATTAATCATATGTATTATTGCAAGCTAGAGAACTTGCCATTACCAACATACCAGCATGGCTGTCTAGTGAATTTTCTTAGTGGGCCTCCAATGAACTTGTTCTCTAATAAACACTCACTAAAATGCTTCCATGCCTAACATAGATTGCCCATGAAATGAGGCAATATCTAACACTTTGGAAATGCATCATTAGTGCAAGTTCATCCAAAACCTTGATGCCCCATCTCTTAAGATTCCATGACTTGGAATATTTAAAGTCATGGCTATAAAGACATGTTTCATTATCACCATCATATACATGTCCAACTCCTATAGTTTAGAATGATTCAAGGCTTCAATTAAATGTATGTGGAGAAATTATAAACAAATAGGATAAAGATGGTCATTTTATTGAATATCATTCAATCAAGATTGCTACATGAAATAGTTATACATGCTAATCTAATTAACTTGTGGGTCACTACATGAAATAGTTATACATGCTAATCTACCTACTTGTGAATCTTGTTTAAAAGAAAAAATATCAAGGTTCCTTTTGTAGAACAAACAGAGCGATCCACAAGTGTATTTGCATTTGATCCATACAAATGTATATAGCCCACTAAGAGTTAGTGTAAGATGAGGTTATTCTTACTTCATTAACTTCACAAATGATTTTATTTAGTTTGAACATGTGTATTTTATGAAGTACAAGTCTAAATCTTTTGAAAGGTTCAAAGAGTACATGAATGAAGTAGAAAAAGCAATTAGGACTTAGTATCAATACTCTTCAATCTAATCAATGAGGTGAATACTTAAGTACTGAGTTCTTAGGTTATTGGAGAGAGAATGGGATGCTTTCACATTGGAGTTGACCTGGCACACCCTAACATAATGGAGGAGAAATCACACTTTGTTAGATATGATGAGCTTTACTTATGTCCCTATTTCTTTTCGGTGAGGCTACTAAATATAGCACTCTCATAGTTGATGCCAAAGATACTGTATGAGATGTGGTTTGGCAAAGCTCTCATTTACTCTTATTTAAGAGTTTGAGGATCTCTCGCCTATGTCAAGAGACTAGTAAGAGATAAATTAGATGTGAGATCTATTTTGTGCAAGTTTGTGGAATACCTAAAAGAGTCTTTAGGTTATTACTTTTATGATCCCATGAAATAAAAGGTCTTTGCTTCAAAGAATTCCACTTTGTTGGAAAAGAAGTTTCTATTAGATAGAAAAGATGTTACCATAGAACTTGATGAAGTTCAAGATGATCATAATATCTAACAAGCAATGAAATAAATGAGCATCATGAGCTTATCACACAACCTCTTAGAAAGTTGGACTAAATCAAGAAATAACCTAAAAGGTTCAAATTTCTTTATGAAATGGGAAAAATAGATAGTGATCAAAAACCTAAAAGAAACTATGTTGGACATAGATTTGGGTTATTAGCTTGAGGCCATAAAATTTGAAATACAATCTATGTATTCCAATGGACTTTTGTAGATCCAATACATAGTATAGTACCTACTTATTGCAAGTGGATCTATATAAGCACCCATCAACATGCATTCATATATGATACAGTTGCTCATAGAATGGAGCGACATCCAACTTTTTGATTTATGCATTATTAGTGTAAGCCTATTCAGATCGTAGGTGCCCTATCTCATAAGATCTTATGACTTGAAAGATTTAAGATCACGACTATGTAATACTTATTCCATGATCACTGAATCAAGTCCCGTAGTCCTAAGTGATCTAAAGGCTTTATTCAAATGCTAGTGAAGTAATATAGATCATAAGAATAAGATGTCTATATAAAGAATATCATTCAATTAAGATTGTTTTACAAGGAAATAGCTTTACAAGGCCAATCCTATTAGCTTGTTAGGCACTATTCCAACAGGTACTCTTGTCAGCATTGTGTGGGAATTATTGTTGCTCTATTCAATCTCAAGTCACGGCAAAACGCTTTCTTTGAAGGTTGAAACAGAGTGAACACTAGATCTTCAGGTAAGATTTTGATCACTGTTTTCCTAAAATTTTTTTATTTTTGTGCTTTTGGAGAGAAAGTAGTTTTAATGGTGGAAATGTACAATCGAATCTTTTTGACAAGCAAGAAGAACATGCCATGCTTGTTTCTAAAGTCAAGGTTGCCTTTTTCTTTTTTTTTTCTTCTCTGATTTTTCATAACATTTTTCCAAGTTTTTATGACTTGAGCTAAAGAGGATGACTTTATTGATGTTAAGGAGTAGAAATATGAAGTTAAATTTTTTTAAAATTTGGCTTCAAATGAAAGTGTGCACATATTGGAAAATTATTGCTTTGGTACTAATTTTAAAGAATTTATGTAGATTTGAATTCAAACATGTGATGTTAGATGCTCTAAGATTGCTAAGTTTCCCTCTTGATGAAAAGAAGCCTGATATTAGTAAAGTAGATAAGGATTCAAGATTGTCGACTTTTCTTCTTATATCTAAGCTTGACTTAGGGTTTAAATTACCACTTTGTAGAAATGTATGGGTCTTGAGATTTGAAAATGTTGATTTTTGATGACTAAGTGGTTTGGCACAATAATATGTTGAAAATTACCTCTATTTAGTTGAGAGAAATAATTTCAAATGGTATGATAGTTGTGCATAAATTGTTTAACTTATTACAATGACATATGATTAGGGCCTGTCATGAGATACTACAAATTACAAGCCTTATTTTTGTACATTTCTTGACTTGATTCGTGCAACTATTCATTTATAGCATTTAAATTGGAATTCTTTATATACGGATTCATAAGAGTGTTTTCTTTGACATTTTTAGTGCAAAGAGACCACTGGGCTGTGGAAATTTACAGAAATAGAATATGGAAGCAATTGCTTTTGGTATTTGTCTAAGGGAAAATTTGGATTTAGTGATGTGGCCTTGGTTCAAAATTCTCTAACATGTGAAAGCTGTGTAGTATTAATTCAAGTGGGTTTGATGGTTTCTTATAGCTGGCGATATGATCTACTATGTTGTCTACTTACTTTTCTACCTAAGAGGCAACCTAAGTATTGGTGAGGTAGATGTTTAGGACTTAGCACTTAACTGATGGTGAAGGCTTGAATCATAAGAGTGAAGGTTAGATGGAAAATAGATAAAGAAAATGAAACTAATAAATACGTAGGAGAAAATATGGTATCTTCACATAATTTTCTAGCTTGCTGAGTTTGAATTTGTTTTCAGAGTTTTTGATATGGATTAGGTGTAATTATATTGATGACCTTTATTAAGATCCTTTAGGCTTCTTTATAAATTGTTTTTTTCTCTTATTTTTATTGGTATATTTGCATTTTTACATGGTTTGGTTGATTTTAAGAAAGTAATATTGATAAGGGGTGTATTACTTGATAATGTTTGTTCTCTTTCACTCAAGAGATGCCTAGATCTGGTTTCACTATGGAGCTTGATGCCACCAGTGCAACGTGGTTAACAAATGATGTTGCCATGTTTTTAGCAAAGTCCAGGGAACTGCTTTTGCTTACTCTTGTTTATTATGGGAGGTTAGAAACTTTTTGTCTCTCATTGTTCCTTCTCTTGTTCAGTTTCTAGATAATGTAGGGTTTCTATTAAGTTATTTTTGTTTTGATTGACTAAGTCAATCCTCATGTTCAATTTTGTGGAGAACTGTCTATTTATTTTATATCTATTGAGGATAATCATCATAATTTGATTGTTTAGGTGTTACCATGGTTGTTGTAACTTATAAGGGAACTATGCAAAAATTAATTTCATGCTTTTTTAGGAGGATTGGAACACCAAGAAAACTTTTTATATTTTTTAATTGCTACAAAATTTGCTCTGATTAGTTTACTTGTTCAACTCAGTTGTAGAAGTTTCTCACCTTTGTCTTTGGATACAGACCCATAGTGCTTACTTTTGCCATTTAGGAGAATTTTTTATGTGCTAAGTTTATCTTAAATTTATACCCAAATTCCTTGTAATTGAAACTTTCAACTTATGATTTTTTGGTCTGCTAGAGAAGTTTTTCCTGGTAAACCTTGATAATTGTTCTTTGTATTTTGATTCTTGTCAATTCTTAATAGACTAAATGGGTAGTTCAACTACCACACCTCTCTTTTAGAAGATTTTTAGTCTAATGTGTTTATTATGCTTTTAGATGGAAATAAGTATGGAAATGTAATATTTTCAATCATTTAACTCTATTATATGACGCACAACATTCCTATCCTGTGTGCTTTCCACATTTGTGGGAATGCTAGTCCAATACTCAAGAATCTCAATTTCAATCATAAATACTAGAGAATGGGTGAACTTGTCTTCATGTTTGAAAATGAATCTATATTTTCCTCAAGAAGTGCTAATGTATGGGGCAGAATGTTGTGAATGGTTTCATGCCTCATGGTGCTTAGACTGAGGTTTGAAAGTTTTTATGTTATGGTCCCCTCTTCTCTAAACTACTCTTTTTACTCTGGACTAGATTTAGCTTTCTTCTCCTAGTTCTGTTGAGCTAGCTGAAGGTTCTTTGCTAGAAATTGTGGGAAGTAGAACTCAATTTTGGGTGCCCAAGGTTTTTGTTGAAATTTTGTTAGAGTCAAAAGTCAATCCTTGATCTAGAAGTTTTGTTTTGTGTTGTTAAAAAATTATTTGATTTTTTGCTGGAATGGAGACTCGAACCAATATTGGGTAAGCGGTTAAAAATTGGAGGCACATTTGCTACAAAGAAGATACAGTCCACAATCGTTTTCAAGGATCAAAGGCTTTAGCTGAAAATTTCTTTTTGGCAGAAATGGAGAATTGTTTTTGGTCTCTGGAGCATCTCTTGCAAGTGCTTGAGGAGGGTTGCAAGCTAGCATAATTTATTCTCTTTTCCTTTCTGGTCTTTCTTCTAATTTTCCTCTAGGGGAGATTAGTTAGCAATTTTTCTTTATTCTAAAAATATTGGAAGGGAAGTAAGTACTTCCTTATTTTTGTTTGGCAAAAGTACTCTTCACTTGTATTCCATTTTGATTTATAATATATTATAAACTTATTTCAACTTAAATTGTTTGGCAATCATTTATTAGCTTAAAAGTACATATTAGCAACATTTAAAGCTACTTTTGGAGCTACTATTTGGTTGTAAAAGATACACATTAGCAACTTATTGAAATTATTTCTCCAATCAACATTTGGTTTCTAATAAGTAATATATTAGTGATCTGTAGCTACACTTTTGGTCACTAAATCATAAAAATTGCAATAAGTTTTGTGGCAATAGTAACATGGTTGCAACTAATTATATAGTCACTAAAACATATTCTTCAGCAATTATGTTTTATCGCCATAATGTGGTCGCTAAAATATGTTCAATAACATAAATACCACAATATGGTTGCTAAAGTATGTTAAATGACATAAATATTGTGACTACCTAAAAGTCATTGCAACCCATAATTTGGTTGCTAAAGAATCAATATTTACCAACCAAAAGATGTGGTCATTGTGTGTACCTATAGCAACTATGTCAATGTTATAATGACCATGAACTTTTACATTAGCGAGTAAAAAATGTCACTAATTTTTCCATCTTTACTAACCATTATTAGATGTTCGCTAAACATGAATTTTAGCATCCAAGTTAATAACTCATCACTGAGTACTTTTAATAGCTACTTTGTTGTGATCACCTATGACCATCGTTATTTTGGTCACTATAAGTTTTAGCAACCATTTGTTTTACTTTTAGCAAATAAAGACAATGATTATTGGAACCATTTTTTCTTGAAGTGTTTGGCAAGCACAATCCTAATGGACTTAGGCATACCGACAACTAAAAAGGTTTCCTCAAAATCAATACTAGGTCTTTGAGTGTAACCTTTAGCCACTAGTCTTGCCTTAAAGGTTGTTTCCACATGTAGCACTAGGATCCAATTATCAAAGCAAAAAAAATGCTAAAACAAATAGACTACACATGATTCCAAGGATCTAAACAAGTCATTGATTTAGATTTGGTATGAGAAGTACTTTTTTTTTTCCTAAAAAATGAAGGAAGCTAGAACGAGCACTTCAATTCCTTGAATCTACCTTCCAGCAGCAAAATAGAGTAGTGACCAGATTTCCCCAACCAAATGATTTTTGTTTGCGCTAAAAATTTATATAAAACACCCCAACACCTTGGTGGATCTATAGTCCAAAAATCAACTCAATTAGAACTCAAAAAGGTTCCCCAGAATAGCCTCCAATTTGCTATCGATCTCCAAAGGATAACAATCCAATTGTCTTACCTCTAACGTTAAGATCCACACACCAATGCTACATCTGATTCTCCTAAACATTATCTAGAGATAGCTAAAGATAAAGAGGAAAATATGCAAAGATGAAGACCGGAATTGGAGGTAGGAGAAGAGAAGAAGTGAAGTTTCAACATATGAGGTAACACTTGGATTTAGAGAGAAAAATGAGAAATCTAATTCTTTCACAAGCAATGTATCTAGTCATCCCTCTCACACTCTATATATACACAGAGAAATGATGGTGTAATGATAGGGTAGCATCACACCTTTCTCAAGTGACTGCCTACTTGCTTGCAAGTTGGCATGCAAATGGCATGTGAATTTTGTGTGAATTTGAATTTCAGTTGGAATTTTCATTTCATTTTGTGGAATGTCATCCAAATAAATTCTAATGCCACTCTAAATGAACCTTTCATTTGAATTTTCCCTCCAAAATTAATTCTCCACTTTAATTAAAATAAACGCCTTTAATTTAATTATTTACCTTGACTTAACTCTTTAAGTTAATTAGCTTAACCCTTTAAGCTAAGAATTGTTAGCTTAACCCTTTAAGCTAACGTGTCCAATTGATAGTCATGTGACACCAAATAATTAACTTCTTAATTAATTGGTCTTAATTTAACTCCTTAAATTAATTAGATCAATTTAAAAATTAAATTAATCAAGCCAAGATGACCATAATTGGTGTCAATTGGTCAACCTCCAAATCAGTCAAGTATGAGCATTTCTAACTCCTTAGAAAATTCCCCTTCATTGCCTTGGATATGCAATTGGCTTTTGTGTGTGACCTATTAGGTTCTACTATTCATTTGACATTAGCTCACAACTCTTTATGTCTTTAAAATATTTAATATTCACATTAGTTTAGTCAACTTGATTCAATTAATCTCCACTAATTGAAGAGTATCCAATCTTCATAGTTGATGTCCAACCTCAAGGCCATGGTGCCCAACTAATTGGTTGAAATGAATGCTTTTGGAGAATCATTCTAGCTCTATGCGTACCATATAAATACACTATTTCCATCCCTTATCTTCTGAAAGGGGCCTAGGGGAAGATATTTATTACCTCCCTAATAGCCTCAATCTATGTCTCAACTCAAATGTTCGATTCTACATTATGACCTCATCTTTGGAAAACTCCTTTTCCAAACTTTCATACTATCTTATATAAGGATTTCTTGAAATTGATCATTATATAATACATAGGAGATGTACTCACCCATCCAACAATAAGGAGTCGAATCCTATCTTGGATCTCACAAACATCTATGTTTTAGTAGCTTATGCCCAATCACCACTTGAATGACTTGATACGTAGGGCAGGGAAGTGTCCAAGCTAAAAACCTAAACATATGGTTACAATAGATCCTCAAGTCAAAGGACTAATTGTATGCACTAGGTATGCTGGAGACCCGGTCATTACCGACTTGCTACTTCAACTATCTAATGGATTCTCAAGATAGGTCTCTAGTACTTTATTCTCTAACAAATACTTATTAACCTAGACTTGTACTCATAAGGCCTTGCTCATGAATGGAGCAACATCTATCTCTTGGATCTATACATCGTTAGTGCAAGTCTATCTAGATCTTAGATGCATTGTCTCATAAGATTCTATGACTTGGAAGATTTAAGATCACGATCATGTAAGACTTATTTCATGATCACCACCCAGTATATGATCAAGCCTCATAGTCTTGTGTGATCTAAAGGCTTCAACCAATGCTGGTGAAGTAACTGTAAGAATAAGATGAAGATGGCCATTTTGTGACATATCATTTAATCAAGATTGTATAACAAGTGAAATAAGTTACAATGCCAATCTAATTGGCTTATGGGGCACAATTCCAACAATCTCTCACTTACCTAAAGCCAATTCCCTATAGTCTTAAGACCCATCTTCTCATGATATCCTTCAATTTAGTTAATAGATTTGCTATATTCTCTTTCAAGACAACTCTCTCCACTCAGATGTCACCTTTATCAATGATATCCCAAATCAAATAATGTTGCCTCGAAATGTACTTGGATCGCTGATAAGATCTTTGCTCTTTAGCTTGTGCTATTGCCTTATTGTTGTCACAAAGATAACTACTATTTGAGCAATACTAGGCACTACATCCAACCTTTAGATAATATTTTTCATGTAAACACTTTTCTTTGCAATTTTTGAAGCTACGATGTACTTTGCCTCAGTAGTGGAATCAACCATGGTGTCTTACTTGGAACTTTTCCAACTTACCGTGCCACCATTAAGGCAAAATATAACTTTAGAGGTAGATTTTAGGTCATCTACATTGGATTGGAAACTAGAATCCAAAAACTATTCGTGTTTCAATTCTCTATTGCCATATTACAAAAACAAGCCCTTAGTCCTTCTAGAGAGTGCTTAAGGTTTGTTTTCATAGCCATCCAGTAACTTTCACTGGGATTGGATTAACAATGGCTTATAATACTTAGAACATGTGCCACTTTGATCTTGTACATAGAACGGCATATATTATGCTCCCAATAGCAAACACATAAGGCATATGGGATATTTTTTGTCTCTCGTCATTAGTCTTAGGAGCTATAGGCTTAAAGAGACAAATACCATATCCCATAAGAAGGAATCCCCTCTTGAATTATTTCATATTAAACCTATTTAGCATCTTGTAAATATATAAGGTTTGGGAAAGCTCTAACATCTTCCTTGATCTATCTCCATAAATATGTGTTCCCAATATGTTGGATGCTTCTCCTAAATCCTTCATAGAGAATTGAGTAGATAACCATACTTTAGTACACTCTAACACTCTCTCTTATTCCCAATGAGAAGAATGTCATCGACATAAAGTACAATAAATTGTATATTACTTCCACTAGCCTTCTTATAAACACAAGCTTCATACACATTTTTTACAAAGCCAAAGAATTTGATTGTCTTATCAACACATATGTTTCAACTTCAGGATGTTTATTTGAGTCCATAAATGGATCTTTGGAGTTTGCAAACCATTTGCTCACTCTCTCTAGATGCAAAACCTTATAGTTGCTCTATATAGATTTCTACTTCAATATTACCATTGACGAAAGAAATTTTCACATCCATTTTCCATATCTCATAATCATAATATGCGGCTATAACAAGTAAAAGTTGAATAGACTTACGCATTGTGACTAGTGAAAAGGTTTATTTGAAATCAATACTGAGTTTTTAAGTGTAATCTTTTGCCACTAGTCGTACCTTAAAGGTCATTATCTCTCTATCAATTACTAGCTTAATCAATTTGCAGCCAATGGAAACTATTCTCTTTGGTGGATCTACCAAAAGTTCATACTTTGTTAGAGTACATAAAGTCTATTTTGGATTTCATGGCATCAAGCTAATATCCCGAGGCTATATCCAACATAGCTCCCTCATAGGTCTTTGGATCTCTATCCAATTGGCCTATCTCATGAAGAAATCCAAACCTTTTAGGTTGCTTCTTGTTTTAGTTTGACTTTTTTAGAAGTTGTATGTAAAGCTCTTGATGTTTGCTTCTTTCCACTGCTTGTGGGATTTGATGATCATCTTGAACTTTGTCAAGTTCAACAACAATGTCATTTCTATCTAATAGAAATTCCTTTTCCAAAAAGTGGCATTCCTTGAAATAAACTCTTTTTGTTCTAGGGGATTTAAAAGTAATAACTCAAAGACTCTTTTGGGTATCCTATAGACTTGCTCAAGGTGGATCTACTATCCAACTTATCTCTTAGTAACCACTTGATGTAAGCCAGAGAACCCAAACCTTTAGATAATGGTAAAAGGCTATTTTACCATACCACATCTCATGTGGTGCTTTTAGGACTAACTTTGAGGGTACTATATTTAATGGCCTCACTGCTATCTCTAAGGCATATCCCTAAAACAATATAGGTAAATCGAAAAAGCTCATCATGGAACATACCATGTCCAATAAAGTACGATTTCTCCTTTTGACTACTTTATTATGTTAGGTAGGCTGGGTGGAGTCCATTCAAAGAGAATTTCATTTTTCTTTAGATAATCTAAGAATTTGATACTTAAGTATTCTCTCCCTCGATTCAATTGAAAAGCTCTAATATTAAGTCCCTTTTTCTTTTCTACTTAATTCCTATACTCTTTGAACTTTTTAAAAGCTTCAAACTTGTACTTCATAAGATATACATATTTAAATCGATTATAATTATCGATAAAGGTGATGAAGTAAGACAAGCTATCTCTCACACTAACTCTTAGTTAGCCATAAACATTATTTTGGATCAAATCCCTAGGACTTGTGGTACATCCATTTGTCCTACAAAAGGAAGCTAGGCCATTTTTTCCTTTAAACAAGATTCACAATGATGCTGCCAAGAGTTGGAGAGTCAGGTACTCCGATTGATTCAAATATTTTAGGCTTGAGATTTGCAACTATGAACACACGTCAACTAGTCGAGAGACCCTCGGCTGTGGCACTCCGATGCTCAAGTTGTATTTCCAGTAAATCGAAGAATATAGAGAGAGATTATGTAGTAAACAGTGTAAATGGCATTACCTTGAGCGTGGTGGTGCTTATAGTATTTATAGCCTGTTGTGGCGCGATTGTACCTAAGTACCCTTACCAGGTGTACTTGGTTTTCTCCATGATAAGAAGTTGGGAGTCATTCTTTGCTCAGATCCCGATACTATGCCAGGTGGCGCAATCTCCCATTTTCTCGGATAACCATGCCAATAGGAGTATGTCCCTACCAGAGTTGTTAGTGGGGTTGTTGAAGTTGTTGGCAGCGGTTACATCTATTGGTAGCAGTCACATAAGCTACCACATGTCATCAATGTTGAGAGGTTCAACTTGTCCAACTTGCACCCGAAGGTCAATTCATGTCGACCGAACTTGGATGCTAAAACTTTGGAAGTAGCTTTCAGGTTGATACGGGTCAACCACGGGGCTTACCAAATGGGATCGATACAGGTCGACCAGACTGATGTGCCTTTGGGCTTCATAGGCTGTCTTTTCTGAATCTGGGCCTATTGGGCCTACTGGATTATACCGTATCAAGTTGGGCCTCGTGGGCTATTTTATTTGAAATTGGGCTTATTGGGCCTACTGGATTATCCCATATCATGAGTCCCCCCAACTCCCGGTCCTGATCGAGCTTGCCAATGAGAAGGAGTAGGGAGTTTATGTTCAAAAATAGTAGGGAATACCTTCGGCCAGGATTTTTGTGCTTTAAACCAAGGTTTTGATGCTTTTAAGCAGGTTTTTTAGATTTCGATCTGAGTTTTTGAAATATCAACTAGGGTCGGAGGTAGTTTCTGTGCATTTAATGCGGCTATTAATGCGTCGGATATGAAGCGTGCAGAATGCGAAGCATTTGAGATACGAAGCAGCCTGTCATGATGGCAGTTACACAGTTTCCCATGCATGATTGCCTATAAATAGGGGTGGGAGTTCCTTTGCTCACACTTTCGCATTTTGAGCATTAGAAAATATCCATTGTTGAAGAGTGTTTTGCTCCATACTTTTTGCTTTCGAAACAAACACTGTAAGTGTCCTTGTCATAGCTGCATAATTTTTTGCCATTACTTTGCAGAACCATGTCTGTTAATGTTGATTCTGGTAGCAGTAGGTCTGAAAACATGATTCGTAGGAGGTATAGCGAGAATGAGAGCACTACCCAATCTAGTTCATCTTTGACTGAAAGTAGTAGTTCTTTTAGTAGTAGCGATCATAAAGAGGCTAGGATAGTATCAGATGAAGAGGCTGAGCCCTCTGAAATGCCTATTAGCTAAGGTCAACTATTTACCCCGGACCACTATACTAAAATACCCTCCAAAATAACCTATGCTAACCTGGTGTGGATTAGGGCAGTTTACCATATCCTCGATGAGTTTGAAATGATAGTGCCAGGGTCCTAGGGTAGGATGCATTGACCTCCTGGGGGTTTTATCACTGTATTTGAGGAGTGGTTAAGGTACGGGTTGAGGTTTCCCCTTGCTCTGCCCATAGTCGACCTCTTCACCGGCTTGGGGGTTTGCATCACCCAACTTTTTCCTAACTGTTTTGCAACCCTATTTAGCTTCACTATGTTGATGTATCTTCTCAACCAACCAGCTAATTTTGCAAATTT
>JACGDI010004059.1:1703837-1755076 GCA_014898725.1 Jacaranda copaia
TGTCCTAGTCTTCTGCCTGACTGGTTTGTATGAAGGGTCAGTGTTAAGTCTGTGAACAATCATATTTGGGTTGATCTCTTGCAGGTTGGAAGCTTTCCAAGCAAAGACGTCAACTTTTTTCCTCAAAACGTCGACCATGAGACGTTCTAGGTGGGGCCCCAAATCAGTTTTGATACGGGTTGTCTTCTTGGGGTTACTTTCTTCGAGCTCGATTGTCATGAATTTCCTGATGGGCTCCACCTTAGTATCTTCTAGCTTTCTATTCTTGCTAGGTTGGGGCTCTTCGGGTTTTGATGCAGAGGCGTCCCCCGAAGTCTTCAACTGCGGTCGAGTCTTCTACCTCGATGGCTCAACCAAAATGTTATAGCATTTCCATGCTTCCTTGAGGTTGCACAAAAGTTCTCCAATGCCGGTCAGAGTTGGAAATTTTACCTTCAAATGATACGTGGAAATGATAGCACGGAAGTCATTGAGGGTGGGCCGGGTAATGATGAAATTGTAGGCAAATGGGGCGTCGATCACCAGTTAATTCAATGTTAGTGTTCTCCTTTGAGGAGCCTCCCCAAAAGATGTGGTCAAGTCAATCAACCCCTCTGGTATGATCTCTGACCCCCTGACCCCGACCAATGGTGTCTGCACAAGCTGAAATTTCAACTTTCCCAGGTTCATCCTATTCAAAGTAGATAAGAATATGATATTTACTGAACTGCCATTATCGACCAGGACCTTGTGCACCTCGAAGTTCATGATCTCCACATTCACAACCATTGGGCAATCTATTTTATGATTAATATTTTTGCCCCTAGATAAGCCAGATCTGCATCCGTGAATGAGATGGGCTCTACGCTTGTAGAAGGTGGAAAGTTGTCTCCACGGGTGTGGCCTTATTCGACTCAAGTCTCCTCTAAGTTTGTCTTCTTATGGACTTCGAGTCCTCCCTAGTTAGACCCCCTACGATCATGTCAATGACTCTTTTGATGGTTGGATGGTCCTCCTAGTGGGCTTTTTCCTTTTATCTTCTCTCTTGGGGCTAACCGACCTTTCTTTATGGGAAGTCCGATCGGTTTTGCCCTCTTCAGCTTTGGCTTCCACGGCTATGTATTTTTTCAAGTGGCCCTGTCTGATCAACCTTTCAATCTCATTTTGGAGGTTGAAGCACTCATCAATGTCATGCCTCTTTTGTTTGTGGAAGTGGTAGTATTTCTTTGACTTCTTCTTGGCTTCTATCTCTGTTAGTTTTCTGGGCCTTTTGAGGAGGTTGTTGTGCTAGATGGTATACAAAATCTCCTTTCTTAGTGTGTTCAATAATGTGTAGTCGTGGAAGCATTTAATCGAGGACCGACCATGCTCACTGGGTTTCTAGTCATCCATTTCCTTCTTTCTCTTGTCAACCTCAAAGGATCTAAACTTGAGCTTGTTCATCTCCTCCTGGGTCATATACCGTTCGGCCAGGTCAAGCAGCTCCTCCATTGACCTGGGTCTTTCTCGTACCAGGGCATTCACACAGTCCTTATGCCTGAGCCCCAAGATAGCACGTCGATTAGGAATTCGATCTTGGGGTTGTCAATCTTCAGGACCTCCATGTTAAACCTAGTGAAGAAATCTCAGAGGGACTCCCCCTTATTCTTCTTAACCGTGTGGAGATGGGTGTGGGGGATCTTGGCCTTTTTCCTACTGGAAACCTGGTGTAAGAACTTATCGCATAGCTGGTCGTAGGAGTAGATAGTGGACGGTTCCAGCTTCACGAACCAATCTAGTGCAATGCCCTGGAAGGTGCTCACCAATATTTTGGCATGGATGAATTTATTGTGGCCATGCAGTTGCATCATATGTTCAAACTGCATCAAGTGCTCGTTGGGGTCAGTGGAGCCATCATACCTTGGGAGGCCAATTAAAATTTTGGTGTCTACAAGGATTCACTCGTCGATGATCTCTTGGATGAACGGTGATACTTTATCCCGATGAGATCTTTGGAGAGTGTCCATATTGGTGCTTTATCGGTGTTTCTCCTCGAGATCTTGTCGAGACATCTATTCAGCTACTGTACTTGATGGGAAACTTCTTCTCACTCGTCGTAGTCTGCCTTGGAGGTAAACCTAATGCGTTTAGCCCTGTCGCGCTGCGGGGCTCAACTGGGCCGACACGCCAAATTTAGGGATTCTCTACAATCTTCTCGGTAATCATGGTTTACGCATTTGACCCTATCGTGCTGTAGGGCTCGATTAGATTGAACGTGATCCTCTGAGTCCGCCACCTCCTCACATTGTTCTGGATGCTTCTCCTCTATTGACAGATGTCAGGGATTGGCCTCACGCCTGGTGGGTGGTTGCCTGGCCTCATGGTGGAAGGGGCTATCCTCGCAGGGTCTATTTTTCAACTGTGGTAGCTACGGAGCTACGCTGATGACGGGAGCAGGCACTAAGGTGTGCCTATTCAACACGGTAGATAACTGAGCCAATATCTAGGCAGAAATCTGCTCACTGATCATTTGCATTAGCTGGGACATGGGAAGCGTCACCAGCTATTCCTAGGAGGCGCTGGCACCCAAAATATTTGTTTGTTGCTGGGGGTTAGGGAATGGTGGGGAAGTAGACCTCCTGTTTTCCTCCCTCCCAAATGTTACTCGGCGTGTGTTCACTATGTTTTTGCTGCAATCTCAAATATTTCCCATATACGACGCCAAATGATGCTACAGAGAGCTGGAGAGTTAGGTACTCTGGTTGATTCAAATATTTTGGGCTTGAGATCTACAACCAGAAACACATGTCAACTAGCCGAGAGGCCCTCGGCTATGGCACTCCAACGCTCAAGTTAGATTTTTGGTAGATTGGAGAATATAGAGAGAGAGTATGTAGTAAACAGTGTAAGTGACATTGCCTTGAGCGTGGTGGTGCTTGTAGTATTTATAGCCTGTTGTGGTGCGATTTTACCCAAGTACCCTTACCAAGTGTACTTAGCTTTCTCCTTGATAGGGAGTTGGGAGTCATTCTTTGCTCAAATTCCGGTACTGTGCTAAGTGGTGCAATCTCCCATTTTCTTGAATAATCATGCTAGTAAGAGCACGTCCCTGCCAGAGTTGTTAGTGGGGTTGTTGGAGTTGTTGGCAACAGTTACATTCATTAGTAGTAGTCACATCAACTGCCACATATCATCAATGATAAGAGGTTAAACCTGTCCAACTTGCACTCGGAGGTCTATTCATGTCGACCAGACTTGGATGCTAAACTTTGAAAGTAGCCTTCAGGTCGATACCGATCGACCATGGGGCTTACCAAATGGGGTCGATACAGGTCAACCACACTGATGTACCTTTGGGCTTCATAGGCTGTCTCATTTGAAATTGGGCCTATTAGGCCTACTGGATTATCCCATATCATACAAGTAGGAAGGTCCTTAATGCCATTAACATTTACTGCTTTGAGAGCTTCTAACTTGATCATCCTATTTTTAGAGATATGTCCAAGTCTTTCATGCTAAAGAATGGCACTTTCTTGATTATCTAATTTTTCTTTTACTTGATTGAATGTGCATTATTGAAGGTTGAGAATCAAGTATGTATAATTCATTATTCAATGTATCTTATGCAATTCAGATCTGTTCTTTAATGCTTTCAACACCCCCATTCAATATAGAAAAATCATATCTTTTATTATCAAGAATGGGAATAGAAACTATATTCTTAACAAGTTGGGTTACATAATAACAAGAATTTAATACAATGCAAGCATTCCCCTAGTTTAACATGGTAATACCTTGGACCATGGTGGTAGCTCATACTCCATTCCTTAGGCAAGATCATATCCCCTTCATTAAGACTCTTTCTTTTTTCCATCCCCTATAATGAATATAAGAACCACACATGGTATCAAATACCCAGGAGGTAGAATTAGTCATTAAGTGCACATCAAATAAGTACATACCCTTTTCAAGGGTTGCAAGGTAAGCATTATAATTTCTTTTCCAATGCTCCTTTTCACCACGATAGAAACAACTCGTATCGGTCTTAGCCTCTTACTTCTTCTTGATTCCTCCCAAACCTTTCAAGGGTTCTTCCCCTTTGGAGGAAGAACTCTTCTCCCTTTTACCTCTCTTTCTAAATTCCCTAAGGCCCGTAGACTTAGAGGAAGAGGCAAGCATATGAGACCTTTTTTTTTTCATCATCGCCTTGGTAGTCTCCAATATGTTCGCCAATTTATTAATCATTTCCTCTTGCTTGGATATATTAAAGCACATAATAAATTGGTCGAATGATGAGGGCAATGACTATAGGATCAAATCCATATAATGGTTACTGTCCATGATCACATCAAGTTGTCCAAGCTTTTTGATGAGTCCAATCATCTTGAGTCCATGATCATGGACACTAGAACACTCAACCAACCTTGACGTAAAGTAAAAAGCCCTTTTGACAAAGCGAACCTTTTGTTTCTTGTTTGAACACCATACAACTCTTGTAGGTGTTTTTATATCTCACAAGCATATCTATTATGGTCAAGAGACTTTTGGAGCTCATTGGTCATGGATGCCATCTTGAGGCATCTGATTTGTACATCATTATCTATAAACTTAATGAACACTTTGTGGGCCCGATCAGTGCATCATCACCCAAGGTGTCTAGTGAGCTTTGATCAAGGACATTGGTCCTCTTTTCTGAGTTTAAAATTATCTTGAGGTTTCTCAACCAATCATGGAAGTTAGGCTGAGTGATACTAGTTTCCAAAATAGTATAGAATAGGTTCTTGGCTATTTTGTTTTCAAAGTTTTCAAAAATCTACAATTGAATATGGATATTAAAAACATGTTCATGGTCCTTCAAGCATATTTTTCATATGCTATTTTATCAAATCTTTCAACCCCTAGAAGAATTTAGGAAATCCCATTTCCTAGTGAGAATCAAAATTCCAAGGACTTGTAAGTAGACCCTTATGATCAAGTGATATCCACAAACAATCAAAAGGTAAGCAACATTCACTAATTGCATCTCATGCAACTTTTGATATATTTTACCATATTTTTTGTGTAGACACACATAATTGTGTGTCATCTACACTACTAGGTGTTAAGCCAAACCTACCAATCAAACTTTAACTCGAGACCGCTCCATGATATCCCCCGTGATTGAGTGCCAATACATTGAAGCCTCAAATCAAAGGTGCATCATATGCTAAGTATATGCTCACAACTTTCCACTTAAGTGTGATCCCTGTGATCGAGTGCCATCACAAAAAGATGGTAGCGTTGTCATGGCACATTCTATTGGTAGAAGGCTTGGATTAATTACACCTTCTTTTAATTTGTATCTATTTTAACTTAATATTTGAAAGCACTTAGACATTCTAAGTAAAAGGTTTTTATTGCTTGCAAAGATCACATCTTTTGTTTCTTTTTATTTAGGTTTTCTATATCCTAAGCACAAATCTCTACAATAATAGGATATGGAAAGTGTAAATAAGTAAATACGCCTAGCATAATTCTAGGGTGCGATGACCATGAGCCTCACAAAGTAATGCATTTAGAGCCATAGGTGCATCATTTGGTCAATTTTAAAAAGGTTGATTAAATTTAACTATTACAAGAGTGTATCCCCATACATTTAGGGTTTTCAATCTTTCATTGGTCTTCTTTATGTTGGAACAGTCCCTCACCCGCTCCTCCCCAGGAAGCCAATAAGATTTACATGTAATCTATTTCACTTGTGATATAATCTTGATTGAATGATATTCTTATAAATGGCCATCTTTATCATATGTTTATATTACTTCATTGGCATATAGTTGAAGCTCTTACTGTTGAATAATACCCTGCAAGCCAATTAGTGTGGCCTTGTAAACTATTTCATTATAAGATAATCTTGATTGAATGATATTCATCATATGACCATCTTTTTATTTTGCTCTTTATTTGCTTTACTTGCATTTGGATAAAGCCCCTAGATCACACAAGACTATGTGACTTGGTCATGCACTAGGTGGTGATCATGGAATAAGTATTATACGGTCATGTTCTTAAATCTTTCAAGTCATGTAGGATTTTATAAGACATGGCATCTAAGATCTAGATAGATTTATACTAACGATGCATAAATGTAAGGGTTGGAGATTGCTCCATCCCATAAATAATTATATGAGATAAGGGTGTATGTTAGTTGGTGCTTATTAGAGAACAAGGTACTGAAGACCCTCTGGAGAATCCACTAGATAACCATAGTAGTAAGTTGATAGTGGCTAGTCTTCTTGCTTATGCTAATACATATTATTAGTCTTCTGATCTAAGGGCCTATGGTAGCTTTGTGCCCAGTCCTCATGCTTTGACTCTTCCTTGACTACCTAACGGGTCTTTTGGATTGAGATTGGATATGAGATACTTGGCATAGAGGTTTGTGAGATCAAAGATGGAATCTAACTCTTTGTATTTGTGAAGGGCAAATGGAACTTCTATATTTTCTATAATGATCGATTTTCAAAGATTATTGCACAAGATGATATTTGGGAAGGCGTTTCCGAAGATGAGGTCACAAAGGGAATTGAACATTGAGAATAGAAGCATAGTATTGAGACTTTTAGGGAACTGATAAATATCTTGCCCCAGACCTCTTTTGGACGATAAGAGACAGAAGGATTGTATTTGCATGCTATGCATAATGCTAGAAAGGTTCTTCAAGAGCATTCATTTTAGCCAATCAGTTGGGCTCCATAGGCTTGAGGATGGAAATCGACCATGGTGATTGAGCACTCTTCAATTAATGATATTAATTAAATTAATTCGCTTAGTTTAAAGGAGTTTAAACTAACTTGAATATTTTATATTCTAAAATTCATAAGGTGTTATGAGCCCATGTCCAACGAATGGTAGAACCTAATGGGTCACACACAAAAGCTATAACATGGTCTATTGAAGGAAGGAAAATTTTCTAAAAGTTAGAAAATTTATAACCGGGTTTTGGATGTGACAAAATTTTAGTCATTTTGGTTTGGTCAATTTAAATGTTAAATTGGTCGAATTAATTTAAGAGTTAAATTAAAACCAATTAGTTAAAAGTTAATTAATTAATATCACATGACTATCAATTGGTCAAAATTAATTTAAAGATTAAATTAAATAATTTTGACTAGCTTAAATAGTTAAGTACTCTGACTTAAGAGTTAAGTCAAATTGTTATTAATTAAATTAAAGTGTTTAATTAAATTAAGTTGGAGAGTTAATTTTTGGAGAGAATAATTAAATGAAAGACTTCATTTAATGTGAGTTGGAATTTAATTGCACGACATTTCATAGGATAAAATATGTGCTTCAATTAATATTCTTATTCATTAATCACAAGTTAATGGCCACCTTGGCAAGAACACTTGGCACCACCTCCTTAATGATGGTGTGTGACCACTCCTATATATACATATAGGAGAGTGGCCAGCCATAGAGAAGCATGGTGTGCATGCTTAATGTCATTTTCTCCTAACAATATTTTGTAGTGGAAATCTAATTTTGTTGGCCTCCCAAATTCTCTCCAACTCCCTCCACCCTCCACCTCCATATTCCCAACCTTTTTTCCTTTATTCTCTATAGATATTCCATCCTTTCTATAGAGAATAGGCCATAGATTTGGTATGTGGGCTTTTGCATGAGAGGTAATCTTTTTTGGTTGCTCTTGCTCTTGATTGGAGCAGTTTCTGGTAGTTAGTTCTTGCTCATTCTGGGAGTACCTTGGTGTTATGATTGGGAAACAATTTTAGCTATAGAATCTTCAAAGGGTTGAAGAGTCCTAGTAGAAATTTCAATGAAAATAAGGGAGTCCATCTAAGGTAAAATTAGTGGTGATTCTACTACACCGGTGAAGAGCATGTTTGATAATTGGAGAGAGTTTTCTCTTACTCTTCATTTTCTGTTATCACCAAGGTATTTTACTCTTCTCAATATAAACTTCAAGCATGTCTAGACCCTTACAGTTTTGTGTGGGCTAGTTTATTTAGTTTTTTGTTTAAATATTTGGATCCTAGTGCCACACAAACCTTAAAATGGTATCAGAGCCATATTCATGCATGGATTTGGACTTTGCTTGGCTTGGGTGATTGGTTGCTATGAAGAACTAATCAAAATCACCATGTACTTGATCTATTTGATGGATTGGAGTGTATGGATGATCTTACTTGTGGCTCCTTTGTTGACGGATTAAATTATGGCATTATGTGCTTTAATTGTTAAATTATATGATAGGTATATTTTGATTCATTTTTGCTGATGTTAGATTGCTTTAATTGTGAATGGCCTTAAGTTGTTTTGATCATTTTCGATTCCAATAAGATTACATGTAATTGGTGATTTTGAAGACTATATGATTCTTGCTTAAACGTATTTTTCAAGCATCATTGGGCACTAGATATTTGAATATTAAAAGGGGTTTAATATGAATTTTCACCTATGTTGTTGTGTGTTTTGATGTTTAGAAGTTGTTCTAAGATTCTTGATGTACAAAAGTTGAGCCAAAAATGGCTTAACTGGGCAATAAACCCCAAAATTAGGGATTTGCCATCTCTTGGCTGCCCACAACAGGGCAGTGGCCAAGAGCTATTGTCCAACAATGTGCATGCCTTAGTTAGTAGCCCTTAGTTGGGTTTGGGATGGGTTTTGAGCTTTTTCTTTGGTTCCTTTAGTGACCAAACTTGTTTTGAAACACACACATTGGTTGCATGAATGTTGTGCAAGGCCTCAAAATTGTGTTTGGATACTTTTTGGCTGCTTTTAAAACTTGTTAAAGTTGGTCTCCAATTGTGGCAAAAATATGATGCATAAGTGTTATGCTTATTTTTGCATAACCGATTATTTGTTAACATGATTGGCACTTAATTGTTGCAATTGAATATTGATTTTATTTATTTCAAGTTGTTGAAATGGGTTGTATTAAATGAGACAAGAATGCCTCTTATTCTATCTTGTAAAAGTTATTAGAGTTGAATCACTCGAAGTGAGGTTTTCTTTCTCTTGTAAAAGTTGCTTGGAGCAAAGAGGCTTGAAGATCTATGAATGTGTGGGATACACTTATGTAATAGATTAGCTTAATTAATTCACTTAAAATCAACCGAGTGATGTATTAGTGACTCTAAGTGCATCACTTAGTTAGGCTTATGGTCATCCCACCCTATAAGCATGCTAGATTATTTACTTATTTATACTTTCTATATCCTATTGATGTGCGAGATACATAATTACGATATAGAAAACCTAAATAAGAAGATAAAAATGATGAGATCTTTGCAAGCAAAAAGCCTCAACTTAAAATGTCTAAGTGTTTTCAAATATAAAGTCTAAAGGATACAAATTAAAAGAGTTTTAATTAATCTAAGCCTTTATCCAATAGTGTATGCCATGACGATGCTATCGATTTTGTGTGATGGCTCTTGATCATGGGTGGATCATACATAGGAGGAAAGCTATGAGCATACACTTAGCATGAGATGCACATTTGACTTAGTAAGAATCTGCATGCATTGGCACTCAATAACGGAGGATGTTATGAGGCTATCTTGAATCAAAGATTGATGGTAGATTGGACTTAACACTTAGTAATATAGATGGCACATAGTCATATGGGTCTATATGAAAAATGGGGCAAAATATATCAAGAGTTACATAAGTGGCAATTAGTAAAAGTTGATTACCTTTCGATTGCTCATGGATGGCACTCGGTCATGGGGGTCCATTGGCAAGTCGTATGGGTTTTGATTCTCAATAAGAAATTTGATTTTCCAAATTTTTCTTGGGGTGATGAATTTGATAAAATAGTAGGAGAAAAACATGCTTGAAAAACCGTAAACAAATTTTCAATATCAATATTCAATCACAAGCTTATATTCTCTATTTGGCTATTGAGGATTTGTGAAATCTCGAGGATGGCTAATAATTCCACTCAATGTTATTTTGGAAACTAATAAGCCAATTGGGCCAAACTCTGACAATTGACTTGACCTCAAAAATTATTCCAGATTACTAGAAGCAAATATAGGTCCTAGGTCTAGAAATATGTAAAAAGTTCATGAATTGGGCTTAGAATTGTCCTATCCCTAAGTCTCATGATGACATCCACAAACTTTAAAAGTCTTAGGGACACATGAATAGTACTTTGGTTAAAGTTTACAAGAGTTGTAAAGCAAATGAGGTATAAGACGTTAAGGTGTCAAGGGAGATTTTTCAAGCTAGGATGAATGTAATGTCATGTTCCATTGACTACATTCTAAAGATGACTAAACTTGAAGAAGCTTTTCAACTTGGATGTCGTGGTGGACAATGATCTCCATGAGGATTTGATCATCACATCCTCGTTGAGTTTTATTGATCAAAGTGTTGATCTGGAAAAAAGACTACCATCACAAGGACAAACCTTTTATACTTGTTTCCTCCACCAGGTCTATGGGCCCAAGGGGTGCCAGAAAAAGAGGTAAAAGGAAGAAACATTCTTACTCTATGGGAAAACAACTATTAAAGGCATTCGGAGAAGTTAAGGAGATCATAAAGGATATAGTCAATATTATTTGTTTCTAGTTTGACGAGATAGGCCATTGAACGCACTATTATAGGAAATACCTTGCAACCCTTAAGAAGGGCATGTACTTCATTAAATTGCATTTAAGATGAATTCTTCCTCATGTATATATGATATCGCATGTGGTTCTATTCTTTGTAAATTGTTATAAAGAATTTAAAGAAGAATAACATTAAGTGATGACAATATGATCCTTTACTTTAGCTAAGCAGCAAGAGTTCTGATCAAAGCCGAAGGCGTACAATAAGTTAGACTTAGGGAATTCCATAGTTGTATTGGACCTTTCTTATAATATACCATTATTTCAATTCCCGTTTTGGATAGCGAAGAATTTAATCCTTCTATATCAAATGAGAGATTGAAGATATTAAAGAATGGGTTCTTTAATTACTTAAGATACACTTAACAAAGGATTGAACATATTGGATTCTTAACCATCACAAATGCACTTTCAACTAAGTAAAAAAATTAGATATCTAAGAAAATAACATGTCATGACATGCAAGACTTGGGCATATTTTTACAAATAGGTTAAACAAGATGAAAGCTCTCAAAGCACTAAAAGTTAGTGGCATTGAGGACCTTCCCACTTATGAATCTTGTTTGAAGGGAAAAATAACCAAGGCTCCCTTTCTGCAACAAACGTAGCAATCTACAAATTCTTTGGATTTAATCCATATAAATGTTCGTAGACCACTAAGAGTTAATGGGAGAGGAGGCTATTCTTACTTCATCACCGTCACCGATGATTATAATCAGTACAAAGATGTGTATCATATGAAATACAACTCTGAGACCTTTGAAAAGTTCAAAGAGTATAAGAGTAAAGTAGAAAAGCAAAAGGGACTTAGCATTAAAGCTCTTCGATTGAATTGATGGTGTGAATACTTAAGTACTGAATTCTTATATTATCTAAAGGAGAATGGGATTCTCTTTTAATGGACTCCACTTGGCATACCTTAACATAATGGAGTAACCAAAATGAGAAATCATGTTTGTTGGACATGGTACATTCTATTATGAGTTTCTTCGATTTGCCTATATTTTTTTGGGGATATGCTTTATACATAGTGATGGAGTTACTTAACATGGCACCTTCAAAGTTGGTGCCTAAAACACCATATAAGATGTGGCTTGACAAAGCACTCTCTTATTACTATCTAATAGTTTGGGGATCTCCTGCCTATGTAGAATGGATAGTGGGAGATAAGTTGCATAGTAAATCCATCTTGTGCAAGTTTGTAGGATAATCAAGAGAATCTATGGGTTATTACTTATATAAAATCTCTCAGAACAAAAGGTGTTCATTTTGAAAAATGCCATTTTTTTGGAAAAATAATTTCTAATGGATAGAAAAGGCATTATCATTGAACTTGATGAAGTTCTAGACAATCAAAAAATTCCATAAGTGGTGAAATAAAATAATTACAAGAGCCTTATACACAACCTTTGAGCAGGTCGGACTAGATCAAGAAGCAACCTAAAAGGCTCAAATTTCTTCATGAGACAAGATAAACGGATGATGATCTAAAGACCTACGAGGAAACTATGTTGGACATAGACTTAGGACTTTAGCTTGAAGCAATAAAATTTGGAATAGACTCCATGTACTCCAACAAAGTATGGACTTTGGTAAATCCATTAGAGGGAATAGTTCTCATTGGTTGCAAGTGGATCTCTATGAGCAAAAGTTGGGATTCGATGGAGAGGTGATGACCTTTAAGGCGCGATTAGTGATGAAAGGTTACACTCAAACACTCGATATTGATTTTGAGAAAACCTTTGCACCGATCGCAATGCCTAAGTCTATTTCAATTTTACTAGTCATGAGCTACATATTATGACTATGATGTATGGTAAATGGATATGAAAACTACTTTCCTCATAAGAGAGATTGAAGAAGAATCTATATGGAGCAACTAAAAGGCTTTACATCCAAAGGGAGTGAGCAAAAGGTTTACAGACTCCAGAGATCCATTTATGGACTTAAATAGGCATCTCAAATTTGGAACATTCATCTTGATTAGAAAGTCAAATCATTTGGCTTTGTCAAAAATGTATATGAACCACATGTGTGCAGAAAAGGCTAGTACAAGTAGTGTACAGTTTATTGTGCTTTATGTTGATGGCATTCTTCTCATTAAGAATGAGAGAGAAACATTAGAGGTACTAAAGTATGGTTATCTCCACATTTTCCATGAAAATTTTGGAAAAGCATCACACGTATTAGAAATACGTTTTTATAGAGATAGATCTAGGAAGATGCTAAGGTTTTTCCAAGCCATGTGCATTAACTATATACTAAAATGTTTAGTATGAAAAAGTCCAAGAGGGGATTTCTCCCTTTGGGACACGGTCTTCATCTCTCCAAGTCTATGGCCATTTAGATAGATAGCAAGAGATATTGAATGTCCCATAAACCTTATGCATCCACTATAGGAAGCATATTGTATGCTGTTCAATGTACAAGACCAAAAGTGGCACACTTGCTATGCATTACGAGTAGGTTCCAATCTAATCCCAAGGAGAGTCACTAGATGGCCATAAAAATAATCCTTAAGTATTTGAGAAGGACTACAGACTTATCTTTGGTATATGGAAATGGAAAATTGAAACTCGAGGGGTTTTTAGATTTAAGTTTCCAATCTGATATAGATGACTTAAAATCTACTTCTAGATTCACACTTTGCCTTAATGGTAGCATGGTGAGTTGGAAGAGCTCTAAAATAACACCATAGCTGGGACAACCATTGAGGTGAAATAATTTGTGGTTTTGGAAACTGCAAACAAAGGTGTTTGGATGTAGTGCCTAACGTGCATGAGCCCATAATTATCATTTGAAGATAATTTAGGACTTGAGTCAATATCTCATCAATGATTCAAACACAGTAAATGCATTATCATTTGATATATAATATTAATTAATATAGATGACAACTGAGTGGATAAAGTTATCTCAAAAGGGAATACATCAGAACTATTGTCCAAACCCTTAAATGCTAACGATCTTTGAAGGATATCTTAAGAAGATGGGTCTCAAAGCCAAAGGGCATTGGCTTTAGGGCAAGTAGGAGATTGTTGGAATAGTGCCCTGCAAACTAATTAGATTGGCCTTATAAACTATTTCATTGTAAGGTAATCTTGATTGAATAATATTCATCATATAGCCATTTTCATCTTATGCTTTTTATTTACTTTATTTACATTTGGATGAAACCCCTAGATCACATAATTCTATAGGACTTGGTCACACACTAAATGGTGATCATGGAATAAGTCTCACATGGTCGTGATCTTAAATCTTCCAAGTCATAGGATCTTATGAGACATGGCATCTAAAATCCAAATAGACTTTCGCTAACGATGCATAAATCCAACGATTGGAGATTGTTCCTTCCCATGAGTAATTGTATGAGATATGGGTATATGTTAATAGGTGCTTGTTAAAGAACAAGGCACTAAAGACCCATTGGAGAACCTACTAGGTAACTGTAGTGGTAAGTTGGTGGTGGCTAGTTCTTTTGATTATGCTAGTGCGTATTATTAGTCCTCTAACCTGAGGGTTCATGGTAATCATGTGTCCAGTCCTCATGCTTTAACTCTTCCTTGACCACCTAACAGGTCTTTTGGGTTGAGATTGGGTATGGGCTACTTGGCATGAAGGTTTGTGAGATTTAAAATAGAATCCAACTCCTCATCTTTGTGAAGGGCGAGTGCATCTTCTATCTGTTCTATAATGATTGATTTTCAAAAATCATTGTGTAAGGTGATATGACAATTTGGGAAGGCATTTCCAAAGGTAAGGTCACAAAGGAATCAAACATTACTGTATTTCATCACCTTCACCTTCACCATTGACAACGGTCTAAAGATGACTAAGCATGGAGAAGCTTTTCAAATTAAACATCATAGTGGACAATGATCTTGATGAGGATTTGATCTTCACATCCTCATTGGATTTTATTGATCAAAGTGTTGACTTAGAAGGAGACTTCCATGACAAGGGCAAACTTAGGTCTATAGGCCCTAGGGGTGCCAAGAAATGAGGTAAAAAAATGAAACATTCTCCTTCTGCAGGAAAATAACTATTAAAGACAATCAAAGGAGTCAAGAAGATCATAGAGGATAAAGTCAATATTATTTATTTCTACTTCGACAAAATAGGCCATTGGAAGAACTATTGAAGGAAATACCTTGCAACCTTTAAGAAGGGCATGTACTTTATTAAACTGCATTTAGGATGAATTCTTCCTCATGTATATATGATATCGCATGTGGTTCTTTTCTTTGTAAATTGTTATAAAGAATTTGTAGAAAAATAATACTAACTGATGAGGATATGATCCTTTGCTTTAGCTAAAGAGCAAGAGTTGTGGCCAAAGCCGAAGGTGTATAATAAGTTAGAATTAGGGAATTCCACACTTGTATTGGATCTTCATTATAATGTACTATTATTTCAATTCCCATTTTGGATAGTGAAGGATTTGATCCTTGTATATCAAATAGGAGATTAAAGACATTGAAAAATAGGTTCTTTAATTGCTCATGGTGTACTTAACAAGGGATTGTACATATTGGATTCTTAGCCATCACTAATACACTTTCAACTAAGTAAGACAATTAGATATCTAAGAAAATATCATGTCATGAGATGCAAGGCTTGGGCTTATCATTAAAAATAGGATGAACATGATGAAAGCTCTCAAAGTACTAAAAGTTAGTGGCATTCAGGACATTCCGATTTGTGAATCATGTTTGAAGAAAAAAATGACCAAGGCTCCCTTTGTGGGGCAAACAGAGAGATCCACAAATCCTTTGGATTTGATCCATACGAATATTTGTCTACCACTAAAAGTTAGTGAGAGATGAGACAATTATTAATTCATCACCTTCACCGATGATTATAGTCGGTACCGACATGTGTAAATATGAAGTACAAGTCTGAGACTTTTGGAAAGTTCAAAGAGTATAAGAGTGAAGTAGAAAAGTAGAAGAGACTCAGTATTAAAGCTATTCAATCAGATTGAGAGCATGAATACTTAAGTACCAAATTATTGAATTATCTAACAGAGAATGGGATCTCTCTCAATGGACTCTACTTGGTATACCCCAACATAATAGATTAGTCGACATGAGGAATCGTATCTGTTGGATATGGTACATTCCATGATGAGCTTCTTCAATATGCCTATATCCTTTCGGGGATATGCTTCATACATGGCAATAAAGTTACTTAACATGGTACCTTCAAAGCTGGTGCCTAAAATGCCAGATGAGATGTGGCAAGGTAAAGCACCGTCTTACTACTATCTAAAGGTTTGGGAAATTGCAAACAAAGGTGTTTGGAAGAAGTTTTTCATCCAAGAGTTGGAAGTAGTGCCTAACATGCATGAGCCCACAATTATCTTTTGAAAACAATTTAGGACTTGAGCTAAGATCTCATCAATGATTCAAACACTATAAATGCATTATCATTTGATATATGATATCAATTGATAGACGTGATAACCGAGCAGATAAAGTTACCTCAAAAGAGAATACAACAAAACTACTATCTAAACCCCTAAATGCTAATGGGCTTTGAAGGATATCTTAAGAAGATTGGTCTCAAGGCTAAGGGGCATTGGCTTTAGGGAAAGTGGGAGATTGTTGGAATAGTGCATTGCATGCTAATTAGATTAGCCTTGAAAACTATTTCATTGTAAGACAATCTTGATTAAATGATATTTATATTGCCATCTTCATCTTATGCTTTTCATTTCCTTCACTTGCATTTGCATGAAACCCCTAGATCAAACAAGACTACATGACTTGGTCATGCACTAGGTAGTGATCATAGAATAAGTCTTACACAATCATGATTTTAAATCTTTTCAATTCATAGGATCTTAGGAGACATGGCATCGAAAATCTAGATAAACTTGCACTATCGATGCCTAAATCCAAGAGTTGGAGATTGCTTCATCCCATGAGTAATTTTATGAGATATGAGTGCATATTAGTATGCTTTTTTTAGAGAACAAGGTATTAAAGACCCATTGAAGAATTTACTAGATAGTTGTAGTGGCAAGTCAGTAGTGGCTAGATCTTCTGCTTACACCGGTGTATATTATTAGTCCTTTGACATGAGTGTCCATAGTAACCTTGTGCCCAGTACTCATGCTTTGACTCTTATTTAAGCACCTAATGGGTTTTTCGGGTTGAGATTAGGTATGAGCTATTTGGCATGGAGGTTTTTGAGATCCAAGATGGAATCCAACTTTTCATCTTTATGAAGGGTGAATGCATCTTCTATGTGTTCTATAATGATCGATTCTCATAAATTATTGCACAATGTGATGTGACAATTTAGGAAGGTGTTTCCAAAGATGAGGTGATAAAGAGAATCAAACACTAAGAATAGAAGCATAACATCGAGGCTATTAGGGAGCCAATAAATATCTTACCTTAGGCCTCTTTCAGGAGATAGGAGATGGAAGGACTGTATTTGCATGATACATGTAATGCTAGAATAGTTCTTCAAAAGCATTCATTTCGGCTAATTAATTGGGCTCTATAAGCTTGAGGTTGGACATCGATCATGGAGATTGAGTACTTTTCAATTATTGAGATTAATTGAACTAAGTCACTTAGTTTAAAGGAGTTTAAACTAACATGAATATTTTATACTCCAAAAGTCACAAGGAGTTGTAAGCCAATGTCCAATGAATGGTAGAACCTAATGGGTCATACATAAAAGCTAATAACATGGTCTATTGAAAGAAGGACAGTTTTCTAAGAGTTAGAAAATTCATGACCAATTTTTGGATGTGGCAAAATTATAGTCATTTTGGTTTGGTCAATTTAAATGTTAAATTGATCGAATTAATTTAAAATTTAAATTAAGATTAATTAATTAGGACTTAATTAATTGGTAACACATGACTATCAATTGGTCAAAATTAATTTAAAGGTTAAATTAATTAATTTTGACTAGCTTAAATGGTTAAACACTTTGACTTAATAGAGGTGACAACTAAGTGGATAAACTTATCCCAAAAGGGAATACAACAGAACTACTATCCAAACCCTTAAATTCTAATGATCTTAAAAGGATATCTTGAGAAGATGGGTCTCAAAGCCAAGGGACATTGACTTTAGGGCAAGTGGGAGATTGTTGGAATAATACCCTACAAACTAATTAGATTAACCTTGTAAACTATTTCATTGTAAGGTAATCTTAATTAAATAATATTCTTTATATGGCCATTTTCATCGTATGCTCTTTATTTACTTGGCCAGCATTTGGATGAAGCCATGAGATCACACAAGCCTATGGGACTTGGTCATGCACTGGGTGGTAATCATGGAATAAGTCTCACGCAGTCATTATCTTAAATCTTTCAAGTCATAGGATCTTATGAGAAAGGTATCTAAGATTTAGATAGACTTGCACTAACGATGCATAAATCCAAGGGTTGGAGATTGCTCTGCTCCATAAGCAACTGTATGAGATACGGGTGCATATTAGTAGGTGCTTATTAGAGAACAAGATACTGAAGACCCACCGGAGAATCCACTAGATAGCTGTAGTGGCTAGTTTTACTACTTACACTAGTACATCTTATTAGTCCTCTAACCTGAGGTCCATGGTGAACTTGTGTCCAGTCCTCATTCTTTAACTCATCCTTGACCACCTAGTGGGTCTTTTGGGTTGAGATTGGGCATGATCTACTTGGCATAGAGGTTTGTGAGATTCAAGATGGAATCCAACTCCTTATCTTTATGAAGGGCAAGTGCATCTCCTATGTGTTCTATAATGATCGATTCCAAGAAATCCTTGCCCAAAGTGGTGTGAAAATTTGGAAAAAGAGTTTTTCAAAGGTGAGGTCACACAACAGAATTGAGCATTAAGAATAGAAACATAGTATCGAGACTATTAGGAAGCCGACAAATATCTTGGCCTAGGCTTCCTTCAAGAGATAGAAGATGAAAGAACCGTATTTGCATGGTATGCGTAATGCTAGAATAGTCCTTCAAGAGAATTTATTTCGGCCAATTAGTTGGGCTCCACGGGCTTGAGGTTGAACATCAACCATGGAGATCGAGTACTCTACAATTAATGAGATTAATTGAATTGAGTCGCTTAATTTAAAGGAGTTTAAACTTAAGGGAATATTTGATATTCCAAAAGTCACAAAGAGTTGTGAGCCTATGTCCAATGAATGGTAGAACCTAATAGGTCACACAAAAAAGCCAATGACATGGTCTATTGAAGGAAGGAAAATTTTCTAAGAGTGAGAAAGTTCATGATCGTCTTTTGGATGAGGTAAAATTGTAGTCATTTTGGCTTGAACAATTTAAATGTTAAGTTAGTCAAATTAATTTAATTGTTAAATTAAGATCAATTAATTAAAGATTAATTAATTGATGTCACATGACTATGAATTGACCAAAATTAATTTAAGGGTTGAGTTAATTTTGACTAGCTTAAAATGTTAAGCGCTTTGACTTAAAAGTTATGTTAAACAATTATTAATTAAATTAAAGTGTTTAATTTAATTATGTTGGAGAGAATTTTTGGGATAATTATTAAATGAGGAGTTCATTTAATAAGAATTAGAATTTAATTGCAAGATATTTCATTAGATGAATTAGTGCTTCAATTAAATTCACTAATCACAAAGTTAGTGGCCAGCTAAGCAAGAGATACTTGGCACCGCCTCCTTGAAGGAGGTGTGTGACCATTCTTATATATAGAAATAGTAAATGGCTAGCCAGATGAAGCATGAGGTGAGCAATTTTTGTGTGATATTCACCCAATAATATTGTGTAGTGGGAATCTAAGTTGTTGGTCTCCCATAACTTTCTTCTTCTCCCTCCTCCTTCCACCACAATATTCTCAACCTTCCTCCCCTTATTATCTATAGATATTCTAGACTTTTTGTAGGGAATAGGCCATTAATTTGGTGTGTGGATGTTTTCATTAGAGGTAATCTAGTTGGTTTGCTTTTTGCTATTGACTAGAGCAGTTTCTAGTAGCCGGGTTTTGCCTCTACTTGGAGTACCTATGGAGATCTGATCGGCCTAAAATTTAGACTGTAGAATATTCAAAAGGTTGAAGAGTCCTAGTTAAAATTTCATCCAAAAATGGAGGAGTCTATCCAATAGAAAAATGGTGGTGATCATGCTGTGCCTGTGAAGAGCCCATTTAACGGTCGGGAAGAGTTTGACTTTTGCTCTTCAAATTTTCTGCTTTCCCCCAGGTATTTTCCCTTTATAAATCTGAATTTTATGCATGTCTAGATCTTTTTGTTTTGTGTGGGCTACTTTATTCAACTTTCTTATATTTAGATCCCAGTGACACACAAACCTTCAAGTGATATCAGAGCTATATTCATGCATGGGTTTGGATTTTGCTTGGCTTGGATGATCGATTTTTTGGAAGAACTGAAGATAATCACTATGTACTCGATCCATATGATGGGTTGGAGTGTATGGATGATCTTGCTTGTGGCTACTTAATTGATGGATTGAATCATTTTATTGTATGCTTTAATTGTTAGATTATGTGATAGGCATGTTTTGATTCAATTTTCTGATGTTGAATTTTTGATTTGGCATTGGTGAATGTCATATTATGATATGGCATGTTATGAATGGCCTTAAGTTGTTTTGGTCATTTTTGGGTCCAATAGGATTGGATATAATTGGAGATTTTTGAAGAATATGATTTTACTTAAACTCATTTTTCAAGCATCTTTGGGCACCTAATATTTCAGTTTTAAAAGGTATTTTAATCTGAAATCTTTATCCATCTTGTGATTTTTGATGTTTAGAAGTTGTTTTAAAAATCTTGGTGCACAAAAGCTGAACCAAAAATGGCTTAACTTGGCCATAAACCCTAAAACTAGGGATCTACTAGATCTTGGCAGCCCACAGCAAGGCAGTGGCCGAATGCAACTACCCAGTAGCGTGCAAGCCTTAGCCAGCAGCCCCTAATTGTGTTTGGGATGGGTTTTGAGCTTTTTCTTTGGTTTCTTTAATGATCAAACTTATTTTGAAACACACACATTGGATGTACAAATGTTGTGTAAGGCCTCAAAATTGTGTTGGACACTTTTTGGTTGCTTTTAAAACTTGTTAAAATTGGTGTCCAATTGTGGCAAAAATATGTTACATAAGTGTTATGCTTGTTTTTGCATAATCTATTATTTGTTAATAGGATTAGCACTTAATTGTTGGAATTGAATGTCAAATTTTGGCTTATTATTTATTGTTCACTTAAATGTTGAATGAATGATGAATAAATAGGGATGATCATGAGAAATTTAATATTGATTTTATTTATTTCAAATTGTTGAAATGAGCTGTATTATGTGGGACTTGCATGCCTCTTGTTCTATCTTGTAAAAGTTATGAGAGTAGAATCACTAGAAGTGAGGATTTTTTTTTCTCATAAAAGTTGTGAAGAGCAAAGAGCGTTAACGACCCATGAATGTATGAGATACACTTATATATTAGCTTAGCTTAATCAATTCACTTAAAATCAACCAAGTGATGAACTTATGACTCTAAGTGCGACACTTGGTTAGGCTCGCGGTCATCCTACCCTACAAGCATGCTAGGCTATTTACTTATTTATGCTTTTCATATACTGTTCATGTATGAGATGCATAATTAGGATATGGAGAACCTAAATAAGAAGATTAAAATGATAAGATCATTGCAAGCAAAAACCCTGAACTTAGAATGTCTAAATATTTTCAAATATTAAGTCTAAATGGATATAAATTAAAAGAGCTTTAATTAATCCAAGCCTTCAACTAATAGTGTACCATGACGATGCTACCAATTTTGAACGTTGGCATTTGGTCACGGGGGTCACACATAAGAGGAAAACTATAAGCATATGCTTAGCATAAGATGCACATCTTTGACTTAATAAGAACCATCATGCACTGGCACTTAGTAACAGGGGATATTGTAAGGCTGTCTTGATTTACAGATTGATTGGTAGGTTGGACTTAACACTTTGTGATGTAAACGGCACACAATCACGTAGGTTTATATGAAAAGTGAGGCAAAATACATGAAGATTTGTATGCGATGGAATTAGTAAAAGTTGCTTACCCTTCGATTACTTGTGAATGGCACTCAGTCATAGAGGTCCATTGGGAAGTCATTGGGGTCTTGATTCTCACTAGGAAATTTGTTTCCAAAATTCTTCTTAGGGGTAAAGAATTTGACAAAACAGTAGGTGGAAAACATGCTTAAAGACCATAAAAATATTTTCAATATCAATATTCAATCATATGCTTATATTCTCTTTTTAGCCTTTGAGGATTTGTGAAATCTCAAGAATGGCTAATAATTCTACTCAACATTATTTTGGAAACTAGTAATCCAATCGGGCCAAACTCTGACAATTGACTTAACCTCAAAAATTATTACAAATTCCTAGAAGAAGATATGGGTCCTATATCATGGAATCCTAAACCCTTAGGGATTTATGTAGATCTAGAAACATGTGAAAACTTCACGAATTGGACTTAGGATCATCCTATCCCTTAGTCTTATGATGGCATCTACAAACTTTAAAAGTTTCAAGGCTATATGAATGGTATCATGGTATCCTAAACACTTTGGGATTTATGTAGATCTAGAAACATGTGAAAAGTTCACAAATTAGGCTTAGGATCATCTTATCTCTTAGTCTCGTAATGGCATCTACAATCTCTAAAAGTTTCAAGCACACATGAATGGTACCTTTGTTAAGGTTTGCAAGAGTTGTAAAACAAATGGGGTATAAGAAGTTCATGTTGTTAAGGGAGATTTTTCAAGCTAGGATGAACGTGAGGTCATGTGTCATTGACTACAGTCCAAAGATCACAAAGCTTAGAGAAATTTTTCAACTTAGAATTCGTGGTGGACAATGATCTCCACGACGATTTGATTCTCACATCCTTATCGAGTTTTGTTGATCAAAGTGTTGATCTAGAAGGAGATTACTATAACAAGGGCAAACCTTTTATACTTGTTTCCTCCTCCAGGTCTATGGGCCTTAGGGGTGCTAGAAAAAGAGATAAAAAGAAGAAACGTTCTTTGTTTATGGGAAAACAACTATTAAAGGCATTTAGAGGACTCAAGAAGATAGTAGAGGATATAGTTGATATTATTTGTTTCTACTTCGATGAGATAGGCCATTGAAAGCACTATTGCAAGAAATACCTTGCAACCTTTAAGAAGGGCATGTACTTTATTTAAGTGCATTTAGGATGAATTCTTTCTCATGGATATATGATATCACAGATGGTTCTTTTCTTAATAAAGGCAATATTTTAGTGGAATAAGTTGCCTCAAAAGATAATACAATAGATCTACTGACTAAACCCTTATCACAATAGGCCATTGAAGGACATCTTAAGAAGATGGGTCTTAAGGCCATGAGGTATTGACTTTAGGGCAAATGGGAGATTGTTGGAACAGTGCCCCACAAGTCAATTAGAATGGCCTTGTAAACTATTTTCTTGTAAGATAATTTCGATTGAATGATATTCATTATATAGAAAATTAAAACTATTTCTTTGTGAAATATTTCCTTGTAAGACAATTAGAGATTAGGCATAAGTTACTAGATAGGTTTCTGAGATTCAAGATGGAATTTGACTCCTTGTCTTTGTGAAGGGTGAGTGTCTCTCCTATGTGTTCTATAATGATTTGATTCCAAAAAATCCTCATGCAAAGTCATGTGATAATTTGGAAAGGCGTCTTTTGTAGAGATAGGATACGGAAGGACCGTATTTGCATAGTGCGTGTAATGCTAGAATGGTTCTCCTAGAGCATTCATTTTGACCAATTAGTTAGTTGGGCTCCATGGGCTTGAGGTTGGACATTGACCATGGAGATTAGGTACTCTTCAATTAATGAAATTAATTGAATTGAGTTGCTCAGTTTAAAAGAGTTTAAACTAATGTGAATATTTGATATTCCATGAGCACAAGTTGTGAGCCCATTCCAATGAATAGTATAACCTAATGGGTCACACACAAAAGCTAATTGCGTGACCTATTAAATAAAGGAGAATTTTCTAAGAGTTAGAAAATTCATGGCCAAATTTGAAAGAGGCAAAAATTATAGTCATTTTGGCTTGATTAATTTAAGTGTTAAATTGATAAAATTAATTTAAGAGTTAAATTAAGATCAATTAATTAAGAGTTAATTAATTGATGTCACTTGACTATCAATTGATCAAATTAATTCAAGAGTTAATTTAATTTTGACTAACTTAAGGAGTTAAGCACTTTGACTTAAGAGTTAAGTCAAAGGATTATTAATTAAATTAAAGTATTTAATTTAATTAAATTGGAGAGTTAATTTTGGATGGAATTATTAAATGAATCCTTCATTTAATATAGAATTAGAATTCATTATGAAGATATTTCATGAGATGAAATGTGAATTCCAAACGACTTTCTAATTTACTCATTACTAATTATTAATGGCCCCTCTTGGCATGGTGGACATGTGGTGCCCCCTCATTGAAGATGGTGTGTGTGACCACACACCATCCTTCTCCTATATTTTGATATTAAAGAGAGAGAAGGGAAGAGGCAGCTACAATACATGAGAATAGCAAGGTGTGAATTATTCTCCCAATAACACAACAAACTTGGTTGATGGGCATCTAATAGTTAGATCCTTTTGGATATGTGTGCGCTAGTTTTATTCAGTTTTTCTTGAAAATATTTAGGTCCTAGCGCCACACATATCTTCAGTGTGATCCAAGAGCTTTAACCAAATGCTAAGAAGTAAAATATGCATAAGATGAAGATGGCCATTTATAATGAATATCTTTAAATCAAGATTGTACCATAAGTGAAATAGTTTACATGCCAATATCATTAGTTGCGAGGTACTATTCTAATAATCTCCCACTTTCTCCAAAGCTAATTCCGCATATCCTTATAGCCTATCTTCTCAAGATGTCCTTCAAAAACCTTTTGCATTTAGGGATTTTGACAGTAGTTTTACTATATTCTCTTTTGTGGCAATTGTATCCACTCTATGCTGCCTCTATCAATTGATATCACTTATCAAATGATAGGCAATTGCACACTAGTCACTACTTCCAACTCTTGGATGAAGTTTTTATCCAAAGCACATTCCTTTGTGGTTTTTGAAACCACAATATAATTTGCCTCTATGGTAGAATCAGCTATGGTAGCTTGTTTTGAACTCTTCTAGCTCACCGCATGCTATTAAGGCAAAGTATAAATCCAAAAGTAGATTTTAGGTCATCCACATTATATTGGAAGCTAGAATTTAAAAACCACTTGAGTTTTAATTCTCCATTGCCATATAGCAAAAACAAATACGTAGTCTTTTTGTACACATAAGGTTTATACACATTTTTGACAAAACCAAACAACTTGACTGTCTTATCAAAACGTATGTTCCAACTTCAGGACACTTGTTTTAGTCCATAAATGGATCGCTTGAGTTTGCAAACCTTTTACTCACTCCCTTTAGATGTAAAACCTTGTAGTAGCTCCATATAAATTTCTTGTTCAATGTTTCCATTGAGGAAAACAGTTTTCACGTCTGTTTGCCATATATCATAGTCATAATATATGGTTATGGCAAGTAAAATTCTAATGGACTTAGGCATAGCAATGGATGAAATGGTCTCCTTAAAATCAATACTAAATCTTTAAGTGTAACTCTTTGCCATTAGTTGCACATTAAAAGTCATTACCTCTCTGTCAACTCCTAGCTTTCCCTTATAGTTCCACTTGCAACCAATGAGTACTATATACCCTCTAGTGGATCTACCAAAGTTCATACTTTATTGAAGCACATGGAGTCTATTTTAGATTTCATGGTGGCAAGCTAATGTCCCGAATTGTTATCCAACATAGCTTCCTCATAAGTCTTTAGATCACTATCCAATTGGCCTATCTCATAAAGGAACATAAACCTTTTAGGTTGCTTCTTGATTCAGTTCGACTTTCTCAGAGGTTGTATGCAAGGTTGTTGATGTTCACTTGTTTCTACTACTTGTGGGATTTGATGATCTTCTTATACTTTATCCAATTCAACAACGACACCTTTTCTATCTAATAGAAATTTCTTTCCTAAAAAGTGGGCATTCATTGATACAAACATCTTTTGCTCTAAAGGATCATAAAAATAATCCTAAAGACACTCTTGAGTATCCCACAAACTTGGACAAAGGAGATCTAGTATCCAACTTGTCTCCCACTAACCGCTTGATGTAAGCAAGAGACCCCTAAACTTTTAGAAAAAAGTAAAAGGGTGTTTTGCCATACCACATCTTATATGGTGTCTTTGGCATTAACTTTGAGGATACCATGTTTAGTAGCCCCACTACTGATCCTAAGGCATATCCCCAAAAGGATATAAACACATTAAAAAAACTCATCATGGAATGTACCATGTCCAACAAGGTATAGTTTCTCTACTTAGCCATTGTATTGTTTATGTTGATGCCAGGTGGTGTCCATTAAAAGAGAATCCCATTCTCCTTTAAGTAATCTTAGAAATCCATATTTGAGCATTCTCCCCCCTCGATATGATCAAAGAGCTTTAATACTTAATCCTAATTGCTTTTCAACTTCATTCCTATACTCTTTGAACTTTTCAAAAGCTTTGAACTTGTACTCCATAAGGTACACATGTTCGAACCAAGTATGATTATTAGTGAAGGTGATGAAGTATGAATAGCCTCTTCTCACACTAACTCTTAGTAGTGCATAAGCATCCATATAGATCAAACCAAAGGACTTGTGGTTCTCTTCTTTTATCCTACAAAAAGAGCCTCAGTCATTTTTCCTTGTAAACAAGACATACAAGTAGGAAGATCCTTAATGCCACTAACATTAGTACTTTAAGAGTTTCTAACTTGTTCATCCTATTTTTGGAAATATGTCCAAGTTTTGCATACCATAAGATAGCATTTTCTTGGTTATATAATTTTCTTTTACTTTGTTGAATATTTATTAGTGATGGTTGGGAATCCAAAAATGCATAATCCTTTGTTAAGTGTACCTTGAGCAATTAAAGAACTAATTCTTTAATGCTTTTAATCTCCCATTTGATATAGAAAAATCAAATCCTTCACTATCCAAAACAGTAATTAAAATAATGTTCTCAATAAGATATGGTACATAATAACAAAGGTCCAATACAAGCATGGAGTTCCTTAAGTCTAAATTATTATATGCCTTTTCGCTTTAGCTGCAACTTTTGCTTCTTTGTTAAGGTTGTGGATCATATCTCCGTCACTTAGTTTTATTCTTCTTTCTATTCTTTGTAACAAATTACAAAGATAAGAACCACATGAAATATCATATATCCATAAGGAAAAAATTATTCTTAAATGCATTTCAATAAAATACGTACCCTTCTCAAGGGTTGTAGGGTATCCCTTACAATATTGCTTCCTATAGCTTTGCTTGCCAAAGTAGAGATAAGTAATATTGACTATATCCTCTATGATTTTCTGAAATCCTCTGAATGCCTTTAATGGTTACATTCCTTTAGGAAAAAAAAATTTCTTCCTTTTATCTCCCTTTCGAGTACCCAAGGGCCCTTAGACTTGGAGAAGAAAGCAAGCATCAATGGTATACCCTGGTCATAGTTGTCCCCATCTACCCCAACACTTTAATCAATAGAACTCGATGAGGATGCACTGATCAAAATATTCATGGAGATTATTATCCACTAATACATCCAAGTTGAAGAGCTTCTCAACAAGCATAATCATCTTTAGACCATAGTCAATAATGTATGACTTCTCATCTATCCTAGCTTGAAAAATCTCCTTTAACAACATGAACCTCTCATACTTTCTTTGCATTACAATTTTTGTAAGCTTTAATTGAGGTATTATTCATGTATTCTTGAGACTATTGAAATTTGCAGATGCTACTATGAGAGTATGGGATAGGATGATCCTTAACACAATTTGTGAACATTTCATGTGTTTCTTGATCTACATTGATCACCATGGGATAAGGAGCACCATGATATAGGACATATATACATTTCTCAGAATCTAGAATGCACCACTTAGTTGATTTAAGTAGGTTGATTAAATCTAGCTACTACATAAATGTATCCCTATACATTCATAGGTCTTCATACCTCCAATAGTCTTCTTGTATCCTTACAACAATTACACGAGAAAAGAAATCCTCACTTGTAGTGATTCTACTCTCACAACATTTATAAGATAGAAATTAAGAGACATGCAAGCCTCAATTTAAGATAACCATTTTTCAACAACTTGAAACAAATCAAATCAATATTAAAGGCTCATGATCATCCCCATTCATTCATCATCCATTCAACAATTAAATGAATAATAAATCAAGAATTGACATTCAATTCCACAATTAAATGCTTATCTTGTAAACATTTAATTACTTAGCAAAAATAAGCATAACAGTTATGCAACTCTTTTTTGCACCATATTGAACATTAACTTGAACAAGATTTTAAAAGCATTCAAAAATGTCCAATATCACTTTGAACACTCGCATAACATTTTTTACATCAAATTAAGGATGAAATAATCAAATATGATAGGCCAAAGATACCAAAAATAGCACAAAACATATTCTAGAGTGAACTTGGGTGAGCCGCTACCCAACTGGTTAGCCGAGCACTCAACAAGCAAGCATAAGGCACACCCATGGCTATGCCTAGCGGCTGCCAGGCAGTGTGGCTGCCTTGCCACAACTATTATCGGTCAATTGTTGAAGCACTATTTTGTATTTTTGCCACTCCAAACCATATGGACACCTCCATAACATCATTTCAAATAGATTTTGACAAATTTCTAGATTATAAACACCTTCACAAATGGAAAATTAAAGTGCTCAAACATGCTTAAAAATCAAGTGTAAGTGAGAATCAACATTCTCCAAAAATCTCCAATTAAATCTAATCTAATTGGATCCAAAAATGACTAAAAAACCTTAAAGAAAAATTTAACATGCACTATCAATGTATAACATAATCCAATGCTAAATAAAAATTTAGCACTATCATTCATGAATCAAAAATAGACTAACATATGAATTAACTCTTAAAACATATATTAGCATAATTCAATTCATCATCAAAAGGAGCCACAAGCATCATCAACCAAACACTCCAATCCATGAATTGGATAAAGTATTTGAAGATCTAGATCAATTCATCACATGAATCAATGAAACAAAAATCTAACTTGAAGCATGAAATAAGCTCCGATACCACTCGAATGAGAGTGTAACACAAGGATCCATCTAATAAAGCAAAAATACCTGAATCAAAACTTGACTACACTCAATACAAGTATCAAATCATGCTATAAAATGGATTTGGGTAAGGATAAATACATTAATTGCTTAAAATCATAGGAAGAAATGAAGACAACAATGAACTCTTCAAAACTATCTCCTCTCAATTTTATAGAAATCCAGCAATATTTGCCCAAGCAAATCACCTTTGATTTGGCTGAAATGGCACTCATTAGATTATTGACTTGGTAGGACAACATTTTCTTGTATTCTCCAAGTACAATGGAACCAATCTCTGAGAGTGCCTATAAAATTGGATGCAAATTCTCTTAGAATAGTTTGAAGTTGGCTACTTCTTTTGTGAGTTGTAGATTAATCTAAGCAGCCAAGGAATGGAGTTTATCTCTTTTTTCAGACATAGGAATGTTGTCAAAGATGAACCTAGACCATTTGCTTGTTTAGACAAAGCATTTTCTACAAACATGGTCATCATCAGTTTAGTGTCCTTATGTAATTTTGTCTCAAAATTAAAGTTTTCAATAGCCTAGTCTTCCATTTACTGGCATGATCCTATCTTGGATGCCATCATCATGGATGTTATATCAGCAAACTTTATTTTTGAATCTTTTTTAGAATCATCATTGGAAGTTTGCTGATATAACATCCATGATAAGGTGTAACAAGCTCTTCCTCTTTAGAATTTTCCATGGCCTTAAACCTTAGATGTAATATTTGAATTTATCATAATTGATTCTTCTTTTTTGGAATTTTCTAATACCATACAAGCTTCAAGATGTGGTTGTTCTTCCTATTTTGTTTCAGAGGAGAATTGTAGAGAAAAAAATGCTGGGACTTTTTTCTTTTCTTCAATTGAGAATTTTGGTTTAGTGGATTAGGAGAAGAAGTTTTCTAAATTATTTTTGGAAGGCTAGAGGTCATAAAAAGTATTTTGAGTAATTGGGTGGTGAGGTCGGAGGAGATTGTTGATAAGATAGCTAACTAGAATGTGTAGGATAAAAAGGTTGTATTACCCTTCACTTATCAGCTTATATCTGGTCAAGCTAGACTCTCAATCTTCTTATCTCAGCTTCTTTTTGGTAAAACTCCACACCAAACTTTCTTTGATCTAAAAGAAGATGGAGGTCTCTATCAAGAGTGCGTACCTTATTGATAAGGTCATCATGAAAGTTCTGCATCTTAGAAGCCAAACTATCAACCTTGGCTTAAGTGAATTGTACTTTAGACCCTATTGTATGCTATGGCATTTGTGGTTCGCCAATGGAGCACCTCTTTTACCTATGTGAGAGGCTTCATCCTCTATTTACTATTAATTCTTATCGACTGTACATAAGGCTTTGATGTAGTACAACCAAAATTGTCAGTTTGTCTCTTCATTGATGGGAAGTCTTGTTCATAATAGAGCATCATATATGATTGAACAACTAGAGAGGGAAGGAGGGTACTTTATGAGGCTTACATCTTGCATGTGGTACTTTATTATTTTCATGTTTATGCAAGGCCTTTTTTTATAAAAGGAAAATGGTTGAGGCTATGGTGGCTCAATATCTGGATCTTCAGGTTCTTGAGGTCGACAAAAGTATTTCCTAAAGACCTTGTTCTTTTTCTTTTATTGTTTGCAACGTTGGTTGTAAACTTTATATTCATGATCAAAGTCTTATTCATCAAAAGAGCATCCTAGATCACACTCTGAGGGATTTATGTCCCTAATAAAGTACCTATCAATTTTGTCAGTGCGGACGGACCTTCTTTTCAATAGAAAATTACCTAGACGAATATAAAAGTCTTTTGCTTCTCTGGGAGCTAGCACAACCATCATCTATTGAAAGATGACACCTAATAGTTTTTCATTTTTTAGAACATCAAAGATGGTCTTCACATGTCCACTATTGAGTCTTTGGAATTGGAAGCTAGAGGACTTTACTATCTCATGAGTTTGGTGTAATGACTCTTAGTTGGTAATTTATTCTATAGGCAAGAGCTTTTCAAGTTTCTTTATTTTGTGTTGTTTAGGGACCTAGACAATGGTAGAAACTTCTTATCCTGAATTGGCAAGGACCATTAGAGTATCATATGTTCCTTGATTTTGCAAATCAAGGCTTTGGTTTCTAATCTATACATAATATGGTGATAAAGAGTTGCCATACTAGGAGAAACAATATGCTCAGCACTTGAGACTTGAACTTAGGTCTTAAGTGCTATTGGAAGGTAAGGATTGTCAGAGACAGTATAATTTGGAAAACATGTCACCATCACACTTCTGGCATTGAGAGTTGTCACTATAGTATCAATCACAGCATTTTGGTATTCAATGAAGTGGGTATCGAAGAGGGCTATTCAAGCTGAAACTGGCATTTCTTTCCTCCCATGATGTGCGAGGACAAGACAGATGGCTCCAAGTAGAGATGAGTGTAACCTTTCCTTTTCCAATTGGATATGAACTCCATTAGGATAGAAAGGGTCACATATTATTCTCCTTTGGAGGCTTTGAGCACACGATGCCTTATCTTGGAAGACTACACGTATTTCTTTATATGAGGTTGAGACTTGAGGAAGGCTTTGATGCTTTTAATACCCTAAGGGAAAGACCCTCTTTCTATAAATATTACAAGAACTTACAAGAAATGGGACTATTTTTTCTATCATGGCACCTTCAGGGATAGTGGAATATTCAACAAGGTTTTTCTATTCTACTGGCTAATCTTTTGGGTAAAGAAAGAGTAGAAGAAACTTGAAGTAGATGTTCTATGTTCTTTTAGGGATCCATGGCTTTGGGTTGACAATTCCTCCAATTATTTTTTCTCTCAACGCCTAGCCTATATGCTGACCTTCTTTTCCAAATATATTTTTGGGCTTAAAAAACTATCTGGCTCTAATACCATTAGCTGGCCAGGAGCTTTATAAGTTGATAAAAGAGTCAACAAGCACATTCATTGATAGTTCTTCAAAGAGAGTGTCCTTACACCTAAGCTAAAGCCATGTTATTCACCACATTTGACCAATTTATTATGAACTTCAACATGACAAAGCAAGAGGTAACGATTAATGAGTTGGTCAATATGTTTTTGACCACTGAGGTGACTATGAAGAAAGGCAAGTTGTTAATGGTTGCATCCTCCTCCAAGTCTAAGGATCCTAGGGGTACTAAGAAGGGAGATAAGTAGAAGAAAAGTTCTTTGTCAAAAGGGAAGTGAATATTAAAACCCTTTGGGGGAGTAAAGAAAAGAAAAGAGGTAAAGTCGATGCTACTTATTTCTACTATGACAAGAAATGAGATTGGAAGCATTACTGTAAAGAATACCTTGCAACTCTTGGGAAGGGTATGCATTTTATTGAAGTGCATTTAACAACAAATTCTTTCTCATGGGTATTTGGTAGCATGTGGTTCTCACCTTTATAATTTGTTTCAAGGGATGGAAAGAAGAAAGAGTCTGGGGATTTGATCCTATGCCTTGGCAATACAGTTAAAGTTGCAACCAAAGTTAAAGGCATCATGAAGTTAGACTTATGGAACTCCTTTCTTGTATTAGATCCTCATTATTATGCACCAAATCTTGTTAAGAACATCATTTCAATTCTTGTTTTAAATAGCGAAGGATTTGATTTTTTAATGTCAAATGGAAAATTGAAGCCAATGAAGAATGGTTCTTCAGTTGCTATTGGTACACTAAACAGTGGATTATACATTTTGGATTCTCAACCATCACTAATGCACATTCAAAGTAAAAGAAAATTAGATAACCAAGAAGATGCCACCTTATGGCATGCAAAACTTGGACATATTTCCAAAATAAGATTAACAAGTTAGAAGCTCTTAAAGCACTAAACGTTAGTGGCATAGAAGATCTACCAACTTGTGAATCTTGTTTAAAAGAAAAAATGACCAAGGCTCTTTTTGTAGGATAAATGGAGCAAACTACAAGTCCTGTCTATTTGATCCAAATTGACATTTGTGGATCACTAAAAGTTAGCAAGAGAAAAGGCTATTCTTACTTCATTTCCTTCACTAAAAGTTCAAGTGGGTTGCCATGTGGCAAATGTAAATCCAAATCTCATTTACATTTTAATTACATTTGGAATCTCATTTCAAATTAATTAAGATGCTAATTCAAATTTCATTTGAATTTTCCCTCCAAAAATTACATTATTTCCATTAATTAAATTAACTATTTTAATTTAATCAATAATCCTTTGACTTAATAATTAAGTCAAATGAGCTTAACTCTTTAAGCTTAATTTTGCTAGCTTAACTCCTTAAGTTAACTTGACCAATATCATCATGTTGGCCCTAAATAATTAAATCCTTAATTATTGGTCTAATTTAACTCCTTAAATTAGTTGATTAATCAAGCTAAAATTGACCTTCAAAATTGGCACCTAAAAATCAATCTCCTAGGAAAAATCCTTTTCTAACAACTAGAAAATTTTCCCCTAAAAAAATTAGGAAGCTAATTGGCTTTTGTGTGTGACCCAATAGATTTTACTATTCATTAGACATGGACTCACAACCCCTTGTGACTTTTGAATATCTTATATTCATTCTAGTTTAAAAATCCTTTTGAACTAGTCAACTCAATTCAATTAATCTCATTACTGAAGAGTACCCAATCTCCATGGCCGACGTCCAACCTCAAGCCCATGGAGCCCAACTAATTGGCCAAAATAAATATTTTGGAGAACCATCATATGCACTATGCTTACCATGTAAATACGGTCATTTCATCTCTCATTTTTTGAAAGAGGCCTAGGGTAAGACATCTGTCGACTCCCTAATAGCCTCAGACTATGCATATATTCTCAATGTTGTCACACCACTTTATGCAAGAATTTCTTGGAATCATTAATTATAGAACACATAGGAAATGTACTCGTCCTTCACAACATTGAGGAGTTGAATTCCATCTTGGATTTAATAAACCTCCATTCCAAGTAGCTCATACCCAATCTCAATGCAAAAAACTCATTAGGCAGTCAAGGAAAAGTCAAAGCATCAGGACCAGACACATGGTTATCATAGATCCTCAATTTAGAGGACTAATAATATGCACTAGCATAATATGTAGAAGAACTAGCCACTACAGACTTGCCACTATGGCTATCTAGTGGATTCTTCAGTGGATATTCAATGCCTTGTTCTCTAACAAGCATCTTCTAACATACACTTGTATCTCGTACAGTTGCTCATGGAATGGAGCAATCTCCAACTCTTAGATCTATGCATAATTATTGCACATCTATCTATGGATCTTAGATACTTTATCTTGTAAGATCTTATGACTTGAAAGATTTAAGATGATGACCATGTAAGACTTATTCTATGATCACCACCCAGTGAGCTGACCAAGTCTGTAGTCATGTGTGATTTATGAGTTTAATCCAAATGCTAGTGAAGTGAAATAAAGCATAAGATAAAGGTGACTGTATAAAGAATATTATTCAATCAAGATTATTTTACATGGAAGTAGTTTTACAAGGCTAATCTCATTAGCTTACAAGACTCTATTCCAACAATTCAAGATGATCATACAATCCCACAAGTAATAAAAATAAGAGAACATCACGAGCCTAACACACAACATTTAAAAGGTCAAATCAAATCAATAAACAACCCAAAATGTTTGGATTCCTCGATGAAATAAGCTAAATGAATAGTTATCCAAAGGCTTATGAAGAAGCTACGTTGGACATAGATTCGAGACATTAACTAGAGGCCACAAAATCTAAAATAGACTCTATGTACTCCAACAAATTATGAACTTTGGTAAATCCACCAGCGGGTATTGTACTAGCTGGTTGCAAATGAATTATAAGCAAAAGCTAGGAGTCGATAGAGAGGTAATGACCTTTAAGGCAAGACTAGTGGCAAAAGGTTACACTTAAAGACTAGGCATTAATTTTGAGAAAACCTTTTCTCTAGTTGTTATGCCTAAGTCCATTAGGATTATGCTTGCCATAGCTGCATATTATAACTACGAGATATAACAAATGGATGTAAAAATTGCTTTTCTTAATGGAAACATTGAAGAAAAAATCTATATAGAGCAACCACAAGATTTTACATCCAAAGGGAGTGAGCAAAAGGTTTGCAAACTCTAAAGGTCTATTTATGGACTAAAACAAACATCCCAAAGTTGGAATATACGTTTTAATAATCATTTGGTATTATTAAAAATGGGGTATAGTCTTCATCTCTCCAAGTCTATGGTCCCTAAGACTAAAGATGAGAGAGAAAGAATGTCCCATATACCTTATGCATCCGCTATTAGGAGCATAATGTATGTCGTTGTTCAATGCACTAGATTGAATATAGCACAGGTCTAAGCATTATGAGTTATTTTTAATTCAAACTCGATGAATGCTACTAGAAAGCCAAAACATAATCCTAAAATATTTGAGATGAACTCAAAATTTATTTTTAGTATACAAAAGAAAATTAATACTCGAAGGATTTTTGAATTCTAATTTCCAATTCAATGAAGATAACCTTAAATCCATCTTAGGATTTATGTTTTACCTCAATGGTGGTGTGGTAAGTTGGAAGAGTTACAAGCAAGATACTACAATTAATTCTACTACTAAGGTGGAATATATTGTAGCTTCAGAAACCACAAAAGAAAGTGTTTAGACGAAAAACTTCATCTAAAAGTTGGATGTAGTGCCACTATTGTAGAGTCGATTGCTGTCTTTTGTGACAATAACAGAATAGTTGAGCAAGCGAAAGAGCCAAAATCTCATCAATGATCCAAGCACAATTTCAGGCAGTATTATTTGATCCATGAGATTATTAATAGAAACAACATCCAAGTGAAGAAGGTAGCATTAGAAAAAAATATTGCATATCTACTAACTAAAATCCCAATGCAAAAGGTCTTTGAAGGGCATTTTGAGAAGATGGCCCTTACTACTATAGGGATTGGCTTTAGGGCAAATGGGAAATTATTGAAATAGTAGCCTGCAACCAATTAGATTGGCATGTAAAAATAATTTCACTTTTTATATAATCTTAATTAAATGATATTCTTATTAAATGGCTACCTTTATCTTGAGTTTATTATACTTCACTGGCATTTGGTTGAAGCCCCTAAATCAAACAAGACTATAGGACTTGGTCCTACATATGATGGCAATCATGAAACAAGTCTCTCCCATTATGATTTTAATTATTCCAAGTCATAGAATCTTATTAGATAGGGAATCTTAGGTTTGGATAGACTTGCACTAATAATAAATACTCCAAGGAGTTGGATATTGATCCATTTCATGAGAAATCTATGTTAGACATAGATGCATGTTAGAGGGTGTTTGTTAGAGTACAAATTCAATAAAGGCTAGCCTGAAGAATCTACTAGAAAGCCGAAGGGGCAAGTTGGTAGTGATAAGTTCTCCAACTTATGCTAGTGTATATAATTAGTACTTGGACCTGAGTATCCATGATAACCTTATGTTTAGGTCCTCATGCTTTGACTCATCTCCAATCACAAAGCGGTTCATCCAGGCTTGAGCTTGGGCATGAGCTACTTAAGTATAGTGGGTCATCATTTTTGTGAGGGACGAGTGCATTTTTTCTGTATTCTATTATGACCGATTCTAAGAAATCCTTACACAATGTAGTATGACAATTTGAAAAAGGAATTCTCCAAAGATGAGGTTTTAAAGGGGAATTAAACATTTGAATGTAGAAACATAGTTATCAAGGCTATTAGGGAGTCGACAAATATCTTGCCCTTGGCCTTTTTGGGAGATAGGAGATGAAAAGACTATATTTGCATGACAAGCGTAGATCCAAAATGGTTCATCAAGGCATAATTTATTCATTCAATCAATTGGGCTCCATAGGCTTGTAGTTAGACATCGATCGTGGAAATAAATTGAAAAGGTAATTAGTTTAAAAGAGTTTAACTAGTGTGAATATTTCAATATTAAAAATATCACAATAAGTTTTGAGTGTATGTGTCATATATAGGTTAATTAATTTAAGGAGTTAAGTAAAATCAATTAATTAATTTAAAGAGTTAATTTAATTAAAATGAGAATTTGGATTTTGGAGGAAAATCAAATGAAAAGTTCATTTGAATTTAATTAGAGTTAAATTACATGTTATTTCATAAGATTAAATGTAGATGCTAATTGAATGCAAATGCATGTGAAATTCAAATTCACATGCTAGTAGGCAAGTTGGCCAATATGCATGGGAGGTGTGATGCCAACTTGTTTCCTCTCTCATCTCTAGAAATACCCCTTGGCCAGCCATGTGATGGCTAATATAGTGCATTCCTCATTTCCTTCCAAAAGTGTGTTATTCATGTGTTGAAGATTCACACACATTAAATTCTCTCCCTCTCATTTTGTTCTACAAAAAGGTCACTCCCTCACCTTCTTCCACATTGAATCTAGCATATTTGAGGTTTAATTAGAGCTTGCTTGAGGAGTATGGACTTTATCATTAGAGGTTTAACGCTTGGGCAACTAAGAGTTCCTTGGTGGACCATTGCTATCCAACAAATTCGATGGTAGATTTGGAGGATCTAGGAGGTTTTAATTGAAATGAATTGTTAGCAACATCTATTTAGAATAGTTATGGAGTTATCTACCAATTTGATGATTTTTGGAGTTGTGAAAGGCACTCAACCATTAACATCATTTTCTATGCATGGATTCTCCATTGAAGAGTTCATTATTGATCTTCAGAGGTAAACTTTCTACAACTTAATCCTTATTATGAGCATGAATGAAATCCCTCAACTTGAGTAGATTAATTACATTTTGCCTTTTTATGGTTTTATATTTTGAAATCCCATTTCTACATTTAGTTCACTAAAGACCCTCCTAGAGGATCCACTAATAGCCATAGTGGCAAGTCAGTAGTAACAAGTTCTCTAGCTTACGCTAGTGCATAAAATTAGTCTTTGGACATGAGAATCCATGGTAACCTTGTATTTAGGCCTTTATGCTTTAACTCTTCTTCAACCATATAGTGGGTCATTCGGAGTTGAGATTGCACATGAGCTACTTAAGTATTGAGGTTTGTGAGATCCTTGATGAGATCTATCTCCTCATTATTTTAAAAGGCAAGTGCATCTTCTATGTATTCTATAATGATTGATTCCAAGAAATTCTTGTACAAAGTAGTATAACAATTTGGAATAGAAGTTTTCTAAAGTTGAGGTTATAAAGGGAATTGAACATAGGATATAGAAACATAGTTGTCAAGGTATTTAGAGATCTAACAAATATCTTGCCCCAAGCCTCATTTAGGAGATAGAAAATGGAAAGGCCATATTTACATAGCAACTATGAGCTAGAATAGTTATTCAAAACATAATTCATTCATCCCATTAATTGGGCTCAATGGGCTTATAACTAGACATCAACCATGAAAATTGAGTACTCTTAATTAGTAAAGATTAACTAAAATAATTATTAGTTTAAAGGAGCTTAAACTAATGTGAATATTTCAATATTCAAAATATCACAATGAGTTGTGAGCCCATGTTTAATGAATGGATGAACCTAATGGGTCACACACAAAAGCTTATAAGAAGCACTTATTAAATAAGAGGAATTTTCTAAGGAATTAGAAAATTCACCTTGGACTTGTTTTGAGGAAGATAGTTTTTTGACAATTTAATTTGTCATCTTGACTCAATTAATTTAAGTGCTAAATTAATCAAAATAATTTAAAGAGTTAAATTAGTCTAATTAAATTAATGAGTTAATTTGATTGGGGTCATATGACAATTAATTAGTCAACTTAAGGAGTGAAGTTAACACTAAATAATGTAAAGAGTTAAGTTAATTGACTTAAGGAGTTAAGTCAAATTAATTAAATTAAAGTGTTAATTTTATTAATAATGAGAATTTAATTTTAGAGGAAAATTAAATGGAAGAATCCATTTGAATTTGCTTTTAGAGTTAATTAGTATCTCATTTCATGGGAGGAAATGCAATTGCATGTGAAATTCTAACTCACATGCATGTTGGCAAGTTGACCGACTAGAATAGGAGGTGTGATGCCAATTTGAATCCTTTCTCCCCTATAAATTTCCACATGGCTGGCCACCTGAGTGATAGTTAGCATTCCAAATTAATTTCCTCAAAAAGTGCGATATTCATGTGTTGAAGATTCATACTAAATTCTCTCATCTCCCTCTCACCTCCTATAACACCTCCTATCACCTTCATCCTCACTTGTTCTAGCTCAAATTAAGTTGATCTTGTGCTTATATTACGTGTGTGGACTTTGTCATTCGAAGTCCTACACTTGGAGGACTTAGAGTTCCTTGATGAACTATTGTTGTTCGCCAGTTTCGGTGGCTAATTTGGAGGACCAAGGAGTTTTTTATTGGAGTGAAATTTTTTCAGCATCTACATGAATTTATGGTGGAGTTACCAACCAAATTTGCCAATTTCTAGTGTTTTAGAAAGCGTCAAACTTTTGGCATCTACAACTAAATCCTTATTTTGAACATGAATTAGCTCCTTGGAGTGGAGTGGTTTGGCTATATTTTGCCTATCTAAGCATTTGATTTAGGATTCCAAGCCTACTCCTACTTTTAAGTGATATTGGAGCCTAATTCATGCCTTAATTTGGATTTTGGTGAATTGATTCATGTGATGAATTCATTCTAAATCGTCAAATACTTGATTCAATTGATAAATTTAAGTGTTTGGGTAACTTTGCATGTGGCTCTTAGTTTGATGAATTGATATATGTCAATATATTTTTTAAGTGTTAGTTTCATGTGTTGGCATGATTTTGGTTCATGTTAGATAATGTTAAATATTGATTTAGCATTGGATGATGTTATATGTTGATATAGCACGATTTATGTAGCATTAAGTAGTTTAGGTTATTTTTGGATCTAATGGGATTGGAGTTAATTGGAGATTTTTGGAGAAAGTTTATTCTCACTTAGATTTTATTTTTGAAGTATGTTTGAGCACTTTGATTTTTAATTTTTAAAGGTGTTTGGAAAAAATACAAAATGGTGCTTAAACAGTTGATTGGTGTAACTTGTGGCAATGATGCAACACTGCTTGGCAACAGTCAAGTATGGTTGGGGTCACGCTTACTATGTGCCTAGCCAACCAGTTGGGTAGAGACCCACCCAAGGTCACTCTACAACCCATTTTTGTGCTATTTTGGTGTTTTTTTCCTATCATGCTTGATTATTTCTGAAAGAGGTGTAATGCTATGGATTCAATTTGAAACATTTTAAAACTAAAATCTAACTTATATTACACCAATCCAAAGACCTAAATCAAGTTTATATAGTATATAAAGGTCAAATCGTTATCTCTTAAGCAAAATCTAACTAGATACTCGAAGTAGCACTTTCTTTCTTGAAGACAAACTGCTTCTGGTGCAGCAGAGTGTGATCAACTTTTTTATTAGGCAAATCACCTTAGAATTAAGCTAAATCTAGACCAAAGTTTCAACAAATCGTTGGAAAACATCCAGTAAAAATTTCAACACCAAAAGCCTTCAGCGAGACCTTGAACAAATTCCAGAAACTCATTGCTGGAACAGAGGATTACCAAAGCAAGCAATCCAAAATTCATCTTACCTCTAATGTCAAAGTCCACACACAAATTAACAATGCTTTTCTTCTAAATTTAGATGGAAAAATCAAGGAGAAAGAGAGCTAGTAGGAAGCTAAAAATAGTGAGGGAGGTGAAGAAGAGAGTGAAATTTCAACTTATGAGAGAATAACTTTTAGCGGGAATTTTGGATCTAATTTTTAGATGCACAAAATGTGTGTATTTTTTAGTGCTGGATGGCCCCTACTCTCTCTCTCTCTCTATATATATATATAGAGTGGAGATGGTGTGATGGCACGATGGTGTGATGCCAAGGTGGCATCACACCCTCCTCAAGGTGGGGGTGCCACCAAAGCATGTCAACTTGCAAGTATCTTGCAAATTGCATGTTAATTTATGTTGAATTTGAATGTAATTTGGAATCTATATTTCATCTCATAAAATGTCTACATAATTAAATTCAAATTCATCACTAAATGAAAATTTTATTTGAATTCTCCCTCCAAAATCAATTCTTTATTTTAATTAAATTAAACACTTTAATTTAATTAAACTTTAACTTAACTTTTAAGTCAACTAGCTTAACTTTTTAAGCTAGATTTTATTAACTTAACTTTTTAAGTTAACTTAACCAATTGATAGTCATGAGGTACCAAATTAAATTAACACTTAATTTAATTATCTTAATTTAACTTCTTTAATTAATTAGATCAATTTAACAATTAAATTGATTCAGCCAAGATGACTAATATTGTGTCAACTAATTCTCTCAATTTTTGGCCACCATGAAATCCTTCTAACACTTATAAAACTCCCCTCAATATTTAGGATTGCCAACTGAATTTTGTGTGACCCATTAGGTTTTACCACTCATTGCACATGGGCTTTCAACCTTTGTGACTTTAGAATATCATATATTCACATTAGCTTAAACTTCTTTAAACTAACCGACATAATTCAATTAATCTCTATTAATTGAAGAGTGCCCATCTCTATGGTCGATATCCAACCTCAAGGCCATGGAGCCCAACAATAGGCTAAATGATATTTTTAGTGAACCATTTTAGCTCTATGCGTACTATGTAAAATACGATCCTTCTGTTTTCTATCTCCATGAAAGAGGCCTAGGGCAAGATATTTGATGGGTTCTTAATAGCCTAAATTCCACACATCTATTCTTAATGTTCGATTTCATTTTGTGACCTCATTTTTTGAAAACCTCTTTTTCAAATTATCACATTAACTTGGCCAAGGACTCTTTGAAATCGATCATCATAGAACACATAGAAGATGTACTCACCTTTCATAAAGATGAGGAGTTAGATCCCATCTTGGATCTCATAAACCTCTATGTCGAAGTAGCTCATGCCCAATCACCACTAAAATGCTCACTAGGTGGCCAAAGTGGAGTCAAAGCATGAGGACCTAAACACAAGGTTATAATGGATCTTCAAGTCAAAAGACTAATTACATACACTAGCATAATTTGGAAAACTAGTCACTACAAACTTGTCACTACAACTATCTAATGGATTCTCTCGGTGGGACTCCTATGCCTGTTGTTTAACAAGAATCCACTAATATGCACCCATATCATAAATAATTTGCTCATGAAATGGAGCAACATCTAACCTTGGATTATGTGTTATTAATACAAGCCTATCTAAATCTTAGATGCCCTATCTCACAAGATTCTATAACTTGGGATATTTAAGATCACAAAAATGTAAGACTTATCCATGATCACCACCTAGTGCGTTACCAAGTTCCATAGTCTTGTGTGATCTTGGGGCTTCAACCATATCCTAGTGAAGTAATATAAACATATGATGAAGATGGCCATTTATAAAGAATATCATTCAATCAAGATTGTATCAGAAGTGAAATAGTTTTCATGCCAATTTTATTGGCTTGTGGAGCACTATTCCAACAATTTCTTCCTTATTTCAATGTACAAGAGTTGTGTAAGTGCTCAAAGTAATGTTGGACTTTTTTATTGCTTCTAAAGTCAAATTAAGTTGATCTTCAACTAGGTGCAAAATGAGATGCATAAAGAGCTATGCTTATTTTTGCTTATTCGTTATTTGTTTATGAGATAAGCATTTAATTGGATGAGTTGAATGTAAATTCTTATTTGTTGTTTATTTAATTATTGAATGAATGATGAATGTATGGGGTTGAACATGAGCCTTTAAATTGATTTTATTTGTTTCAAGTTGTTGAAAATGGTTGTATTAAATAGGGGTTTGCATGCCTCTTGATATTTTACCATATAAATGTTATGAGAGTAGAACTCTAGGAGTGAGGATTTCATTTCTCTTGTAACTATTGCAAGGATATAAAGAATGCCAAGAGGATCAAGGAAGCTTGCAAACCCATGAATGTATTTATGTAATAGATAAGATTTAATGAACTGGCTCTAAGTGCACTACATGGTTAGGGCTCATGGTCATCACATCCTAAGAGCATGCTAGGGGCATTTACTTGTTTATGCTTTCTTTATCCTATAATGTACAAAATGCATGGTTAGGATATAGAAAACCTAAATAAGAGAAGATAAAATTGATGATATCTTTCTAAGCAAGAAAATCCCACAACTTAGAGGAGTCTAAGTTTTCTATAAAATATTAAGTCAATTTGGATACAAATTAAAATAAGTTTTAATTAATCCAAATCTTCTACCAATATTTTGTGACATGAGATGCTACCACATTTGTATGATGCCTCACAAGTCATAGGTCATGTTTGTGGAGAAAAGCTATGCACACTTACTTAGCATATGATGCACTTTAATTTAAAACTCACTATAGCATTGTCTCAAAATTTGTGGAATGTTGGTAGAGTTTGTAGTTAAAGATTGATTAGTAGGTTTGACTTGACACCTAGTAATATAGATGTTGTACGAGTCGTGGGTCTATATGAAAAGTGAGGCAAAACACATCAAAGGTTGCATAGAGATGCAATTAGCGAAAGTTGCTTACCTTATTATGATTATTTATGGATGTCTCACGAGTCGTGGGTCGACAATAATGCCTTTGGACTTTGATTCTCACTAGGAAATTAAATTTTTTAAATTCCTTTGAGGGTGAGGAATTTGATAAAATAGTGGGAAAAAAACATGCTTGAAAATTCATAAGCATGTTTTCTAATATCAAAATTCAATCACATGCTCATATTCTCTTTTTTGCCTTTGTAGATTTATGAAATCTCAATCAAATGGCTAAGATTCCCTTAAACATGACTTTGGAAACCAATAAACGCATTGGGCCTACCTTCCACGATTGGCTTAACCTCAAAATCATTATAGATTTTAAGAAATGGATACATGTCCTATATCATGGTACTCCTAATCCCACAAGGATTAATATGGATTAAGAGACACATGAAATGTTCACAAAAAAGGGGTTGAGGATCACCTCTAAGCCCATAGTCTCATGATGGCTCAATTAACTTCAAAAGTCTCATGAACACATGAATCTATTGCTTAAAAAGAGTTGTATAGCAAATAAGGTATGAGAGGTTCATGTAGTCAAATGGGATTTCTCAAGCTAGGATGATTGAAGGGTTATGTGTCCTCGACTACGGTCTAAAGATAATTAAGCTTTTTGTGAAGTTCTTCAACTTGGATGTAATTAAGGACAATGATCTCTATGGGGATTTGATCCTCACATCCTTATTGAGTTTATTTGACCAAAGTGTTGATCCAAGCGGAGACAGCCATGACAAGGACATACCACTAACGATTGTTTCCTCCACCCACTCTAAAGGCCCTAAATGTTGGAATAGTACCCATTAAGCCAATAGAATTAGCCTTGTAAACTATTTATCTCATGGTACAATCTTGATTAAATGATATTCTTTATATGGCCATCTTTATCTTATGTTATATATTACTTCACCGGCATTTGGATGAAGCCCTTGGATTACTCATGACTGTGGGACTTGGTTTGGTAACCATAGAATAAGCCTTACATGATCATGATCTCAAATCTTCCAAGTGATAGGATCTTAAGAAATGAGACATCTAAAATCTGAATAAACTTGCACTAATGATGCATAAATCTAAAAGTTGGATTTTGCTTCATTCCATGAGCAACTGTATGAGATATAGTTGCATGTTAGTGAATGCTTATTAGAAAACAAGGCATTGAAAACCTACTAGAAAATCCACTAGATATCCATAGTGGCAAGCTGGTAGTGACTAATTCTCACACTTATGCTAGTGCATATTATTAGTCCTTTGACCTTAGGATCCATGGTAACCTTGTGTCCGATCCTCATGCTTTGACTCACCCTTGGTCATCCAGTGGGCCATTCAGATTGAGATTAGGTATGAGCTACTTGGCATGGAGGTTCGTGAGATGCAAGATGGAATCCAACACTTGGCTTTCGTGTAGGGCGAGTGCATTTCCTATGTATTCTATAATGATCAATTTCAACAAATCCATGTGCAAAGTGATGCGACAATTTAGAAAAAGCGTTTTTCAAAGGTGAGGTCACACAATCAAATTGAACATTGAGAATAAATACATAGTATCGAGGCTATCATGGAGCTGACAAATATCTTACTATAACCCTCTTTTGGGAGATAAGAGATGGAAATACCATTTTTGCATGATATGCGTAGAGCTATAATGGTTCTCCAAGAGTATCCATTTCAGCCAATTACTTGGACTTCGTAGGCTTGAGGTTGGACATCAACCATGGAGATTGGTACTCTTCAATTAATGAGATTAATTAAATTGAGTCTATTAGTTTAAAAGTGTTTCAAAATAACATAAACATAAGATATTCAAGAGTCACAAGGAGCTATATGCTTATGTCCAATGAATGGTATAACCTATTGGGTCACACACTTAATCCAATTAGCTTCCTGCTTGATGGAGGAATTTTCTAAATGTTAGAATATTCACTTCTAGTGGACTGATTTTGAGGTGATCAATTTTGGCTTGATTAATTTAAGTGTTAAATTAATCAATTAATTTAAGAAGTTAAATTAGACCAATAATTAAAGAATTACTCATTTGTTTCCATTTGAATTGATCATAGATAACTTAGTGTTAAGTTAACAAAATTAATCTTAAGAGTTAAGCTTGTTGACTTAAGAGTTAAGTCAAATGTTAATTAATTAAATCATTGACTTATTAATTAATTAAATTAAAGTATTTAATTTAATTAATGAGAAGAATATATTTTGGATGGAAAATTCAAATGAAGAGTTCAATTGAATTAGCATTTTAATTAATTTGAAAATAGATTACAAATTAAGCTGAAATGCATATGAAATTCAAATGAGATATTAATTTAAATTTGCTACCTAAGCTAACAAGTGGCCACCCATGTTAAGAAAGGTATAATGCCAAGTGTGCATCACACCATCCTCTGTCTATAGAGGTGTGAAGGATTCAACACTTGCACAATTGGTGTGAGGAATTAGATTCCTTACATTTCCCTCCAAAAACGTTTCTCCAAGCATTGTCTTATGAGTTGAAGCTTTGCTTTCTCTTCTTCTCCCAACCTCAAAATCGGCCTCCACCATAGCCTTTCTCTTCTATTTATGCAGCTAAAAGTGAGGAGAAATTGAAATTTTTATTGGTTTGTGGATCATTACAATAGAGGCTAAACATTTTGTTTGCTTGCCTTGGAGATCTATTACGTAGAGCAACAATTTTGGCAAATTTTTATGAGGAGATCTAGATCAAATTTTGATCCAGGTTTTTCATAGAATCTTTACCATTGAGTAGATAAGATTTATATTTAATTTCATGAATTTTCTAGTTCTGAAAGCCAAGCGAAAGTTGTTGTTTGTTCGCTATGCTAGTTTTTGACAGATTCTGGATTGGTGAAAAGTTCATCATTATCTCCTTGGAAATTAGCAATTCAAGGTAATAATCTTACCAAATCCAGATCTATAGCACGTTTAAATCCTTGGTAGCTTGAGTAGCCTAGTTAATTTTAGCTTTTAAAGTTTTAATTATTGGATCCTAATACTACTCTTCCTTTCACTAAAAGGCAAGAAGAAGAAATATTCTTTTTCAAGAGGAAATAGACATTTAATGGTTCTGTTGGAGTCGAGAAGATTAAAGAGAATAAATTTGATGCTACTAGTTTCTACTTTGGTGAGAAAGGCCATTGAAAACGGTATTGCAAGGAATACCTAGCAACCTTTAGGAAGGGTTTTGAATTACACGTAAGGATAAATTCTTCCTTATGAATATCGCATGTGGTTTTCATCTTTATAATTTTTTACAAAAAATGGAAAGAATAATAAATTTGAGTGATGGGGATTTGATCCTATGCTTTGGTAATGGAGAAAAAGTTGTGGCTAAAGTTGAAGCTGTAGAATAAGTTAGATTTAGGAAATTCCTTACTTGTATTGCATCATTGTTATTGCGCACTAAATTTTGTTAAGAAAATTATTTCAATTCCCATTTTGAAAAATAAAAGATATGATTTTTCAATATCAAATGGAAAATTGAAGGCAATAAAAAATAGTTCTTTAGTTGCAATTGGTACATTTTACAATGAATTATACATTTTTAGGTTTTCAACCATCAATAATACATATTCAACAAAGTAAAAGAAAATTAGATAACTCAGAGGATGCCATTTTATGACATGAAAGACTTGGACATATTTTTGAGAATAGGATTAACAAATTAGAAGCCTTAAAAGTACTAAATGTTAGTGACATAGAGAACTTTCCTACTTGTGAATCTTGTTTAAAAGGAAAAAAGACCAAAGCTCCTTTTGCAGGACAAATGGAGTGAACCACAAGTCCTTCGGATATGATCTACTTGGATGTTTGTGCATTATTAAGAGTTAATGCAAGAGAAGGCTATTTTTACTCTATCTCCTTCACTGATATTTATACTCGGTATAAACATGTGTATTTTATGAAGTACAAGCCTAAAGCTTTTGAAAAGTTAAAAGAGTATAGGAATGTAGTGGAAAAGCAACAAGGACTTAGTATTAAAACTCTTCAATCAAATCGAGGAGGGAAATACTTAAGCACCAAATTCTTGGATTATCTAAAAGAGAATAGGATTGATTCACAATAGACTCCACCCAACACACCCCATCACAATGGAGTACCCAAGAGGAGAAATCATACCTTGTCAAACTAGTATGTTCCATGATGAGCTTCACCAATGTGCCTATAACCTTATGGGAATACACTTTACATATGGTGGCAAGGCTACTAAATCTAAGTACCCTCAAAGTCGGTGCCAAAGACACCACATGAGATATGGTATGGGAAAGAACCTTTTTACTCTTATCTAAGAGTTTGGGGGTCTCCTACATACATCAAAAGGATAATGGGAGACCAGTCAAATGTGAGATCCACTTTGTGCAAATTTGTGGGATACCTAATAGTATCTTTGGGTTATTATTTTTATGATCCATTGGAACAAAAGGTGTTTGTATCAAGGACCACCACCTTTTTGAAAAAGAAAATTTTACTAGATAGAAATAGCATTATTGTTGAAATTGATGAAGTTCAAGATCATTATATAATCCCACAAGTGGTTAAAACAAGAGAAAATCATGAGCCTAGCACATAATCTCTAAGAAGGTTGGACCTAATCAAGAAGCAACAAAAAAGGTTTGGATTACTTTATTAAATAGGCTAAGTAGATAGTAATCCAAAGACCCATAAAGAAGCCACGTTGGATATAGATTTGGGACATTAGCTTAAGGCCATGAAAATCTAAAATAGGCTCCATGTACTCTAACAAGGAATAAACTTTGCTAGATCCACCGAAGGGTACAATATTCATAGGTTGCAAGTAGATCCAAAAGTGAAAACTAGAAGTTGATAGAGAGGTAATGACCTTTGAGGCAAGTCTAATGGTAAAATGTTACATTTAAAGGCCTGGTATTGATTTTGAGGAAACTTTTTCACCAATTGCTATGCCTAAGGCTATTAGGATTATGCTTGTTATAGCCATATATTATGACTATGAGATATGAAAAATGGATATAAAAATCGCTTTCCTTAAAGGAAACATTAAAGAAGAAATCTATATAGAGCAACCACAAAGTTTTAAGCCAAAGGTTTGCAAATGCGAGAGGTTGATTTATAGACTAACACAAACATCCAAAGTTGGAACATACATTTTGATAAAATAGTTAAATCTTTGGCTTTATCAAAAAGGTGTATGAACCTTGTGTGTATAAAAAGCTAGTAGGAGTTCGATACAGTTTATTATGCTTTATGTTGATGACATTTTTCTCATTATGTATAACAGAGAAATATTAGAGTGTACTAAAGCATGGTTATCTTTACAATTCTCCATGAAGGATTTAGGAAAAGCACTCTATGTATTAGAAATACAGATCTATAGAGATAGATAAAACAGGATGTTGGAGCTTTCCCAAACCTTGTTCATTAACAAGATACTAAAGAGTTTTAGTATGCAAGAATCCAAGAAGAGATTCATTTCCATGAGAGATGGTCTTCGTCTCTCCAAGTATATTATTTCTAAATGTTATGACCTGCTATCAATCCGACCCTAATGAATGTCACTAGAAAGCCGTAAAGAAATCCTATAGTACTTGAGAAGAACTAAGGATTTATTTTTGGTATATGGCAATAAAGAATTGAAACTCGAAAAGTTTTTGAATTCATGCTTCCAATCCACTAATGATGACCTTAAATCTACCTTAGGATTTATATTTTGCCACAATGCCAGCACGGTAGGTTGGAAAAGTTCCAATCAAGATGCCATGACTGATTCTCCCATTGAGGTGGAATATATTTTTGCTTTAGAAACCGCGAAGAGGTTGTTTAGATGAAACTTCATCCAAGAGTTAGATATGTTGTCTAGTGTGCAAAAAGCCAATGGTTGTCTTTTGAAGACAACTTAGGACTTTTGTGTAAGCAATGATTCTAAGATCTCATCAGTGATCCAAACATATTGAGATGTTATCATTTGATTCAAGAGATCATTGATAGAGGCAACATCTGAGTGGAGATGGTAACCTCATAAGAGAATATAGCAGAATATTGACTAAACCTTAACACGAAGGATCTTTTAAGGACATCTTGAAAAGATGGGCCTTCAGATTATGGGGAATTGGCTTTAGGACAAATGGGAGATTATCAAAATAATACCCTGTAGATAATTAGATTGGCGTGTAATACTATTTCACTTGTGATACAATCTTGATTGAATGATATTCTTATTAAATGGCCATCTTTATCTTATGCTTATTATACTTCACTAGCATTAAGTTGAAGCACTTAAATCATACAAAACTATGGGACTTGGTCACACATATGATAGTGATTATGAAATAAGTCTCTAAGGTCATGATTTTAAATATTCCATGTTATAGAATCTTATGAGAAAAGGCATCTAAGATTTAGGTAGACTAGTATTAATGATGTATACGCCAAAGGGTTGGATATTACTATATTTCATGGGCAATCTATATTGGACATAGTTATATGTTAATGGTTACATGTTAGAGAACAAGTTCACTAAGAGCCTACCAGAAGAATTCACTACATAGTTATAGTGGCATGTCAAAAGTGGCAAGTTCTCAAACTTATGCTAATGCATATATTTACTCATTGGACTTAAGGATATATGGTAACCTTGTGTTCAAGTCCTTATGATTTGACTTTACCGTGACCACATAGTAGGTCATCAGGGTTTAGATTGGGAATGAACTACTTAAACATAGAGGTCTATGAGATCCAAGAAGGCATCTGTTTCCTCATTATTATGAAGAAAGAGTGCATCTCCTATGTGTTCTATAAGGATTAGTTCTAAGTTATATGATCTTATGAGATGGGACAACTAAGATCTGGATAGACGTACACTAATGATGCATAAATCCAAAGGTTGGAGATTGCTCCATTCCATGAGCAACTATATGAGATACGGGTACATGTTAATGGGTGCTTGTTAAAGAACAAAGTACTAAAGACCTACTAAAGAATCTACTAGATAGTTGAAGTGGCAAGTCGGTAGTTGCTAGTTCTCCTGCTTATGCCAGTACATATTATTAGTCCTCTAACTTAAGCATCTATAGTAACCTTGTCTCTGGTTCTCATGCCTTAACTCATCCTTGATCACTTAGTGGGTCTTTCAAGTTGAGATTGGGTATGAGCTACTTGGCATAGAGGTTTGTGAGATCTAAGATGGAATCCAACTCCTCACTATTGTGAAGGGCGAGTACATCCTTTATGTGTTTTATAATGATCAATTTCAAGAAAATCTTGTGCAAGATAGTGTGATAATTTAAAAAAGGAGTTTTTCAAAGGTGAGGTCACACGGCTGGGATCGAACATTGACAATAGAGATATAGTATCTAGACTATTAAGGAGCCAACAAATATCTTACCGAAAGCCTCTTTCGGGAGAAAGGAGATGAAAGGACTATATTTGCATGGCATGCGTAGAGCGATGATGGTTCTCTAAAATATTCATTTTGGCCACTTAGTTAAGCTCCATGGGCTTGAGATTGGAGATCGACCATAGAGATTGGGTACTCTTTGATTAATGAGATTAATTAAATTGAGTTGAATAGTTTAAAAGAAGTTTTAAATTAGAATGAATATAGGATATTAAAAAGTCACAAGGCGTTGTCAGCCCATGTTCAATGAATGGTAGAACCTATTAGGTCACACACAAAATTTAATTAGCTTCCTAATTAATAGAGAGAGTTTTCTAAAGTATTAGAAAATGGTGTCTCCTAGTGGTCCAATTTTTGGGGGCCAACTTTGAGGCTCAATTTTGGCTTGATTGATTTAAGTGTTAAATTAATTAACCAATTTAAGAGCTAAATCAAACCAATAACTATGGAGTTAATTATTTGGTGCCAAATGACCATCAATTGGTTAAG
>JACGDI010004059.1:1762535-1825768 GCA_014898725.1 Jacaranda copaia
AAGAATTAGATTCTTCATTTTCCATCCAAAAGTATTTGCAACCTAGCATTTCATATGTTGAAAGCTAAGCTTGTTTCTTTATCTTTCTACCCTAAATTCAGCCTGCACCATCAATTCTCTGGTTCTATTCTAGCTCATGAACTAAAGAATTAGGAAGATCTCATTGGTGTGTGGACCATTTCAATATAGACAAGATGTGTGCCTTGCTCTGTTTCTAGAGAGCTTCCTGCACGAGGTCTAACTTTGTAATTTTTTCCATGGCTATAAAAATTTCGAATCGATCTAAATTTTTTATTGGAGATTCTCCAAGGTTTTGGATAGCTCCAATAATTTTTCAAAATATTTGGAGGTGATTTGGTAATATGATTGTTGTAATCTTTTTGTTGTTCCACGAGCAGGTAGATTCTGGAATTAGTGAAGTGTTCACTTGTTTCATCTTGGATTTGCTTATCAAGGTAATCCTCTATCTAAATTTGAATCCAAGGCATGATTAGATCCATGGGATGCTTGTAGGCACTAGTTGTTTTATGTTTTGAGGTTTTGATTCTAGATCCTAGTGCCTATCTTGCTTTCATTCTCAATTAATAAAGATTAATTGATAAAGTTACTAGTTTAAAAAAGTTTAAACTAATATGACTATTTTCATATTCAAAATATCACAATGAGCTATGAACCCATGTCCAATGAATGGATGAACCTAATGGGTCACACACAAAATCCTAAGGAAACTCTTATTTGATGGAAAGAATTCTCTAAGGAATTTGAAAATTGCTTGCTAGGCATTTTTGCCTAAGGAGAGAAAGAAATTGACTAATTATCAATTGCTCATTTTGACTTGATTAATTTAAGTGCCAAATTAATCAAAATAATTTGAGGAGTTAAATTAGCCCAATTCAATTAAAGTGTTAATTTAATTGGTGCCATAAGTGAACTTAAGGAGTTAAGTTGACTCTACCTAACTTAAAGAGTTAAGTTAATTAACTTAAGGAGTTAAGTTAAATTAATTAAATTAAAAAGTTAATTTAATCAGATTGGGAATTTAAATTTTGGAGACAAATCAAATGGAAGAGTTCATTTGAATTATGCAAGTTGGCATTCCAATTTATGAAATGAAATGCAAATGCAAATTTAGCAAGTTAGCATAAATGCATGGAGTGTGTGATGGATGCCTCCAAAGGCTTTCATCCTCTCCTATAAATACATGTGGCCTACCACTAGCTAGTATTATTGAAGTTCTCACACTTTCCTTCCAAAAGGTTGTATAATTCATATATTGAATAACCATTTCCTAAATTCTCTCCTCCTTCTCTCCTCCTCCAAAACCACCTACTCTCCATCATCACCTTTTTCCTCTCTTCTCTAGCAAAGTGAGGTAGATTGGGAGCCTATCCTATGTGTGTGGACTATACATTAGAGGTTCCACACTTGGGGAACTTAGAGTTGGTTGATTGAACCCTTTTAGGGGCCGATTTGGTGCTTTGATTGGGCAACCAAAGAGCTGATTTTTCTCCTAAATTTCAGCCACAAACTCACTGTTTTGGTGGTCAAAGAGTGCAAATTTTGCTAAATTTTGGAGGCTTGGAAGTGGAGAAACCTAATCAAGGAGTTGAAGCTTGTTGATTTTCAATTGGAGGAGTCCTTTGAGAGATCTACTTGATTTCTTTGATTCCTACCTCAAAGATAATTTTCAGCCTTTAAATCCTAAATTTTGGCATGTAGTTAGATCATTGGGAAAAAGATGATTAGTTTAATTTTACCTCTTTTTGGTTTAATTTCATGGATCCTAATCCATCTCCTACCTTCAATTGACTAATTAATGATCGATCACAATGGATTGATTAATTTAAGCATTAAATTAATCAAAATAATTTAAATAAATGGAGGAGTTAATTTAATTGGTGTCATGTGGCAATTTAATTAGCCAAATCAACTTAAAGAGTTAAGTTTATCTCCTTAATTTAATTAGCAAGAGAATCTAATTTTGGAGGTAAAATTAAATTGAAGAGTCCATTTTAAAATTGATAAGTTGGCATTTTAATTTTAGAAATTAAAAATCAACTATTCTAGCTAATAAGCATCCAAGTTGGCATTGCAAGAGAGTGTGATGGAAGCTTCCAAGAGCTTCCATATCACACTCTAAATACACCTAATGGCATGGCCAGCCACTTGAGGATGATTAGTTGTCCATTTTCCCCTCATAAAGTGGTGATCTCATGTGTTAAAAGAAATCACCTCACAAGATTCTCTCTAATTGTTTTCTCTCTCCTTAACTTCATCACACCTTTTCTCCCATCTTTCTCCTTCCTTTTCTATTTACTAGAAAATTAAGTGAGAATTAAGAGTACATTTAAGTGTGTGGATTTCCTATAGAGACACTACATGTGGTGTGCTTTGAGTTGGTGATTTAAATCCTTCAAGTTGAAGACCATTTTTTGGAAAATTTGCATAGCCTACCATTTGGGTGCTTTTGCCACTGTTTTGCCACCATTTCCTCTTCATCTTAGAGGCATTTTGCTCAGCAAAAGTTTTTGTTCACATACATGGAGAAGGCGATCCTTGAAGAAGAAGAAGAGGTAGATCTTGCCTGGAAAGAGTTATAGAGGAAGATCTTCCTAGTTACTTGCAAATCTCTCTTTTAAGGTAACTTCTATTACTTTTAAATCCACTACTATGGCATGAAATAAGATACTTGGGTAGGAGAATTGCAATTTCATTTTTTCTTATTTTGCAATTATTTTGGGCTCTTGAAACTCTTCTTCCTTTATCTTTATCCTTTTATATATAGTAGTGCATGCTTAGAGTAGAGAACTTAAATAAGCAAAGATAAAATGACAAGATCTCCAAAGCAAATAAATCCCTCATTTAGAAGAGTCTAATTAAAATAATATTAAGTCAAAATGGATAAAATTGAATGGGGTTTAATAATCATGTCATCTACCAATAAGTGTGTAACATAAGGCACTACTACAATGATGTGTTCTCTCATAACTCATGGAACACATTTGTGGTGGAAAGTTATGATTACTACCTTAGCATTGTTTACACTTTAATGTGACCTTGCTATGATATTGTCTCATGAATCATGGAATGTTCATAGTTGATGAACAATTAAAGAGGATTCATAGGTACAACTTAACAGTTAATAATATAGATGTTACATGAGTTGTGAGTCTATATGAAAATGAGGAAAAATATATTAAGGACTGCATAGAGATGTAATTGGTAATAGTTATCTACCTTAGGTTCACAAATGAATGCCTTACGAGCTGTAGGTCCATTAGTAATACCTTTGGATCTAAATTCTCACTAGAGAATATAATTTCTTGAATTCCTTATGAGGGTAAGAAATTTGATAAAATAGTGGGAGCAAAACATGCTTGAAAGACCATAGTCATGTTTTCAATATCAAAAATTCAATCAAATGCTTATATTCTTTTCTTTGCTCTTTAAATAATTTTGAAATCTCAAAATAACTAAAAGTCCACTATTTGGAAACCAATAAACTTATTGGGTCAAACTCTAATGATTGTCTTAGACACCTCAAAATTATTCTTGACTTTGAGAAAAGGATTTGAATTACTTAATTGTGTTTGAAGAATAATGATTCTTCCTTAGATTTTATTTTTACAGCACTTTGAACACTTTAATTTTTAGTTTTAAAGGTGTTTATAATTTGAAAATTTGTTAAAATTTGTGTGAAATTAAGTTATGGACGCGTTCATGGAGATTAGAGCACAAAAATTACACAAAACTGAAGATTAGGCAAGCCTCTAGGTAGTTGGCACAAGTTACCACCCAAGCTACCCAACCTAGTAAGCAGAGGGTGTGGTGGCCACGAGCAGCAGCTTGCTATGGCTACCATGACATTGTGTTGGGATTGTTTTGTGCAATGTTTTGTTTTAAATTTTGATGTACAATTATTGTAGAAGTGTTTAATGTAATGTTGGACATTTTTGCTAAGTTTTAAGATCAAATTCAAGTGTACACTTCAAGTATGTGCAAAATTGAGATACATAAGTTTTGTGCTGGATTTTGCCCCAATCTATACTATTATATATAGCACAAATGGTTTGGGACTTGCAATTGTGCAATTTTAATTCTAATTGTGAAATTTTGGCTAAATGTCAAATTCTTGAAATTTTGACTATTTTATTCACTTAAAAAATTTTCAGTAGTTAATGATTATTATTTCTAATCGATATGATTATATCTTATCTCAAGCATTCTTTTATTCGAAATTCAAAATATATTTAATGATATTTCTTAATCTTTATTAAAGAGCTAGAAGTTTGAGAAATTAATAAATATAAATTAACTTATATGTAAGAGCTCAATTTATCAAAATCTTTAAAATTTCATTATTTTTACAATAGTACTTTTTAGATATGTAAAATATTTTTAGACAAAACTATATATATAGAATATAACAAATAATTTAATCTAAAGAACATTTCAAATATAAAAAGTTATTCCTACAACAACTATAAACTTTGAACATTATTTTTATATTATTAGTTTAAATCATTTTAGTTTTTTAGCAATATAATAGAGAACTCATTTTCAATTATTTGAAATAAATTCTTTTATGTGGGATATATTATATAATTGACATAATTGAAAAGTTTTCAAATGCTTGATAAATGACTACTTAAATAGCAAACAATATCAATTTTTATATTCTGCAATATATTTAGGTAAACAATTTTATAACTATATTGCCTACTTCATTTTAATATTTTTTCTTATAATAATTCATAAAATAATATTTTTACATGGATTAATAATGTCAGATCATAGAACTGCACATATCTATATAATTTATAAAGTAACTTATATAGGGGCAGTGCTATTTTTTCTTGAATTGAATATTGAAAATTTACTTATTATTTTATTTATGTACGTAATATGTGCTATTTGATAATTTTAATAATAATACAATGCCTATATATAAATAAATATAAATAAATTTTACTTATTATTCATATGCTAGGTTTGGTAACATTTTGGCAAAATAATTTTGTTTTGCCAAAATACAACCAAACATACATTAATTGTGACACCCCACTCAGGAAAACCCCAAGCTGAGATATTAAAATAATTCAATCTTACATGAAAACTTGAAGCACGAATAATAGGCCCAAAAATTTTCCTTTAAACATCATAACAAAACAAGCAGCGGAATTCATATCTTAGTTGATACTATTAACAATAGCATTCATATCCAAGAATTATTCTTAAGAGTGACAAGCATATATGTACAATCCCAATTATCATTAGTATCTCTAGCACATCACAATATCTCTAAGGAATACATACAGTATTCTTAAAGCCCATAAGTGCATAATCATATCTAACTATTACAAAAGGGAACATCTCTTCAAGCTTGATCCAAACTTTCATTCCTAATCAATCCTATCTACAAAATTAAGAGAAATGAGGGCAAGTCCGAAGGACTTAGTGAGGGATATAATAACAGGAATCTGTCAAGGAATGAGAATGTCCTAATAGATTTAAAATCAACAAGTAATACAAGTGTAGTTACAATTGAACAAATACAATAATAGCAACAGAAAACTTTCCTGCCTTATTGGTGTACCCATATAGACCGTATAGCACACTGCGATGCCTAGGAAAAAATTCCTAGTGCACCACTGATGCCTAGGGGGAAATCCATATTGTATTATCGATACCCAAGGAGAAATTCCTAGTGTATCATGGACACCTAAGTGGACTAGAAGACATGTCCCATGTATCCTAACATTCTGCATAGGATTACACTCGGCCTAAGTACAATCTCCAAGCAAGTACAACATGTGCAACAAGTACAATAGGTACCAAATTAAGCAATTAGGGTTACCAATAAGGCAATATAAATGACTAGCAAGTATAGATAAGCTAATTGGCCAGGTAACATGATATAAGTACATGAATATACCGGCAAAGCATTTGATAATGATTCAAAATAGAACAAGTACGATCAAGACATGTATCAATCAAGACATAAAGGAGTTCTGGGTGCCAGAACAATCAAGAACGATACAAATACTAACCCACACAAAGGTATACAATCAAGCAAATTAAATACGATCACGTGTACAATCAAGTATAGATCTCAAGTAAACGAGCAAGAATAATGAATCAAGTTACGAATAGGTACAGTCAAGCACATTAACCCTCACATGGGTTTTGCCATAAGAACAATACATAGAACAAGGCAAAATGATAAACCCCCATAGGGATTTCCAACAAACACGAGCAAGCTTATACAAGTAATAACCCAGAGTGGGACAACCTCACCTTATAGCTTAGAAAACACCACTAAAAGTCACAATCACTAATCCTCAGGTTCCACCTTTTTGCCACCTAACCAAGATAGTATAATTATAGTCAGAACCCATATTCGACCCTTTAGTACATCATTGTCATGCTTATTATAATTCAAAATTATCAATGAACCCATTAACACATTAATTTAAAGCTTAACGACTCTATCATCTCAAAAAACTAGCTAATAACATTAGCATTTCCTAAGTACATTTAGTTCTCACATCCATTTCACATATCAGAAATACTAGCCCATTTCCATATCATTTCATTGTTTTAATCCAATATCTCACTAATTACATAATTCCAACATTAACCACATCTTATATACAAATCAAAAGCATCATAATCCTAGGCAATATATATTAATTCTTAATCAAAATTTCAATTTAATCACCATTCAACTTATAATATAACCTTCAATATCGTAATTAAAGTCCATCTTGGCATTATTCACGAATTCAGGCCCAAAATTCATATTTCCACACTCTTTATTCCTTACATGGGGTCAATCAACACATATATGTACACATCTCATCTTAAATTCTAATTCTTGGCAAGGTACAAAGATATGTAAGACAGATAAAACATTTATAGCATGCATGTATATACATAACATGATACAACTAAATAAAAGCCCAAATTCACTATCGAGTGACTGGAATCAAAAATTGATAACACCGAACTAATCATCATGATGAGGAGAAGACATTATGTCTCTGTCACCATTGTGCCACCATTGAAAAATTGACCACTACTGCAGAAATGCTCCTCTCGATGAGATCTTTGCAATGCTATCTTTGATTTTGAGTTTTAAGGTCTGTAGTCGTTAGAATAGGCCAAAATAGTCATGAATTTTCTTTCCAGCACCCTCTCCTATCACTATGCCACTATCATCAGAACCTCCATGCAAGACCACCACCATGATCCATGAGCTAAGGGCCTCACAACTATCCATCTAGAGCTTTATTTTGACCCCCTAATTGTTGGCAATCGAGAGACCCACGAGGTGGGTTTCTTCTGCCTACTCATCACCAGTGGTTAGCACTCGCCGCCATGCATGTGTGTGTGGGTGTGGTTGAAGGGTGAGGGTAGGCATGTGTGTACAATGAAGTTGGGTGAGAGTGCTGTTGAGAAGAGAGTTTGTCAAGGTAGTGATAGGTGTGGATCGAGGGAGAAAAAAAGAAGAAGGAGATGAATAGAAAAAGGAAGAAAAAATATGGAAGAACGAGTTGCTGCCTGTTTTTGCTAAATTCATTTTTTTCATTTGGTAATTTGGCCCCTCAAAATTTTAAGTTATACAATCAAGCCCAAAGCTTTAGGAAAAATTTTGATTAGACCCTAGTTGACTTAGGGTTTCTCATGCAAGCCCCAAACTTTCCAAAAATTGCGCAATCAAGTCTATAGAAATTATAGTTTTAACCATAAAACTTCTTAAAATAATTAATAATATCAAATTCATGAAAATTTCAAATAATGAAAAGATCATATATTATAAATATAATTGAGAAAATTCTAGAGGTACTACGCCATTTTTCCCTCCAAAATTCCAAAATTAAGTTTTGTCAAAATACCCTCTTCTATCTTTCATTATCCCCAAACTTCTCCATTTTCTAATATATACACATATATATCATATACATATAATATATATTTTATTATTATTCTTTCTATAAAAAAATTACTCAATTTTATTTTCACCCAAAAAATTCAACAAAAAAGCATTGATTTGACCATTACAGCAAAAATTGTCTCATCCCAAAATATAAACAAAACATATAAATTTCTCCGAAATAATTTTCTAGCTATTCTTTAAAATATAAACAAACATCAATCACATTCCCCAATACAACTTCACATTCTTCAACCCTAGTCCCAAAACTCATTCCCCCAAAACACATAATACGAAACATACAATTTGTTATTAAACATTACCATAGAGTATTGAGAGATATTTTAGTTTATAAAAATTTCATGTCACAAGCTACTCACTAAATTAGTTATCAAAAAATAATTTGATGTGAGTTACTTTTATAGATAAAGTATAGAGAGTTCTACATATTTATTGTAACCAAAAATACTTAACGTTCAATAATCTGAAATATCATGAAAATTATAACTATAACTTCTACATTATTAAGAATTAATATAAATTGTTTTTGTTGGAATAGTGCCTTATAAGCTAATGAACTTGGCCTGGTAACGTATTTCACTCATGGTAAAATCTTGATAGAATGATATTCTTTATATGGCCATCTTCATCTTATATTTTGTTTCACTTCATTAGCATTTGGATAAAGCCTTTAGATCACCTATGACTGCGTGGCTTGATTTGGTGACCATGGAATAAGTCTCACACGATTGTAATCTTAAATCTTTCAAGTTATAGGATCTTATGAGATGGGGTATCTAAGATTTGGATAGACTTATGCTAATGATGTATAAATCTAAGGGTTGAAGATTACTTCATTTCATGGGCAACTGTATGGGATACAGAAGCATGTTAGTAGGTGCTTGTTAGAGAACAAAGCACTGAAGACCCATTGGAGAATCCACTCGATAGCCGTAGTTGCAAGTTGATAGTAGCTAGTTCTCCTACTTACACTAGTGCATATTATTAGTCCTTTGACCTAAGGATTCATGGTAACTTTGTGTCCGATTCTCTTGCTTTGACTCTTCCTTGACCACCCAGTGGGTCTTTCAAGTTGAGATTGGGTATGAGCCACTTGGCATGGAAGTTTGTGAGATCCAAGATAGAATCTAACTCCTCATTGTTGTAAAAGGCGATTGCATCTCCTATGTGTTCTATAATGAGCAATTCCCAAAAATCCTTGCATAAGGTGGTGTGACAATTTGGAAAAGAAGTTTTCCAAAGGTGAGGTCACATAATAAGGATCAAACATTGAGAATAGAGATATGGTATTGAGGCTATTAAGGAGTTGACAAATATCTTGCCCTATGCCTCTTTCAGAAGATAGAAAATGGAAGGATTGTATTTACATGGTACCCGTAGAGCGATGATGGTTCTCCAGAACATTCATTTCAGCCAATTAGTTGAGCTCTATGGGCTTAAGGTTGGACATCAATCATGGAGATTGGGTACTCTTCAATTAATGAGATTAACTGAATTGATTCAACTAGTTTAAAAGGAGTTTTAAATTAGAATGAATATAAAATATTCAAAAGTTACAATGAATGGTAGAACATATTGGGTTGCACACAAAATTCAATGAGCTTCCTAATTAATGGAGAGAATTTTCTAAGGAGTTACAAAATAGGGTCTCCTAGTGGACCGATTTTTGGGGCCAAATCTTTGAGGGTCAATTTTTGCTTGATTTACTTACGTGTTAAATTAATCAACTAATTTAAGAGTTAAATTAGACCAATGATTAAGGAGTTGATTTTTGGTGCCAACATGGTCATCAATTGGTCAAGTTAACTTAAAGAGTTAAGTTAACAAATTTAGCTTAAGGAGTTGAGCTAGTTTGATTTAAAGATTTAAGTCAAAGGATAATTAGTTAAATTAAAGGGTTTAATTTGATTAATTAGGAAGAATGAATTTTGGAGGGAAAACACAAACGAGATTTGAGATTGCATCTTAATTAATTTGAAATGAGATTTCAAATGTAATTAAGATTCAAATGAAATTTGGAATCAAATTTTGCCACCTAAGCATACCCCATTGGTCGCCCCCCCCATGGAATGTGTAATGTCACCTTTCCATCACACTATTCCACATCTATATATATATATATATATATAGTTGGCTGGCCATAGCAAAGCTAACTAGTGTGAAGAATTAGATTCTTCATTTCCCTCCAAAAACATTTGCAAGCTAGCATTTCATGTGTTGAAAGCTAAGCTTCTTTCTTCATCTTCCTACCCCAAATTTGGCCTCCATCATCAGAATATCTTTGGTCTTACTCCAACTCATATACTAGATATTTAGAAAGATCTCATTGGTGTGTGGACTTTTACAATAGAGGTAAGGCATGTGACTTGCTCAATTTCCAGAGATCCATCTGCATAAGGTCCAACTTTGCAATTTTATACAAGATGTTCTAGATGGCCAACTGATCTAAAATTTTAAATGGACTTTATAAATGGTGTTTTATATTAGAATATATTTTATCAAAATTTTTGGAGGTGATTTGATTGGGTGATCGTTGCAATATTCTCACCGCGCCACTAGCAGACAGATTCTAGAAACAGTAAAGTGTTCACTTGATTCTCCTTGGATTTTCTCATCAAGGTAATCAGATATCTAAATTTGAATAATATTCATGATTAGATCCTTGATTTTCTTGCAGGCACTTGTTACTTTGATGTTTGAAGTTTTGATATTAGATCTTAGTGCCTTACTAGCCTTCAAGTAGTATTAGAGCCAAAATCATGCTTAGATTTGAATTTTATTTGGTCGATTTATTCATGTGATGGATTAATCTAGATTACCATATTCTCAATTCAATTGATGGATTGGATAATTTGGTTGATTTTTGTGTGGCTCCTTGATAGATGAATTAAAAGCATGCTATTATGTATTTTAAGTGTTAATTCTTGTAATTAGTATTTTTTAATTCATAACGATTAATGTTGAATGTTAATTTGGCATTTATTGATGTTACATGTTGATATATCATGCTATAATATGGCTAAAAGAGTTTTGGTCATTTTTGGATCTAATTGGATTGAAGTTTGGTTGTAGATTTTTGGAGAATTTGATTCTCACTTCGACTTGAATTTTTTAAGCATGTTTGAGCACTTCAATTTTTAGTTTTGAAATGAGTATTAGACCTAGAAATTGATTCATAATGTATGATTTAATATTTATAAGGTGTTCTATAATTTTTGGTGCACAAAAGATGAGCTAAAAAATGGCTTGGCCTTTTGACCCCAAAACATGGGCTGCTGGCTAGCATTAAGCAAGTTGCTAGGGCAATGGTTGCCCAGTGGCACGCTTAGCTCGGCCAGCAGCCACCAATTAGGGGTTAGGCAGGTTTTGAGTCATTTGTTCTGGCTCCTTAAGTGGCCAAAATGATGTTAAATCATATGTTATAGATGTACAAATGTTGTGCAAGTCCTCAAAATGATGTTTGACATTTTTTTTGCTTCTTAAACCTTGTCAAAGTTGATCTCCAACTTGTGGCATAAGAGTTATGCTTGTCCAATTATTTGCTTATTAGATAAGCATTTAATTGTTGGAATTAATTATTAATTCTAGATTTATTTATTGTTCATTTAATTGTTGAATGAATAATGAATGAATGGGGATGATCATGAGCTTTTTAAATTGATTTTATTTGTTTCAAAGTTGTTGAAATGGGTTGTAGTAAATGGGGCTTGCATGCCTATTGTTAAAAGTTATGATAGTAGAACCACTAGAAGTGAGGATTTCTATTTCATATAAATGTTGCATGGAACAAGAAGTTCAATGGAGGCATGGAAGTGATTTGAAGTCCTATGAATGTATGGGATACACTCATGTAATAGTTTAGTTTAATTCAACCCACTTAAAATCAACCAAAGTGATGCGCCTATGGCTCTAAGTGCATCACTTGGTTAGGCTCTTGGTCATCCCACCTTAGGAGCATGCCAAGCTATTTATTTATTTACGCTTTCCATATCCTATTGATGTATAAGATGCATGATTAGGATATAGAGAACCTAAATAAGAAGATAACAAATTATGAGATATTTGCAAGCAAAAATCCTCCACTTACAATATATAAGTATTTTAAAATATTAAGTCAAAATGATTACAAATTAAAAGAGTTTAACTAATCTAAGCCTTCCACCAATAGTGTATCCCATGCTGATGCTACTAATTTTATGTGATGGCACTCAATCATGGGAGTCACACTTAGGAGGAAAGTTGGGAGCATACACTTAGTATAAGATTCACCTTTGACTTGGGAACTCGTACACATTAGCACTGGGTCACGGGGGATGTTGTGATGCCATCTTGAGATAAAGTTTGATTGGTGGGTTTAACTTAACACTTAGTACTATAGATGGCGTATGGTCACTTAGGTCTATATGAAAAGTGAGGCAAAATATATCAGGAGTTGCATAAAATGCAATTAATAAAAGTTGCTTACCCTTCAATTGCTTCTGGATGACACTTGATCATTGGGGTATTGATTTTCACTAGGAATTTGATTTTCTAAATTTTTCTTAGGGATGATGAATTTGATAAAATAGTGGCAGAAAAACATGCTTGAAAAACTATGAACATGTTTTCAATATCAAATTCAATCACATGCTCATATTTTATTTTTCACCTATAAGGGACAACTCAAATGAGATTTGAGATATCATATTAATTAATTTGAAATGAGATTTCAAATGAAATTTAAATAAAATTTGGAATTAAATTTTGCCACCTAAACACGCCACATTTGCTGCCCCCCTCATAGATAGTGTGATCCCATATTGAAATCACACTATTCCACATCTATATATAGATATAGATAGTTGGCTGGCCATCACAATGCTAATTGGTTTGAAGAATTAGATTCTTCATTTCCCTCCAAACACATTTGTAAGCTAGCACTTCATGTGTTGAAGGCTAAGCTTCGTTCTTCATTTTCCTACCCCAAATTTAGCTTCCACTATAAGAAGATCTCTGGTCTTACTCCAACTTATAAACTAGAGATTTAGGAAGATCTCATTGGGGTGTGGACTTTTACAATAAAGGCAATGCGTGTGACTTGCTCAATTTCTAGAGATCCATCTACGCTAGGTTAGACTTTGAGATTTTATCCAAGATGTTCCTGAAGGCCAATTGAGATGTAATTTTAATTGGAAGTTCTCCAAGGTTTTAGCTATCTCCAGATAGTTTTTCAAAATTTTTGGGGGTGATTTGATTGGGCAATCGTCGCAATCTTCTCATTGTGCTACAAGTAGGCAAATTTTGGAAACAGTGAAGTGTTCACTTAATTCTCCTTGGATTTGCTTATCAAAGTAATCCTCTGTCTAAATCTGAATCATAGGCATGATTAGATCCTTGATTTGCTTGTAGGCACTAGTTACTTTGATGTTTTGAAGTTTTGATATTAGATCCTAGTGCCTTACTAGCATTCATTTTTATATTTTAAAAAATTTGCTTGCTTACTTCTCATATCAGAATATTTATGTATAAATATATATCTAATTTAAAAGGAGTATTTAGTTCGATATTCTATTATACCTTTAATTTCTTAATTCTTTAATTTATTTTTTTTAAATTTTATCATTTAAATTTTTTTGTATAATTTATAAACTTAGAGTGAACAATTCTTCATATTCCACAGCTTATTTAAGTACAAATTATCTTCAAACATTATATCTTTCAATTAAAATGTTCATATTATTTTGCTTAATTTGTAAGAGATTTTGTTACTTTAAATACTAAAAATAATTATGATTTCATTTTTAATCACATGAAGTAAAATAAATATTATCATAAAATAAATTATTTTAATATTAAAAATCTTTTTGGTGTATTGTACCAACACATGCTAGTTAATTGTTTATGTGATAAACTCTTAATTGATAGATTGAATGTCAATTCTAGCTATTTTCATTTAATTGTTGAATGGATGATGGATGCTTAGGGATGTGGTGAACTTGTGTCCTAATTTCAGCCAATTCCAAGGTGATTTGGCGAGGTATTGTTGCCGACTTGTTGCTGCGCCACTGGGAGATAGCTTTCAAGTATTGAAATGTTCATCCTCATTTCCTCAATTTTTAAGTATTCAAGGTAATTCTCCATCAAAATATAAATTTGAAGCATGATTAGATCCTTGGTTTCGAGTTTAGCCTAATTAATTTAGCTATTTTTGTACTTTATTATTGGGTCTTAGTGTTACACTTGACTTCAAGTGGTATCGGAGCCTAATTTCATGCTTTGATTTGGATTTTTGATTAATTGATTCATGTGATTAATTGATCTAGATCTCTAAATACTTGATCCAATTTATGGGTTGGAGTGCTTGGATAATGACACATATGGCTTCTATGTTGATGAATTGAAATTATGCTAATATGTGTTTTAAGTGTTAGCTTGTTTTGATTCATAGTTGCTAATGTTAAATTTTGATTTAGCATTAGATGATGGTATATGTTGATTTAGCATGTTAAATTTGGCCTTAAGATATTTTGGTCATTTTTGGATCCAATATGATTCAAGATTATTGGAGATTTTTGGAAAATAGTGATTCTCACTTAAACTTGATTTTTGAAGCATGTTTGAGCACTTGAAATTTCATTTTTAAAAGTTATTTTGAATACGGAATTTCATCTATAATGTGTGATTTGATGCCTAGGAAGTTCCTTAAATTTTTTGGTGCACAAAAATTGAGCTAAAAAAAATGACTCAGTCCATATCTTGAAACAAGGCAAGCGTTAGGTGAGTAGCAAACGCGCACTTACCACGCGGTTGTTCACCCAAGTTGGGCAGGTAGCAGCCAGTCTTAATTTTGGGTAAGTCTCATTAAGTTTTTGTGTTCTTCTTGTGACCAAAAGTGTTTCGAATCATGCTACATAGATGCACAAGTGTTGTGCAAGTTCTCAAAATTATGTTTGATATTTTTCATTACTTTAAAAATCTTGTTAAAATTAATCTTCAACAATGAGGCATAATTGTTATGCCTGCTCTTGCTTAACCAATTAATTGTTTATGGGATAAGCACTTAATTGTTGGAATTAAATGTTAATTCTTGATTTATTTATTATTTATTTAAGTATTGAATTAATGATGAATGAATGGGGATGATAATAAGTCTTTAATATTGATTTTATTTGTTTCAAGTTGTTGAAAAGTGTTGTATTAAATTGGAGCTTGCATGCCTCATAAATTTACCTTGTAAATGTTATGGAGTCGAATCACTAGGAGTGAGGATTTCTTTCTCATGTAAATGTTACAAGGAGCAAAGAAGACCATTGGAGGCTTCAAGACCTATGAATGTGTGGGATACGCTCATATAATAAATAAATTTAATCAACCCACTTAAAATCAACTAAGTGGTGCACCTATAGCTCTAAGTGCACCACTTGGTTAAGGCCCACAGACATCCTACCCTTGGAACATGCCCAGCATATTTACTTATTTATGCTTTTCATATCTTATTGATATATAAGATGCATCGTAAAGATATAGAAAACCTAAATGAGAAGACAAAATTGATGAGATCTTTGCAAGCAAGAAAATTCCTTTACTTAGAAAGTCTAAGTGCTTTCAAATGTTCAATCAAAATGGATAAAAATTAAAAGGATTTTTAATTAATCGATGCCTTTTACCAATAGCATATGACATGATGATGCTACTATCTTTGTGTGATGTACTCATCAAGGGGGTCACACTTAGCTAGAAAGCTATGATCATATACTTAGCATATAATGCACATTTAATTTGGTGTTTCTCTTGCGTGGCTCGCATCACGTGCATGACTTGGAGTGATTTCAAATCAAAGTCTGATTGGTAAGTCTAACTTAACACCTAGCAATGTAGAGGTTGTCCATCAAATGGATCTATATAAAAAGTAAGGCAAAACATATCAAAGGTTGCATAAAGATGCAATTAGAAAAAGTTGCTTACCTCTAGATTATTTGTGGATGCACTCATCATGGGGAACCACTTACAAGTCTTTAGGACCTTGATTCTCACTAAGAAATAAGATTTTTTGAATTCTTCTAGGGGGTGAAGAATTTGATAAAATAGTAGGAGAAAAATATACTTGAAAGACCATGAACATATTTTCAATATCAATATTCAGTCACATACCTATACTTTTTTCTTCATCTTCTATAGATTTTTGAAATCTCAAACTTAAAATAACTAACAATCCACTCAACGTTATTTTGAAAACCAATAAGCTAACTTGACCAAATTTCCACGATTGGTTGAGAAATCTCAAAATTATTCTAGATTTTGAAAAGAGGACCTATGTACTTAATCAAAGTCTACCAACACCATGGCAATGATGCTACTGATGAAGCACATGAATTTTTCATGAAATTTATGGATGATAATCTACAAACAAAGTGCATCATGGTGGCTTCTATGACTAATGAGCTTTAAAAGTCACACAAGCACATGAAACACGCTCATAAGATTTGCTTACACCTACAAGAGTTGTATGGTGTTCAAACTAGAGATGAAAGGTTCTCATTGTCTAAGGAGCTCTATAGGTGTAGAATGAATGAGGGCATGAGTGTCCATGATCAGGGGCTAAAGATGATCGGTCTCATTGAGACACGAAATCTTGGTCATCTTCTCTATCTAATGAATGGGGAGTCTGCGTTAAAATCATCCGCCCTGCACCCACCCTAGAGTATATGCTTCAACAGGAATCACACAAGGGTAGCTTGGTCAATTAGATGTAATCATGGACTATAAGCTCTATGTGGATTTGATCCTTCAATCATTGCCTAGATCCTTTGACTAATTTGTTATGAATTTTAATATGCCGAAGTAAGAAATGATTATTAATGAATTGATCAACATATTGGTGGCAACTGAGATGACTATGAAAAACAGCAAGCCTCTTATACTTGCTTCCTCTTCTAAGTCTAAGGGCCCTAAGGGTCTTAGAAAAGGAGGTAAAAAGAAGTAGAGTTCTTTCTCTAAAGGAAAGCAACCTTTGAAAAGTTTGAGGGGAATCAAGAAAAGGAAAGAGGCTAACACTGATGCTACTTGTTTCCATTATGGTGAGGAATGACATTAGAAAAGGAATTGCAAAGCTTAACTTGCAACCCTTACAAAAGGTAGTGTAGTTGAAAACAAATTCTTCCTCATGGATAGTTGGTATGGTATGTGGTTCTCACCGTTGTAATTCATTACAGGGGATGGAAAGAAGAAGTAGTCTCAATGAAGGGGATATGATCCGCTTTGAAAATGGAGTCAAGGTTACGGCTATGATTGGAGACGCAGTTAAGTTAGACTTGGGGAATGCTTGCATTGTACGTGATCTTTGTTATTATGTACCTTCTCTTGTTAGGAATATTATTTCTATTTTTGGATAATGAAGAATATGATATTTCTATATTAAATGGGATGTTAAAAGCATTAAAGAATGATTTTTCAATTGCACAAGGTACATTAAACAATGGACTATACATACTAGATTCTTTACCTTCATTGATATACATTTAATCAAGTAAAAGAAAATTAAATAACCAAAAAGATGTCATCTTGTGGCATGTAAGACTTGGATATACTTCTTAAAATAGGGTCAACAAGTTAGAAGCTCTCAAAGCACTAAATGTTAGTAGCATTAAGAACCTTCCTTTTTGTAAATCATGTCTGAAGGGAAAAATGACCAAGGCTTCTTTTGTAGGACAATTGGAGCAGTCCACAAGTTCTTTAGATTTATCCATATGGATATTTATAGCCCACTAAGAGTTAATGTGAGAGGAGGCTATTCTTACTTCATTATCTTCATTAATGATCACAATTGATTGGGCATATACATCATATGAAGTACGAGTCTGAGGCTTTTGTAAAGTTCAAAGAGTATAGAATGAAGTAGAAAATCAAAAGGGACTAAGTATTAAAGCTCTTTGATTGAATTTAGGAAAGAATACTTGAGTATTGATTTTTTAGATTATCTGAAGAGAAATGGGATTCTCTCTCAATAAACTCCACCTAGCATACCACATACCACAACATAATGGAGTCGTCGAGAGGATAAACTATAACTTGTTAGACATGGTATATTTTGTGATGAGCATTTCTGATGTGCCCATATCTTTTTGGGCATATGCTTTAGATTTGGCAATGAGGCTAATTAATATGGTACCCTCAAAGTCAAAGCTAAAAAATCCCACATAAGTATGGCATGGTAAAGTACATCATTACTCTTTTTAAGAGTTTGGGGTTCTCCCACTTACATTAAATGACTAGTGAGAGATGAATTAGATAGTAGATCTATCTTGTGCAAGTTTATAGTATACCTAAGAGAGTCTTTAGGCTGAACAAAAGGTGTTTATTTTGAGGAACACCTACTTTTTGGAAAAGCAATTTTTATTAGATAGAAAAGGTATTGTTGTTGAACTTGATGATGTTCAAGATGATCATCAAATCCCATAAGTAGTGGAAATAAGAGAGCAATAAGAGCCAGAACATAACCTTTTAGAAGGTTGAACTGAATTAAGAAATAAATCAAAAGGTTTGGATTCCTTCATGAAACGAGCTAATTAGATAACGATCTAAGAACATATGAGAAAGCTATATTGGACATAGATTCTAGACATTAGCTAGACACCAGAAATTTGAAATGGACTTCATGTACTCCAACAAAGTATGGACTTTGACAGATCCACCAAAGGGTATAGTACTCATTGGTTGTAAATGGATATGTAAGTGAAAGTTAGAAGTCAATGGAGAGGTGATAACCTTTAAGGCTCAATTAGTAGCAACAAAGACTTGATATTAATTTTGAAAAAACCTTTTCACTGATCATTATATCTAAGTCTATTAGATTTTTACTTTCCATAGCCATATATTATGACTACGAGATATGGTAAATGGATGTAAAAACCCCTTTTCTCAATTTAAACATTGAAAAAGAAATCTATATTGAGCAACCACAATTTTTTGCATCCAAATGGAATGAGAAAAAGATTTACAAACTTGAGAGATCTATTTATGGACTCAAACAAGCATCCCAAAATCAAAACATACATTTTGATAAGATAGTCAAATAGTTTAGCTTTGTCAAAAATGTGTATGAACTTTGTGTGTACAAGAAGGCTAATGGGAGTAGTGTATAGTTTATTGTGCTTTATGTCAATGACATTCTTCTCATTGGGAATGAGAGAGCAATGTTAAAGTGTACTAAAGTATGATTATCTACTCAATTCTGCATAAAGGATTTAGGATAGAGATAGATCGAGAAGGATGTTAGGGCTTTCCCAAATACTGTACATTGATAAGATATTAAAGAGGTTTAGTATGAAAGAATCCAATAGAGGATTCCTCCCGATGGGACATGATCTTCTTCTCTCCAAGTTTATGGCCCTTAAGATTGATGACAAGAGACATAGAATATCCCACATACCTTATGCGTCCACTATTGGGAACATAATGTATGTCGTTCAATTTAAATGGCCAAATTTGCACATACTCTAAATGTTACGAGTCGATTTCAACCCAACCCCATTGAATGTCACTGGATGGCCTTTAAAGTAATCCTTAAATACTTGAGGAGGGCTAAGGATTTGTTTTTGGTATACGATAATGGAGAATTGAAACTCGAGGGGTTTTTAGATTCTAGTTTGCAATTCGATGTAGATGACCTAAAATCCACTTCTGGATCTATATTTTACCTTAATGGTAGTACAGTGAGTTGGAAGAGTTCCTAAGAAGATACCACTATTGATTCAACCATCGATGTAGAATTTATTGCAGCATCGAAAGCTATAAAGAAAGGTGTTTGTATGAAAACCTTCATCAAAAAGTTGGATGTAATACCTAGCATTACTAAGCCAATGCTTGTCTTCTGTGACAACAAGAAGACAGTAGTACAAGCTAAAGAGCCAAGATCTCATCAACGATCCAAGCACATTTTGAGGCAATATCATTTGATTAGGAGATCATTGATAGAAGTGACATTCCAATAGAAAGGGTTGCCTCAGAAAAGAATATAGCAGATCCAATGACTAAACTTCTATTGCAAAAGATCTTTGATGGACATCTTGAGAAGATAGATCTTAAGACTATGGAGAATTGGCTTTCGAGTAAATGGGAGATCCAAATTTAACATTAGCAACTATGAATCAAACCATGCTAAACATATAAATTAATACTTAAAATATATATTAGCATAATTTCAATTCATCAACATAGGAGCCATATGTATCATCATCCAAACACTCTGATCCATAAATTGGATCAAGTATTTAGATCTCTAGATCAATTCACCACATTAATCAATCAATCAAAAATTTAAATTAGAGCATGAAATTAGGCTTTGATACCACTTGAAGTCAAGTATAGCACTAAGATCCAATAATAAAGCACAAAAATAGCTAAATTAACTAGGCTACACTCAAAACCAAGGATATAATCAGGCTTCAAATTCATATTTGAATGGAGGATTGCATTACATGCTTAAAAATCTAAGGAAAAGAGGAAGAACACTTCAACACTTGAAAGCTATCTCCTAGTGGCACATAAACAAGTTGGCAACAATTGCCTAAACAAATCAACTTGAAATTAGCTGCAATTTGGACACAAGTTCACCAATATCTTGGTGAAGCACCAATAAAGTTTTCAGCTAGAAAAAAAAATTAGAAGTTACTCCATAAATGCCTCCAAACTGACTAGATTGCAATAGATCTCCAAAAGCCAACCATTCCAAGTTTATTGCATCTAATTGATGATCCACATATCAATGACAAATCCAAATCTCTCCTAAATCAACTGGAGAATCAATAAGAGAAGTGAGAAGATGAATTCCGAATTTAGAAGGAATGAGAGGTGAAGAAAATGTAAAGTTGCAACACATAAGAGAGCCACACCAACTGGAGGAAAAAATGGAATTTGACAATTATATCTTTTTCATGCATTGGCCGCCCACCATCTCTCCTATTTACAGGGAGGGAGGTGTGACGCTAGTTGGCATCACACCTCCCATGAGGTTGGCACTAACTAGCCTTGTAAGTAGCATGTGTGAAATTCTTAATTTCACTTGCATTTGAATTTCATTTGAAATCTTCAGTTCATATCATGAAATGTCATCCAAATAAATTCTAATGCACTCCAAATGAACTCTTCCATTTTTGAATTTTCCTCCAAATGTATTCTTCACATTAATTAAATTAACCCCTTAATTTAATTAATTAATCTTGACTTAACTCTTTAAGTTAATTAGCTTAACTCTTTAAGCTAGAAGGTGTTAACTTAACTCCTTAAGTTAGAGGGTGTTTGGGTGAGCTTACAAGCTTCTCTAAATATCTTATAAGATGTTTAATAGCTTATAAGTTGATAAAAAGTGTTTGGTAATTTTTTTTTTAAAAAAAGAGCCTATAAGATCTTAAAATAAGATGGTGGGAACTTATAAGCTCTTTTAGAAAAAGTGAGAAAACTTAACTTACTTTTAAGATCTTAAGAAGCTCTTTCATTTTTAACCATTTTAATTACAGAATTGCCATTATTAACATCTTATAAGCTCCAAGATCTTATTTTATCCAAACACTTTAAAGCCTTATTTTAAAAATAAAATCTAACATCTTATAAGCTCCAAAGACATCTTATAAGATGTAAGAGCTTATAAGTTGTTTAAGATAAGTTTAGCCAAACACCCTCTTAATTTAGCTTATAAGGTGTTTAAGATAAGTTTAGCCAAACACCCTCTTAATTTGATCAAATGATAGTCATGTGGCACCAGTTAATTAACTCCTTAATTTAATTGGTCTAATCTAATTCATGTTGTAATAGTACCCGACAAGCCAATAGGATTACCCTTTTAAAAACTATTTCCTTATATATACAATCCTAATTGAATGATATTTCTTATATGACGATCTTCAGTTTATGCTTCTTCATTACTTCGCTCGCATTTGGATGAAGCCCTTAGAACACACTAGACTACAAGACTTGGTCAATTCATTGGGTGGTGATCATGAAATAAGTCTTACAAGTCGTGATCTTAAATTTTCCAAGTTATAAGATCTTATGAAATGGAGCATCTAAGATCCAGATAGACTTACAGTATTGATGCATAAATCTAAGAGTTGGAGATTGCTCCATTCCATGAGCAACTACATGAGATACGAGTGCATGTTAATGGGTGCTTGTTAAAGAATAGGGCACTAAAGATCCACCGAAGAATCTACTAGATAGCCATAATGGCAAGTCGGTAGTGGCAAATTCTCCTGCTTATGCTAGTGCATATTATTAGTCCCTTGACATGAGGATCTATAGTTACCTTATGTCGAGTCCTTATGCTTTGGCTCTTCCTTGATAACTTAGTGAGTCTTTTGAGTAAAGGTTGGACATAAGCTACTTGGCATGGAAGTTTGTGAGATTCAAGAGAGAATCCAACTCTTCGCTTCTGTGAAGTATGAATGCATCTCCTATGTATTCTATAATGATCGATTTTAAGAAATCCTTGTGCAAGGTGGTGTGATAATTTAGAAAAGAAGTTTTCCAAAGGTGAGGTCACATAATGGGATTGAACATTGACAATAGAGACATAGTATTGAGGCTATTAGAGAGCTAACAAATATCTTGCCTTAAGCCTCTTTCAGCAGGTAGGAGATAAAGGGACCATATTTGCATGGTACTGTAGAGCGATGATGGTTCTCCAAAATATTTATTTTGGCTAATTAGTTGGGCTCCGTGGGCTTGAGGTTGTACATTGGCCATGGAGATTGGGTAGTCTTTAATTAATGAGATTAATTGAGTTAAGCCGATTAGTTCAAAAGGAGTTTTGAATTAAAATGAATATATGATATTCAAAAGTCATAAGGAGTTGTGAGCCCATATGCAATGAATGATAGAACCTATTTAGTCACACATAAAAGCTAATTAGCTTCCATGCATGATAGAACAATTTTCTAAGTGTTAGAGATTTTTCCTTGGTGATCAATTTTCATGGATACAATTTAACTGTCAATTTTGGCATGATTAATTTAAGTGTTAAATTAATCAACTAATTTAAGTGTTAAATTAATCAACTAATTTAAGGAGTTAAATTAGATCAATAATTAAAGAGTTAATTATTTGATGCCAAGATGACTATCAATTGGTTAAGTTGACTTAAAGAGTTAAGTTAACTAAATTAAGCTTAAGAGTTAAGCTTGTTTGATTTAAGAGTTAATTCAAAGGTTAATTATTTAAATTAAAGTATTTAATTTAATTAATGGGAAGAATACTTTTTGGATGGAAAATTTAAGTGAAGTGTTCATTTAAATTAACATCTTAATTAATTTGGAATTAGATTCCAAATGTAATTCAAATGCACATGAAATTCAAATAAGACTTTAATTTGAATTTGCCACCTTCACATGCCACTTGGGCGGTCATCTTGACAAAGGTGTGATGCATTGCATCACACCTTCCAACCTTTATATATAGATATAGAGAGGCTACAAGGATTAGCCAGCTCAAAGAAAAGTGTGAAGAATTAGATTCTTTTCATTCCCTCCAAAAACTCTCTCTAACTCTCTCTCTCTCTCTCTCTCTTTCTCCCTCTCTCCATGCATCGCATCATATGTTGAAGATTTTCATCTTTTTTTCTTCCCACCCTAAAAATTGGCCTCCTCACCTCATGTTCTCCTCTATAACTCCAACTTCTAGTAATGGGAAATTGGAAGATTGATTGGTGTGTGGATAATAATAATAAAGGCAAGGCACTTGATTTGCTAGATTTTGGAGATCCACCAATAGTAGCTCCAGATTGGAGAATTGTTATGGAGCAATCAAGAAGGATTTTTTCTCCAAAATTTTCACAATTGCTTCCCCAATGTGTGGATGTGTTCCATATTTGATTTGATGATTTTTGGAGTAGTTGTTGTTACCTTTCTACTGTGCTGATTCCAGATAGTTTCTGGATTTGAGAGATATCTTTGATTTTCTCCTTTATTTTGAGCTACAAGAGGTAATTTTTCATCCTAATCCAAATCTATAGCATGATTAGATCCACAGTAATAGGATTAGCATAGTTAATTTAAGCTTATGAAGTTTTTATCATTGTATCTTGGTGCTACTCTTATTTTCAATTGCTTAAATTATTTAGATCACTATAACAATCAAATTGATCAAGCCAAAATGACCAAAAATTGAGTCAACCATTTTTCTCCATAAAATGGAACAAGGTGGAATTTTCTAACTCATAGAAAATTGCCTTCATAAAGTAGGATTTCTAATTGGCTTTTGTGTGTAAACTATTAAGTTCTACCATTTATTGGATATGGGCTCACAATTGTTGTGAATTTACAATATCAAAATATTTAAATTAGTTTAAACTCCATTAAACTAACACATCAATTCAATTAATTTTCATTAATTGAATAATACCCAATCTCCATAGTTGATATCCAACATCAAGCCCATGGAGCCCAACTAATAGGCTGAATGAATATGCTTTCACAAAACCATTCTAGCTCTACGCTTGCCATGCAAATATAGTCCTTCCATTTTCTATCTCCCAAAAACGGCCTAGTGAAAAATATTTACCGACTCCCTAATATCCTTAATACTATATTTCTATTCTCAATGTTTGATTCTTATTTATGTAGAAAACTCTTTTTCCAAATTACATTACTGCCTTGCACAAGGACTCCTTGAAATTATCATTATAGAACATATTGGAGGTATACTCGCCCTTCACAACGATGAAAAGTTAGGTCCCTTCTTAGATCTTACAAACCTCCATGTCTAAGTAGCTCATATCAAACCTCAACCTAAAAGACCTGCTAAGTAGGCAAGGAAGAGTTAAAGCATGAGGACCTAAACACAAGGTTCCTATGGATCCTTAGGTCAAATGACTAATTATATGCACTAGTGTAAGCTGAAAAACTTGCCACTATAACTATCTAGTGGATTCTCAAGGCGTCTTTAGTGAACTTGTTCTCTAATAAATACCCACTAACATACACTCATATCTCACATGTATTGCTCATGAAATAGAGCAATATCTAACCCTTTGGATTTATGCATCGTTAGGACAAGTCTATTTGAATCTTAGATGCCATGTCTCACAAAATTCTATAGCCTGGAAATTTTAAGATCATGATCATGTAAGACTTGTTTCATGATCACTACCTAGTGCGTGACTAAGTCCCGTAGTCTTATGTGATCTAAGAGCTTCAACCACATGCTAGTGAAGTAAAATATGCATAAGATGAAGATAGCCATTTATTGTAAATATCATTCAATCAAGATTATATCACAAATGAATTAGTTTACATGCCAATCTAATTGGCCACGGGGCACTATTCCAATTGTGTAAACATGAGATTTTTAATTTATTTTAATTAAAATTCAATGTTGATTGAATGGGCTACATTAAATGTGGCTTGCATGCTTGTTGATTTTCTACCTTGTAAATGTTATGAGATTAGAAATCTAGGAGATGAGGTTTTCTTTACTCTTGTAAATTCTTGCAAGAAGGCAAAAGAGGCCAAAAGGATCAAAGAGGTTTGAAGACCTATGAATGTATGCAATATATTCACATAATTGATATGATCTTTTAATTTAATCAACCCATCCAAATTAATTAAGTAGCATACCTATGGCTCTAAGAGCACTACCTATTTAAAGCTCATGCTCATCCCAATTTTAGATGCATGGAAGGTTTATTCACTTATTTATGGGTTTTTTACTCTACTGACGTATGGTAATGCATGTTTAAGATAAAGAACCTAAATAAGCAAAGATAATAAAATGATGAGATCTTCCATGCAATCAAATCCCTCAACTTTGAATAGTCTAAGTTTAAAAATATTAAGTCAAATTAGATAAAATTAAATTAGGTTTAATAATTCAAGACTTCTACCAATAGGTAAGTGGCAAGAAATGCTACTGCAATCATGTGTCAGTTCATGAGTCATGGGACACATTATTGGTGGAAAGTTATGATCATTATCTTTGCATCAAATACACTTTAATATAAATTTTCTATGACATTGTCTCACAAGTTGTGGAATGGTCATAGTTGGATTTACAATTCAAGTTTGATTGATGGGTCCAACTTACACTTAGTAGTATAGATGCCACATGAGTTGTGGATCTATGAAAAGTGAGGCAAAACACATTAGGCAATTGGTAAAAGTTACCTACCTTAGGATCATTAGTGAATGTCTCACAAGCTGTGGGTCCATACGTGATTCCTTTAGATCTTGATTCTCACTGGGAAACATGATTTCTTGAATTCTGAAAAAGGTAAGGAATTTGTAAGATAATGGGAGCAAAATATGCTTGAAAGACGATAACCATGTTTTTAATATCAAATTCAATAAAAAGCTTATATTTTCTTCTTTGCTTATGTAGATTTGTGGAATCTCAAGAATGGCCAAAAAATTCACTAAGCATCATTTTAGTAACCAATATACTAACTGGGTTGAACTATTGTAATTGTCTAAGAAACATTAAAATTATTCTTGGCTCTAAGAAAAAGATATACGTCTTAACTCAAAGTCCATCGAATACTATCGATGAGGATGCCAGTTAAGAGGCATGTGAAATGTTCACAAAATAGGTAGAGGATGACCTCTAAACCTATTACCTAATGATGGAATCCATGTCTAGATTGCTCCAAAAGTCCCATGAGAATTTGAAAAGTGCTACCAAGATTCATTTGTACCTACAAGAGTTGTATGGTGTGCAAACGAGGCATAAATGATACATACTATTGAAAGAGCTCTTTAGGATTAAGATGATTGATGGGTTTAGAATCCATGATCATGGTCTAAAGATGATTGGGCTTATTAAAAAGCTCGCTAGTTCAAAAATAGGCATGGACAATAACCTCTATATAGATTTGATCCTCTTAATTCTTGCAAAGCTCATTTGTCCAATTTGTGATAAATTTTAACATGTCAAAACAACAAATCACAGTCAATGAATTAGTCAACATATTGGTAACCGCAAGGCAACAATGAATAAAGACAAACCTTTACTTACTTCATCCTCCTAATCTAAAGGCTCTAAGGAGAAAGAGGGTAAGAAAAAGAAGAGTTTTTCTTCAAAGGGAAAATAACTATTGAAAGCGTCTAGTGGGGTTAAGAAGAAGAAATAAGATAAAAAGGATGCCACTTGTTTGTATCGTTGCAAACCAGGCCATTAGAAGACAATTGCAAGGAGTATCTTGCAACCCTTGGGAAGGGTATGTACTTTATTAAAGTGCACTTAACTACTAATTTTTCCTTATAGGTATTTAATACCTCATGTGGTTCTCACCTTTGTAATTTGTTATAGGAGATGCAGAAAAGAGGTACTATAAGTAATGAGAATATGATCCTCTACCTTGGCAATGATGCAAAGATTGCAGCTAAAGTTGAAGTTGTAATAAAGTTAGACTTAGTAAATTCTATAATTGTACTTGATCCTTACTTTTATGTACCAAACCTTCTAAAAAATATTATTTCAATTTCCATTTTAGACAATGAAGGAAATGATTTTTTGATCTCAAATGGAAAATTGAAAGCAATGAAGAATGGTTCTTTGATTGCTATTGGTACAGTAAGTAATGGATCGTATATTTTAGATTCTTAATCATCACTTATGCACATTCAACAGAGTAACAAAAGAAAATTAAATATGCAAGAAAATGCATATCTTTAGCATGTTAGACTTGGACATATTCCTAAGAATAGGATAAACTAGTTAGCAGCTCTCAAACACTAAATCTTAGTAGATTAGAGGATCTACCTACTTGTGAGTTTTGTTTAAAAGGAAAAATGGCCAAGGCTCCTTTTATATGACAAACAAAATAATCCACTAGTCCTTTAGATTTAAACCATGCAGACATATGTGGTCTACTAAGAGCTAGTGCAAGAGGAGGTTATTCCATATCAAATGAAGTACAAGTCTAAGGCTTTTGAAAAGTTCAAAGAGTATAATAGGAAAGAAGTAGAAAAGTAACTAGGACCTACAATCAAAACTCTTTAATTACATTGAGGAGGTGAATATTTAAGTAATGAATTCTAGCAATATTTAGGAAAGAATGGGATCCTCTCACCAAGGATTCCACCAAACATACCCCAACATAATGGAATATATGAGAAGAGAAATTGTACATTGTTAGACATGGTACATTCCATGATGAGCTTGACCAATGTCCTTATCTTCTTTTAGGGGTATACTTTAGAGATCATAGTGATGCTACTAAATGTAAGACCCTCAAAGTCTTTGCCAAAGACACCGTATGAGATGTGGTTTAGCAAAGCACCCTCTTACTCTTATCTACGAATCTAGGGGTCTCCCGCCTATATCAAGAGACTAGTGGGAAAGAAGTTGGATCCAAAGTCTACTTTATGTATGTTTGTGTGATACCCAAAAGAGGTTTTGGATTATTACTTATATAATTCTTCAGAACAAAAGATGTTTATTTTGAGAAATACCATATTTTTAGAAAAAAGAGTTTTTATTAGATAGAAAAGGTGTTGTTGTTGAACTTGATAAATTTGAAAACAATTATACCATACCATAAGTGATAGAAACAAAAGAGCATTTTGAGCCTAACGCATAACTTCTTAGAAGGTCAGATCAAATAAAGAGGCAATCCGAAAGGTTTGGATTCTTTCATGAGATGGTCAAATGAATAGTGATCCAAAGACTTATGAAAACATTATGTCAGACATAGATTTAGGTCATTAGCTTGCAGCTATGAAATTAAAAACGAACTTTATGTACTCTAACAAAGTATAGATTTTGGTAGATCCACCAAAGGGCATAGTACCCATTGGTTGCAAGTGAATCTATAAATGTAAGCAAGGAATTGATGAAGGGATTATGACCTTTAAAGCTAGAGTAGTGGCAAAAGGTTATACTCAAAGACCTAATATTAATTTTGAGGAAATCTTTTCACCAATTGCTATATAGGTTTATAAAGATTATGCTTGCTATAGCTACTTGCTATGATTATGAAATTTGGCAAATGAATGGTTATATTACCTTTCTTAATGAACTCAAGCAAGCAACCTAAAGTTGGAACATATGTTTTGATGAGACAGTTAAATTGTTTAGCTTTATTAAAAATATGCACGAACTTTTGTGTACAAAAGGCTAGTGAGAGTTCATTACAGTTTATTATGCTTTATATTGATGACATCTTTCTCATTAGGAATGAGAGAGATATGTTGAGTGTGCTAAAGCATGGCTAATTTCATAATTCTCCAAGAAAGATTTGGGAGATACATCTATGTATTAGGAATACGGATCCATAGAGATAGATCAAAGAGCATGTCGGGGCTTTCCTAATCTTCATACATAGATAAGATACTAAAGATGTTTAGTATGAAAGAATTCAAATGGGGATACATTTTTATGAGGCATGCATTTGTCTCTCTATGTCTATGGCACCTAAGATTAATGAGAAGAGAAAGAGGATATCCGACATATCTTATGCTTCCATTATTGGAAGCATAATGTATGCTATCTATTATTATATGTCCCTCTAATGTTGCTAACCTTAAAGAGTCATGATGAGCCTTTGCATGCTAGGTGGAAGTGTGATATACAAAGAAAGATTTTAACTTGGCAAAGCACCTAGAAATTGAAGTGCCAAATTCATTAGGTAACCAAAGTGGCATGTTAATAGTGGAAAATTCTCTAACTTGCGATTGTGCATATAATAAATCTTTTGACTTGAAGTTCCACAGTAACCTTTTATTTAGGTCATTGTGCTTTGATTTTATCCCAACCACATAACAGAGAGCCTGGGGCTTAAGTCAGGCATAAGCTACCTATGTACAGAGGTTGTGAATTCCAAAATAGGATCTATTTCCCTCATTTGTGACGCGAGTTGATCTTGTATGTATTCTAGGATGATCAGTTCTAATAAATCCTTACGCAAGGTTGTACGACAACTTGAAAAAGTAGTTTTCTAAACATAAGGTCATAAATGGTAATAAAATATTGAGAATAGATACATAGTTGTCGGGTGGGTTATTAGGGAATCGATAAATATTTTGCCCTAGACCTCTTTCAGTAGATAAGAATTACAAGGACTGTATCTGCATGGTAATTGTAAATGGAATAGGTTCACCCAAGATTATTTCATCCAATTGGTTGGGCTCCTTAGGCTTAAGCTAGACATCAACTATGTAGATTGGTTACTCTTCAATTAATAGAAATTAATTGAAAGAGCAATTAGTTTAAAAGAGTTTAGATTAATCAAAATATTTGATATTCACTAAAGCACAAAGAGTTGTAAGCCCATGTCTAATTAATTGGTAAACCTAAAGAATCACTTGCAAAAGCTTAGAGCATTGTAATTGGAATTAGAGAAATTATCTAAGGTGATAGATAATTTAATTGGTAAAGTTTGGAAGAGACCAAGTTGACTAATTAGGAGTTGGTCACAATGGCTTGATTAATTTAAAGTGTTCAATTAATGAAATAATTTAATAAGTTAAATTAAACCAATTAAATTAAACTGTTAATTTAATTGGGGTTATGTGACAATTCAATTAGTCCAATCAACTTAAACAGTTAAGTTGATTTAGTTAAATTAAGGAATTAAATTAAATAATTGGATAATTTAATTATGGAGGAAAAATTAAAATGGAAGAGTCCATTTAAATATTAGGTGGAATTTTAATTTCCTAATTAAAATTAGATTTTAATTAGTAAAAATTACAATCCTATTTGGCATGCAAAGAGGTAAGGTGTGAGGAGAATGTGAAGAGTACTTCTAGATACACATATCAGGCCTTATAATTACCCCCTCCTCACACCATATGGCTGGCCATCACACACCATTTTCCCTTCTAAGATTCTCCCAATTTCTTTAGAAAAATAACTACTCTCCTAAATTCTCTCCAACTCTCTTTCTCTTCCAAACTTCCTTCTCATTTTTCCATCAAAATCTTCATTTATTGTCATTCTATTTATAGATTTAGAGTGAATATTTAGAGTGTGATAGATAAATCTAGAGTGCTGCATTATTAGTGAACAAAGAAGGGTACAAAAAGAAGAGTTCTACAAGAGGTGATCCAGGCTAGTTTCCATCGGCAACTTTGTTCCATTCGAGGATGGTTTGTTGCTAATTTTGCCACCATTTGGAGAACATTTAGAGGCTTAAAGTTTTCTGCACTTGAAGGCTAAGAGTGGAAAGAAAAGTCGTAACAAAGAAGAGTGGGAGATCTTCACTAGAGAGGCTTCTATAAACAATCTTCAAGTTGATTTTGTGAAAATCAATCAAGGTACTTTCTCTTATCCTTGAATGCTTGATTATGGCATAATTGATTTCACCTATTGATTAAACTTCATGGGCTTGTGGCTAGATATCGATCATTGAGATTAGGTACTCTTGAATTAATGGATATTAATTTAAAAGTGATCAACTGAAAAGGAGTTTAATTGATTAGAATAGTTTTTTACTATCCACAATTATATCGCAAGGAGTTACAAGCCCATGGTAAATTAATTCAACTAAATAATTTGATTATATAATTGAAGCCAATTGTAATTAATTCAAATGTTGAATTAATTTAATTAAATTAAATAATAAGATTATTTAATTAAGAGACAAATTTGTGTAAACAAATTTATGGACCACAAATTAGCATTAAAATTGAATTTTTGTTAGGACCAATTTATGGACTATCTAGACCAAAAGGGCATGATCTACTATAATAGTATCACACTAGACCATGTCCGGATGGACCAATAAGATTATTTCCATAAGATGGAAAGGGCGATCCTAATATATATGTGTGTGTGTATATATTATATATATAAATATTCCATAAAATAGAAGATATGAGTCTTATATGTAATGTATATACATAAGATTTCATAATGTGGGAAGTGTGGCAAACTAGAGGGTATCTAGTGTAGTAACAGGTGCACACTACACCATTTTAAAGAGACTACCCAGATTTAATCATAGAGGATATTGCTTAGTGATGGAAGATGAGATCACAATATATATATATATATGCAATTCTCATTTTTGGGGCCAAATTTTGCCTATAAATATCCTGGAGTGGCCACCCTTTTGTTGTAATCACTAGGCCATACATTGGCAAAATTTTAGTTCGAATGTCGGATAAATTCTAGCTTTCAAAATCCATTCTTCTAGGCTTCTTCACCCTTCAAAATTGTTCTCTAGCCTTCTTCTTCCTCCATACTTTAAAAATCATTTCTAGCCATCTTCTTCAAAGTGTGAAAATCACTTGGTATATGTGGTTACCTTTGGATAAAGAGCATTTGTTCATTTATTTTGCATGGTGACTTTCCATTGCCAAGGTGTTGGCAAGATCCATTGGAGGTATAGATCCATTTTGAAGCGAAATATTGGAAGTGATCAGCGGGTTTAATTTAGTAAGCTAAATTAAACCAATTAAATTAATATGTTAATTTAATTGGGGTCGTGTGGCAGTTTAATTAACCCAATCAACTTAAATAGTTAAGTTGATTTAGTTAAATTGAGGGGTTAATTTAAATAATTAGGTGATCTAATTTTGGAGAAAAAATTAAAATGGAAGAGTCCATTTAAACATTAGGTGGCATTTTAATTCCTAGTTAAAATTAGATTTTAATTAGTGGAAATTACAATCCTATTTGGCATGCAAAAGTGTAAGGCGTGAGGAGAATGTGAAGGGTTCTTCTAGATACACTTATCATACTCTATAAATGCTCCATTCGCACATCATATGGCTGGTCATCACACACCATTTTCCCTTCCACGATTCTCCTAATTTGTTCAGAAAATCACTACTCTCCTAAATTCTCTCCAACTCTCTTTCTCTCCCAAACTTCCTTCTCATTTCCCCATCACATTCTTCATTCTACATTTGAAGTGCAACATTATTAGTGAACAAGGAAGGGCATAAGAAGAAAACTTCAAGAGGTGAACAAAGCTAGTTCGGCAGACAACTTTGTTCCATTGGAGGACAGTTTGTTGCTATTTTTGCCCCTATTTAGAGAACATTTGGAGGCCTAAAGTTTTTTGGACTTGAAAGCTAAGAGTGGAAAGAAGATTTTTAACAAATAAGGGTGGGAGATCTTCACTAAAGAGGCTTCTATGAAAGATCTTCAAGTTGACTTTGTGAAAATCAATCGAGGTACTTCTTCTTATCCTTAAATGCTTAATTATGGCATAATTTAGATCATTGGGTGTAGTAATGCAATTTACTTTTCAAGTTTTAATTTCATATTGCGAATTGATCCTCGTCTTCCTACTGCCTTCATATTTTGAGTATAGGTTACCTATATGTGGAGATTTATGAGAACCAGTGCAGGATCCATTTTGCTCATCTTATTGAATAAGTCGATCACCTATCTTTTCTACAATATTCGATCCAAGAACCTAATTCACATAGCAATAATTTGAAAAAGGATAGATAAATAGTAAGTAAGGATACTAAGGTTTTGACAAATATCTTAATCCTAGGCCACATTTGTGAGATAGAAAATAGAATGATGTATTTGTGTGGTAATCAAGAGTGAAGGGGTTCACACAAATTAATTTTACCCGTTGATTCTACTTCATGGGCTTGTGGCCAGATATCGACCATGGAGATTAGATAACCCTTGAATTAATGGATATTAATTCAAATGTGATCAACTGAAAAAGAGTTTAATTGATCAGAATAGTATTTTACCATCCATAATAAAATTGCAAGGAGTTATGAGCCTATGTCTAATTGATTAATGAACCCAACATGAAAGCTAAAGTGTCTTCACAATGAATATTATCTAATTGTTAGATGATACTATCCAAGGAGTCAGATAGAGAAGAAGGAATTAATTGGTTTGATTAATTTAAGGAGTTAAATTAATTCAATTAAATAATTTGATTGTTTAATTGAAGCCAATTGTAATTAATTCAAATGTTGAATTAATTTAATTAAAATAAATAATACAGTTATTTAATTAAGAGATGAATTTGTAGGGGCAAATTATGGGCCACAAAATAGCAATAAAATTGAATTTTTATTAGGACCAATTTATGGACCATCTAGACTAGAAAAGCATGATCTATTGTGATAGCATCCTACTACACCATCTCTGGATGGACCAATACGATAATTTCCAAAAGATGGAAAGGGTGATCCTAATATATATATGTGTGTGTATATATATTATATATAAATATTCCATACGATAGAAGAAATGAGTCTTATATATAATGTATGTATGCAAGATTCTATGATGTTGGAAGTGCGACACACTAGACGGTATCTAGTGTAGTAGTAAGTGCACACTACACCATTTTAAATAGACCACCTAGATTTAATCATGGAGGATATTTCTTACTAATGGAAGATGTGATCACAATATATATATATATAAATGTGTGAGTGTCATTTTTGGGGCTAAATTTTGCCTATAAATATCCTATAGTGGCCACCCCTTTGTTTATAATCTCTAGGCCATACGTTGGCAAAATTTTAGCTCCAAAATCCCTTTCTTCTACTCTTCTTCTCTCTCCAAAATTGTTCTCTAGCCTTCCTCCAAACTTTGAAGATCATTTCTAGCTATCTTCTTGAAAGTGTGAAGATCACTTGGTATGTGTGGATACCTTTAGATAAAGAGCTTTCATTCTTCTAATTTGTGTGGTGACTCTTCATTGCCAAGGTGGTGGAAAGATCCACTGGAGGTATAGATGCCCTTTGAAGTGAAACACTAGAAGTGTTCAAAGGTTTACTCTAGTGAGTTAAATTAGACTAAGTAAATTAAAATACGAATTTAATTAGGGCCATGTGACAATTTAATTAGTCCATTCAATTTAAAGAGTAAACTTGATTTAGTTAAATTAATGGGTTAATTTAAATAATTGGATAATCTAATTTAGGAGGAAAAATAAAAATGGTAGTGTCCATTTAAACGTTCGATTGGATTTTAATTCCTAGTTAAAATTAGATTTTAATTAGTGGAAATTACAATCCTATTTGGCATGCAGAGGGTAAGGTATGATGAGAATGTGAATGATGCATCTAGGTGCACCTATCATACACTATATATACCCCATTCTCACACCATATGGCTGGTCATCACAACTCATTTTCCCTTCCAAGATTCTTTCAATTTGTTTAGAAAATCACTACTCTCCAAAATTCTCTCCAACTCTCTTTCTCTCCCAAACTTCCTCCTCATTTCTCCATCACATTCTTCATTCATCTTCATTCTATTTTATAGCTTTAGGCAGTTTATTTAGAGTGCGATAGATGTGTGGATATCTTTGGAGACGCTACATCTAGAGTGCTACATTATTAGTGAACAAGAAAGGATACTAGAAGAAAAGTTCTTCAGGAGGTGAACCAAACTAGTTTCCACCAGCAGCTTTATTGCATTGGGAGACAGTTTGTTGCTATTTTTGCCACCATTTAGAGGACATTTGGATGCCTAAAAGTTTTTGAACTTGAAGGCTAAGAGTGGAAAGAAGAGTTTTAACAAAGAAGAGTGGGAGATCTTCAGTAGAGTGGCTTCTATGAAAGATCTTCAAGTTGACTTTATGAAAATCAATCAAGGTGCTTCCACTTAACCCTAAATGCTTAATTATGCCATAATTTAGATCATTAGGTGTAGTAATGCAATTTAATTTTTAAGTTTTAATTTCATATGGTGAATTTAGCCTCGTCTTCCTACTGCCTTCATATTTTGGGCATAGGTTACCTATATAAGTAGTTGTATAAGAACCAATACAGCATCCATTTTGCTTATTTTATTGAATAAGTCGGTCTCCTATGTTTTCTACAATGTTAGATCCAAGAAGTCCATGCACAAGGCATGGCAATAATTTGAAAAAGGATAGATACATAGTTAGTAAGGATATTAGGGTTTTGACAAATATCTTAATCCTAGGCTTTAGTTGAGAGATTAAAAATGGAAATATGTATTTGCATGGCAATCGTGAGCAAAACGGTTAACAGGAATTGATTTCACCCATTGATCGAACTTCACATGCTTGTGGCTAGATATCGATCATGAAGATTAGGTACTCTTCAATTAATGGATATTAATTCAAAAGTGATCAACTGAAAAACAGTTTAACTGATCAGAATAGTATTTTACAATCCACAATTAAATCGCAAAGAGTTACAAGCCCATGTTTAGTTTATTAATAAACCCGACACGAAAGCTAAACTGTCTTCATAATGAATATTATCTAATTCTTAGATTATACTATCTAAGTAGTCAGATAGAGAAGAAGGAATTAATTAGTTTGATTAATTTAAGGAGTTAAATTAACTCAATCAAATAATTTGATTAGTTAATTGAAGCCAATTGTAATTAATTCAAATGTTGAATTAATTAAATTAAATTAAATAATATGATTATTTCATTAAGAGATAAATTGGTAGAGTTAAATTTATGAACAACAAATTAGCATTAAAATTGTATTTTTATTAGGACCAATTTTTGGACTATCTAGACCAGAAGAGCATGGATCTATTGTGATAGTATCTCATGAGACCATGTCTAGATGGACTAATAAGATTATTTCCAAAAAATGGAAAGGGTGATCCTGATATTTATGTGTGTGTGTATATTGTATATAAATATTCCATACGATAGAAGATATAAGTCTTATTATATAATATATATATATAAGATTCTATAATATGGGAAGTGTGACACACTATAGGGTATTTGGTGTAGTAGTAGTTGCACACTACAGAATTTTAAGTAGACCACCTACATTTAATCATAGAGGATATTCCTTAGTGATGGAAGATGTGATTATAATATATATATATATATACAAATGTGTGAGTGTCATTTTTGGGGCCAAATTTTGCCTATAAATATCCTATAGTGGCCACCCCTTTGTTGTAATCACCAAGCCATATGTCGGCAAAATTTTAGCTCGAATGTCGGCAAAATTATAGCTCCAAAATCCCTTTCTTCTACTCTTCTTCTCTCTCCAAAATTGTTCTCTAGCCTTTTTCTTTCTCTAAACTTTGAAGATCATTTCTAGCTATCTTCTTGAAAGTGTGAAGATCACTTGGTATGTGTGGATACCTTTGGACAAAGTGCTTTTGTTCTTCTAATTTGTGTGGTGACTCTCCATTGCCAAGGTGGTGGGAAGACCTACTAGAGGCATAGATGCCTTTTGAAGCAAAATACTAGAAATGTTCAAAGGGTTTACTCTAGTGAGTTAAATTAGACTAAGTAAATTAAAATATTAATTTAATTGGGGCCATGTGGCAATTTAATTAGTCCATTCAACATAAGGAGTAAACTTGATTTAGTTAAATTAACGGGTTAATTTAAATAATTGGATAATCTAATTTTGGAGGAAAAATTAAAATGGAAGAGTTCATTTAAACTTTGGGTGGGATTTTAATTCCTAGTTAAAATTAGATTTTAATTAATGGAAATTACAATCCTATTTGGCATGCAAGGGGGTAAGGTGTGAGAGGAATGTGAAGAGTGCTTCTAGATACACCTATCATACTCTATAAATATCCCCTCCTCAAACCAAATGGCTGGCCAACATACCCCATTTTCCATTTTCCCTTCCAAGATTCTCCCAATTTGTTTAGAAAAATAACTACTCTCCTAAATTCTCTCCAAGTCTCTTTCTTTCCCAAATTTCATCCTCGTTTCTCCATCACATTCTTCATTCATCTTCATCCTATTTTATGGCTTTAGAGTGAATATTTAGAGTGTGATAGAATTGTGGATATCTTTAGAGACACTATATATGGAGTGCTACATTATTAGTGAGCAAGAAAGGGTACTAGAAGAAAAATTCTTCAAGAGGTGAACCCAACTAGTTTCCACCGGTAGCTTTGTTCCATTGGAGGACAGTTTGTCACTGTTTTTGCCACCAATTTGGAGGATATTTGGAGGCCGAAAGTTTTTTGGACTTGAAGGCTAAGAGTGGAAAGAAGCGTCCTAACAAGGAAGAGTGGGAGATCTTCACTAAAGAGTCTTCTATGAAAGATCTTCAAGTTGATTTTGTGAAAATTAATCAAGGTACTTCCTATAATCCCTAAATGCTTAATTATGGCATAATTTAGATCATTAGGTGTAGTGATGCAATTTACATATTAAGTTTTAATTTCAAATGGTGAATTGATCCTCATCTTCATACTGCATTCATATTTTAGGCATAAGTTACTTGTATATGGAGATTTATGAGAATCAGTACAGGATCCATTTTGCTCATCTTATTGAATAAGTCATTCACCTATCTTTTCTGCAATACTCGATCCAAGATGCCCATGCACATGGCAATAATTTGAAAAAGGATAGATACATAGTAAATAAGGATATTAGGGTTCTGACAAATATCTTAATCCTAGGCCTTGTTTGTGAGATAGAAATTGGAATGTTATATTTGCATGGTAATCGTGAGCAAAACGGTTCACACAAATTGATTTAACCTATTGATTGTACTTCATGGGCTTGTGGCTAGATATCGATCATGGAGATTAGATAACCATTGAATTAATGGATATTAATTCAAAAGTGATCAATTGAAAATGAGTTTAATTGTTCAAAATAGTATTTTTACTATCCACAATTAAATCATGAGGAGTTATAAGCCCATGTCTAGTTGATTAATGAACCTGACACAAAAGCTAAAGTGTCTTCACAATAAATATTATCTAAGTGTTAGATGATACTATCCAAGGTGTCAGATAGAGAAAAAGGAACTAATTGGTTTGAATAATTTAAGGAGTTAAATTAATTCGATTAAATAGTCAAATTATTTAATTGAAGTTAATTGTAATTAATTCAAATGTTCAATTAATTTAATTAAAATAAATATTATGATTGTTTAATTATGAGACGAATTTGTAGGGACAAATTTATGGACCACAGATTAGCATTAGAATTTAATTTTTATTAAGACCAATTTATGAACTATCTAGACCAAAAGAGCATGATCTATTGTGATAGGATCGCACTAGACCATCTTTGGATGGACCAATAGGATTATTTCCAAAAGATGAAAAAGATGATCCTAATACATGTGTGTGTGTGCATATATTATATGTAAATATTCCATACAATAGAAGATATGAGTCTTATATATAATGTATACTTATAAGATTCCATAATATGGGAAGTGCGACACACTTGAGGGCATCTAGTGTAGTAGTAGGTTCACACAACACCATTTTAAATAGACCACCTAGATTTAATCATAGAGGATATTCCTTAGTGATAGAAGATGTGATTACAATATATTTTTAAACATATTAGTGATGGAAGATGTGATCACAATATATTTATATATATATATAAATGTGTGAGTGTCATTTTTGGGGCCAAATTTTGCCTATAAATATCATATAGTGGCCACCCCTTTGTTGTAATCACCAGGCCATAAGTTGGAAAAATTTTAGCTTGAATGTCGGCAAAATTCTAGCTCCAAAATCCCTCTCTTCTAGTCTTCTTCTCTCTTCAAAATTGTTCTCTAGCCTTCTTCTTCTTCCAAACTTTGAAGATCATTTCTAGCTATCTTCTTGAAAGTGTGAAAATCACTTGGTATGTGTGGATACCTTTGGATAAAGAGCATTTGTTCTTCTAATTTATGTGGTGACTCTCTACTACTAAGGTGGTGGGAAGATCCATTGGAGTTTTAAATCCATTTTGAAGTATAATACTGGATGTGTTCAAAGGGGTTTACTTTAGTGAGTTAAATTAAACTAAGTAAATTAAAATGTTAATTTAATTTGGGTCATGTAGCAATTAATTAGTCCATTCAACGTAAAGAGTAAACTTGATTTAGTTAAATTAATTCATTAATTTATATAATTGGATAATCTAATTTTGGAGGAAAAATTAAAATGGAAGAGTCTATTTAAACATTAGGTGGCATTTTAATTCCTAATTAAAATTAGATTTTAATTAGTGGAAATTACAATCCTATTTGGCATGCAAGGGGGTAAGGTGTGAGGAGAATGTGAAAGGTGCTTCTAGATACACCTGTCATACTCTATAAATACCACCTCACACCATACGGCTGGCTATCACACCCTAGTTTCCCTTCCAAGATTTTCCCAGTTTCTTTAGAAAAATCACTACTCTCCAAAATTCTCTCCAACTCTCTTTCTCTACCAAACTTCTTCCTCATTTCTCTATCACATTCTTCATTCATCTTCATCCTATTTTATAGCTTTTGGGAGTATATTTAGAGTGTGATAGATGTGTGGATATCTTCGGAGATGTTACATCTACAGTGCTACATTATTAGTGAATAAGGAAGGGTACTAGAAGAAAAGTTCTTCAAGAGGTGAACCAAACTAGTTTCCACCAGCGGCTTTGTTCCATTGGAAGATGGTTTGTTGCTGTTTTTGCCACCATTTGTAGGACATTTGGAGGCCTAAAGGTTTTTGAACTTGAAAGCTAAGAGTGGATAGAAGAGTCATTACAAAGAAGAGTGAAAGATCTTCACTACAGAGGCTTCTATGAAAGATCTTCAAGTTGATTTTCTGAAAATCAATCAAGATACTTCCTCTTATCCCTAAATGTTTAATTATGGCATAATTTAGATCATTATGTGTAGTGATGCAATTTACTTTTTAAGTTTTAATTTCATATGGTGAATTGATCATCGCTTTCCAATTGCCTTCATATTTTGGGCATAGGTTACCTATATAAGTAGTTGTATAAGAACCAATATAACTTCCATTTTGCTTATTTTATTGAATAAGTCGGTCTCCTATGTTTTCTACAATGTTCAATCCAAGAAGTCCATGCACAAAGCATGGCAATAATTTGAAAAATGATGATACATAGTTAGTAAAGAAATTAGGGTTCTGATAAATGTCTTAATCCTAGGCTTAGGTTGAGAGATAGAAAATGGAAAGATGTATTTGCATGGCAATCATGAGTGAAAGGGTTCACATGAATTAATATCACCCATTTATTGAACTTCACGTGCTTGTGGCTAAATATCTATCATAGAGATTGGGTACTCTTGAATTAATGGATATTAATTCAAAAGTGATCAACTAAAAAGGAGTTTAATTGATCATAATAGTATTTTACAATCCACAATTAAATCATAAAGAGTTATGAGCCCATCTCTAGTTAATTAATGAAACTAACACGAAAGCTAAACTGTCTTCACAATGAATATTATCTAATTCTTAGATTATGCTATCCAAGGAGTCAGATAGAGAAGAAGGAATTAATTGGTTTGATTAATTTAAGGAGTTAAATTAACTCAATCAAATAATTTGATTATTTAATTGAAGCCAATTGTAATTAATTCAAATGTTAAATTAATTTAATTAAATTAAATAATATGATTATTTAATTAAGAGATGAATTTGTAGAAATAAATTTATGAACAACAAATTAGCATTAAGATTTAATTTTTATTAGGACCTATTTATGGACTATCTAGACCAGAAGAGCATGATCTACTGTGATAATATCTCACGAGACCATGTCTGGATAGACTAATAAGATTATTTCCAAAAGATGGAAAGGGTGATCCTGATATATATATGTGTGTGTGTGTATTATATATATAAATATTCCATACGATAGAGGATATGAGTCTTATTTTATAATATATATATATAAGATTCCGTAATGTGGAAAGTGTGACACACTAGAGGGTATCTAGTGTAGTAGTAGGGGCACACTACACCATTTTAAGTAGACCGCCTAGATTTAATCATAGAGGATATTCCTTAGTGATGGATGATGTGATTACAATATATATATATATATATAAATGTGTGAGTGTAATATTTTGGGCCAAATTTTGCCTATAAATATCCTAGAATGGTGACCCCTTTGTTGTAATCACTAGGCCATATCTTCACAAAATTTTGGCTCAATTGTCAGTACAATTTTAGCTCCAAAATCCTACTCTTCTAGTCTTCTTATCCCTCCAAAATTGTTCTCTAGCCTTTTTCTTCCTCCAAACTTTTAAGGTCATTTCCAGCTATCTTCTTGAAAGTGTGAAGATCAACTAGTATGTGTGGATACCTTTGGATAAAGAGCATTTGTTCTTTTAATTTGTGTGGTGACTGTCCATTGCCAAGGTGGTGGCAAGATTCATTGGAGGTATATATCCATTTTGAAGTGAAATACTAGAAGATTTCAAGGGGTTTAATTTAGTGAGTTAAATTAGACCAATTAAATTAAAATATTAATTTAATTGGGCCATGTGGTAGTTTAATTAATCCAATTAACTTAAAGAGTGAAGTTGATTTAGTTAAATTAAGGGGTTAATTTAAATAATTGGATAATCTAATTTTGGAGGAAAAATTAAAATGGAAGAGTTTATTTAAACATTAGGTGGCATTTTAATTCCTAATTAAAATTAGATTTTAATTAGTGGAAATTACAATCCTATTTGGCATGCAAGGGAGTAAGGTGCGAGGAGAATGTGAAGGGTGCTTCTAGATGCACCTATCATACCCTATAAATTCCCCCTCCTCACACCATTTGGCTGGCCATCACACCCCTTTTTCCCTTCCAAGATTCCCCCAATTTGTTTAGAAAAATAACTGCTCTCCTAAATTCTCTCCAACTCTCTTTCTCTCCCAAACTTCCTCTTCACTGTTCCATCACATTCTTCATTAATCTCCATCCTATTTTATAGCTTTGGAGTGAATATTTAGAGTGTGATATATTTATGGATATATTTAGAGACGCTACATCTGGAGTGCTACATTATTAGTGAACAAGGAAGGGTACTAGAAGAAACGTTCTTCAAGAAGTGAACCAAACTAGTTTCCACCGACAGCTTTGTTCCAATGGAGGATGGTTTGTTGCTGTTTTTGCCACCATTTGGAGGACATTTGGACATCTAAAGTTTTATGGACTTGTAGGCTAAGAGTGGAAAGAAGAGTTTTAACAGAGAGGTGTGAGAGATCTTCACTAGGGAGGCTTCTATGAAAGATCTTCAAGTTGATTTTGTGAAAATCAATTGAGGTACTTCCTCTTATCCCTAAATGCTTAGTTATGGCATAAGTTAGATCATTGGGTGTAGTGATGCAAGTTCCTTCTTAAGTTTTAATTTCATGTGGTGAATTGATCCTTGCTTTATTATTACCTTCATATGTTGGGAGCCACTACTCAATAGTATGTAAGCCTCGACCAGCGGTAAACACAAGTAAGGCACTAGGATCTAATATCAAAACTTAAAAATATGAAATTAACTAGTGCCTACAAGAAAAAAAAGGATCTAATCATGCCTAGGAATTAAATTTAGGGAAATAATTACCTTGAAAAGTGAAATCTAAGGAGTAGCAAGTGAACACTTTACTAGTTCTGGAAATTGCCTCCTACTGGCATAGCAAGAAGATTGTGATGATCGCCTTATCAAATATTCTACAAAAATATATTTAGCTTCCAAATACCTTGATGAACTTCTATGTAAAATTTCAAATCAATTGGCCATCTGGAATTCCCTGGAGAAAATCACCAAGTCAAACTCTGTGTGGGTGGATCCCCATAAACAAGCTAGTCACACGCCTTACCACTATTGTAATGATCCACTCACAAATAAGATCTTCTTAAATCTCTAGTCTATAAGATGGAGTGAGACTAGAGATTTAATAATGGCAGAGACTGAATTTGGCAAGAAAAAAAAGAAGGAAGCTAAGCTTTCAACACATAAATGCTTGCTTGCAAGTAGTTTTGGGGGGAAAGAGGGAAGAATCTAATTCTACACACCAAATGTGATATCCATGAACTCCTTTCTATATATTTATATATAGATGCTGAAAATGTGTGATGCCAAGTTGGCATCACACAATGCATGAGGGGGGCACCCAGGGGTTGCCCAGGTGGCAAATGTGAATCTAAATCTTATTTAAATTTCATTTGCATCTTAATTACATTCGGAATCTCATTTTAAATTAATTAAGATGCTATTTCAAATCTTATTTGAATTTTCCCTCCAAATTCATTCTTTCCAATTAATTAAATTAAAATTTTTAATTTAATTAATTATCTTTGATTTAACTCTTCAAGTCAAACTAGCTTAACTCCTTAAGCTTAATTTTGTTAACTTAACTCTTTAAATTAACTTAACCAATTGATGGTCATGTTGGCACCAAATAATTAACTCCTTAACTATTGATCTAATTTAACTCCTTAAATTAGTTGATTAATTTAACACTTAAATTAATCAAGCCAAAATTGACCTTCAAACTTGGTATAAAAAATCAATCCACTAGGAAACATCATTTTCTAACATATTTTTTTCCTAAAACTAGGAAGTTAATTGAACTTTGTGTGTGACTCAGTAGGTTCTACCATTCATTAGACATGGGCTCACAACTCTTTGTGAATTTTGAATATCTTATATTCATTCTAGTTTAAAACTTCTTTTAAATTAGTCGACTCAATTCAATTTATCTCATTAATTGAAGAGTACCCAATCTTTATAGTGGATGTCCAGCCTCAAGCCCAACTAATTAGCCAAAATGAATATTCTAGAGAACCATTATTGCTCTACACATGCCATGAAAATGCAATCCTTCTATCTCCTATCTCCCGAAAAAGACCTAGGGCAAGATATTTGTCAACTCCCTAATAACCTCGATACTATGTTTCTATTCTTAATGTTTGATCCCATTGTGTGACCTCACCTTTGGAAAACTCCTCTCTAAATTGTTAAACCTTCTTGCACAAAGATTTCTTAGAATCAATCATTATAGAACACATATGAGATGTACTTTCCCTTCACAACAACGAGGAGTCAGATTCTATTTTGGATCTCACAAACCTCCATGCTAAGTAGCTCATACCAAATCTCAATTCAAAAGACCCATTAGGTGGTCAAGGAAGAGTCAAAGCATGAGGAACGAACACAAGGTTACCATGAACCCTCAGGTCAGACAACTAATAATATGCACTAGTATAAGTAGGAGAACTAGTCACTACTAACTTAGCACTACGGCTATCTAGTGGATTCTTAAGTAGGTTTTCAGTACTTTGTTCTCTAACATGGACCTACTAACATGCAATTGTACTCATACAGTTGTTCATGGAATGGAGTAATATTCAACCTTTGGATTTATGCATCATTAGTGCAAGTTTATCCGAATATTAGATGCCCCATCTCTAAAGATCTTATAACTTGGAAGATTTAAGATCACGACTATGTGAGACCTATTCTGTGGTCACCAAACCAAGTCCCGTAGTCATAGGTGATCTAAGGGCTTCACCCAAATGCTAGTGAAGTGAAATAAGCATAAGATGAAGATAGCCATATAAAGAAATATCATTTAATCAAAATTGTATATACTAGGAAATAGTTCATACAAGGCCAATCTCATTAGCTTGTAGGGTACTATTCCAACAATCTCTCACTCACCCTAAAACCAAAGCCCTATGGCCTTGAGACCCATCTTGATAATATGTACGCCAAAGACCTTTAGCTTTTATAGGTTAATACTGTGATTTTGCTATATTCTCTTTTGAGGTAACTTTATCCACTTAGTTGTCACCTCTATCAATTGATCATATATCAAATAATAACATGTTTAATGTGTTTAGATCACTAATGAGATCTTGTATCAAGTCCTAAATTGTCTTCCAAAGATAATCATAGGCTTATGCACGCTAGGCATTACATCTAATCCTTGAATGAAATCTTTATCCAAACACCTTTCTTTGTGGTTTCCAAAATCATAAAAGATTTCACCTTCATGGTTATCTAGGCCATGGTGGTATTTAATTTGAACTCTTCCAACTTTCCATGCCTCCATTAAGGTAAAATTTGTATCCAAAAGTGGATATTAGACCATCTACATTGGATTGGAAACTTAAATCTAAAAACTCTGTGAGTTTCAATTTTTCATTGTCGTATGCCAAAAGCAAGTCTTTAGTCCTTCTCAAGGATTGTTTTAACGGACTTCCAGTGACTTTCACTAAGATCGGATTGGAACCTACTCGAAATGCTTAGCGAGTGTGCCACATCCAATCTTGTACATTAAATAGCATACAATTATGCTCCATCTAGTGGACACATAAGGTATGTGGGACATTCTATGTCTCTCGTCAACAGTTTAAAGGGCCATAGATTTGGAGAGACAAAGATCATGTCCCAAAAGGAGGAATCCACTCTTGGATTCTCCCATACTAAACCTCTTTAGTATTTTGTTCAATGTATAAGATTTGGGAAAACCCCAATTTCTTCCCCGATCTATCTCTATAAGTACATATTCCCAATACATAGGATGCTTTCCCAAAACCTTTATAAAGAATTGTGTAGATAACTATACTTTGGTACACTCTAACATTCCTACCTCATTCCCAATGAGAAAGATGTCAACAACATAAAGCATAATAAACTGTATACTACTCCCATTAGCCCTCTTGTATACACAAGCTTCATGCACCTTTGTGACAAAGCCAATTAATTTGACTATCTTATCAAAAACATAAGTTCTATGTTTGGGACGGTAATTAGAGTCCATAAATAGATTTCTAGAGTTTGCAAACCTTTTGCTCATTCTCTTTGGATATAAACCATGTGGTTGCTGCATATAAAGTTTTTCTTCAATGTCACCATTGTGGAAAGTAGTTTTCACATCTGTTTGCCATATATCTCATAGTCATAATATGTAGCTATGGTAAGTAGATTTCAAATGGACTTAGGCATAGCAATAGGTGAAAAGGTTTCCTCAAAATTAATACCAAGTCTTTAAGAGTAACCCTTTGCCACTAGTTGCACCTTAAAAATCACTACTTCTCCATCTACCCTAAGCATTCACTTATAGATCCATTTGTAACTACTGGAAACTATTTTCTTTAGTGGATCTACCAAAGTTCATACTTTGTTTGGGTACATGGAGTCCATTTTGAATCTCATAGCTTTAAGCCAATGTCCCTTCATAACAACGAGGGGTTGGATTCTATCTTGGATCTCACAAACCTCTATGACTGGTAGTTCATACCTAATCTAAACCCTAAAAACTCGTTAGGTGGTCAAGGAAAAATCAAAGTATAAGGACCGAACACAAGGGTACCATGGACCTTTAGGTTAGACAACTAATAATATGTACTAGCATAAGTAGAAAAATTGGTGACTAACGACTAGCCACTATAGCTATCTTGTAGATTCTCCTGTAGGTCTTTAGTGCCTTGTTCTCTAATAAGCATCCACTAACATGCACTTGTATTTTATATAGTTGCTTATGAAATGAAGTAATCTCCAACCCTTGAATTTATCATTGTTAGTGCAAGTCTATTCAGATCTTAGATGCCCCGTCTCTAAAGATCCTATGACTTGGAAGATTTAAGATCACAATCATGTGAGACTCATTTCATGGTCACCAAACCAAGTTCCACAGATATAGGTGATCTAAGGGCTTTATTCAAATGCTAGTGAAGTGAAATAAAGCATAAAATGACGATAGCCATATAAAGAAATATCATTCAATCAAGATTGCATATACCAAGAAATAGTTTGTACAAGGCCAATCTCATTAGCATGTAGGGCACTATTCCAACAAACAGCCCCTAGTTGGGCTTGGGATGGATTTTGAGTTTTTTCTTTGGTTCCTTTAGTGACCAAACTTGTTTTTAAACACACACATTGATTGCACAAATGTTGTGCAAGGCCTCAAAATTGTGTTGAACACTTTTTCATTACTTTTAAACTTGTTGAAGTTTATTTTCAATTGTGGCAAAAATCTGATGCATAAGTGTTAAGCTTGTTTTTGCATATCGATTATTTGTTAATATGATTAGTACTTATTTGTTCAAATTGAATGTCAATTCTTAATTTATTTATTGTTCATTTAAATGTTGAATGGATGATAAATGAATGGGAATGATCATGAGCCTTTTAACATTGATTTTATTTATTTCAAGTTGTTGAAATAGGTTGTATTAAATAGGGCTTGCATGCCTTTTATTCTATCTTATAAAAGTTATGAGAGTAGAATCATTAGTAGTGAGGTTTTCTTTCTCTTGAAAAAGTTGCAAGAAGAAAAGAGGATCCAAGGAGGCTTGAAGACCCATGAATGTATAGGATATACTCTTGTAATAGCTTAGTTTAATCAACCCACCTAAAATCAATTGAGTGATGTACCTATGGCTCTAAGTGCATCACTTGGTTAGACTCAGGGTCTTCCCACCCTAAGAATATGCTAGGCTATTTACTTATTTACACTTTCCATATCCTATTAATGTATGAATGTATAACTAGGATATAGAGAACTTAAATAAGAAAATAAAAATGATGAGATATTTGCAAGCATAAACCCCTCACTTAGAATATCTAAGTATTTTCAAACATCAAGTCTAAATGGATACATATTAAAAGATTTTTAATTATTCCAAGCTTTCCATCAATAGTGTATGCCATGACAATGCTATTGATTTTGTGTGATGGCCCTCAATCACGAGGGTCACACTTAGGAGAAATATTGTGAACATACACTTAGCATGAGATGCACTTTTAACTTAAGAACCCTCACGAATTGGCACTCGATCATGGGGGATGTCATTAAGCCATCTGGAATTAAAGTATGATTAGTAGGTTGGACTTAGACACTTCATAGTGCAAATGGCACACGGTCATGTTGGTCTACATGAAACGTGAGGCAAAATACATCAAGAGTTGCATGAGATGCAATTAGACATATTGTTTACTATTCGATTGCCAATGGATAGCACTCGATCAAGAGAGTCCACTTGCATGTCCTTGGGATCTTAATTCTCACTAAGATATGAAATTTCTCAAATTCTTCTAGGGGTGAAAGATTTGATAAACTAGTAGGAGGAAAACATGCTTGAAGGACCATGAACCTATTTTCAATATCAATTGTCAATCATATGCTTATACTATTTTTTTGCCTCTTGTAGATTTTTGAAATCTCCAAAAACAAAATGGCTAAAAGTATACTCACAAGTATTTTGGAAATCAATAAACTTACGAGGCCTAACTTCTAAGATTGGATACAAAACCTTAAGATAATTCTTAACTCTAAAAAAAGGACTTATGTCCTAGATCAAAGTCCACTTGACACATTGGGTGATGACCTTTTCGATGAGGCACGTGAAATGTTCACTAAATTTGTAGATGATGATCTACAAGTGAAGTGTTTCATGATGGCATCCATGACTAATGAGCTCCAAAAAACTCATGAGCATATGAGGCATACTAGTGAGATCTACAAGCACCTACAAGAGTTGAATGATGTGTAATCGAGACATGAAAGGTTCGCATTTTTTAAGAGCCTTTTAGATCAAGGATGGTAGAAGGTTCAAGTGTTCATGATCATGGGCTAAAGATGATTGGACTCATCAAAAGACTTGGACAACTCAATGTGATCATGGACAATGACCTCTATGTGGATCTAATCCTCTAATCATTACCCCCATCATTCGACCAATTTATTGTGACCTTTAATATGTCCAAGCGAGAGGTTACGATCAAAAAATTGGTGAATAAGCTTGTGACCATTAAGGAGACAATGAAAAAGGAAAAGCCACTGATGTTTGCTTCTTTCTCTAAGTTGAAAGGCCCAAGAGGCCCAAGAAAAGGAGATAAGAGGAAGAAAAGTTCTTCCTTCGGAAGAAAGCAACCCAAAAAAAGTCTTGGGAGGGTTAAAATAAAGGTTAAGACTGATACAAACTATTTCCACTATGGTGAAAAGTGGCATTAGATGAGTAACTACAAGGCCCATCTTGCGACCTTTGAGAAGGGTAAATTTGTTATTGAAATGCATTACACGACTAGTTTTTCCTCATGGGTATTAGATACCGTATATAGTTCTCACCTTTATAATTCATTATAGGGGATGGAAAGAAGAAAGAGTCTTCATGATAGGGATATGATCCTCTGCTTAGGAAACGGAGCAAGAGTTACAACCATGGTCTAAGGTGTAATTACGTTGAGCTTGGAAAATTCCAGTATTTTGCTTAATCCAATTTATTATGTACCAAATCTTGTTAAGAACATCATTTCAATTCCCATTCTTAATAGTGCAGGATTTGAGTTTCCTATATCAAATGTGAGTTTGAAAACATGAAAAAATGGTTCTTTGATTGCTAAAGGTACATTGATTAATAGATTATACATACTTGATTCTCAAGCATCACTAATGCATATTCAATCAAATAAAAGAAAACTGGATAACCAAGAAGATGCCATTCTTTGGCATGCAAGACTTGGGCATATCTCCAAAAATAGGATAAACAAGATGGAAGCTCTTAGAGTATTAAATGTTAGTGGTATTGAGGACCTTTCTACTTGTGAATCATGTTTGAAGGAAAAAATGACCAAAGCTTCTTTTGTAGGACAAATGGAGCGTTCCCTAAGCCCTTTGGATTTGATCCATATAGATTTATGTAGTCCACCAAGAGTTAGTGGGAGAGGAGGCTATTCTCACTTCATCACTCCATGGATGATTATAGTTGGCATAGACATGTGTATCTTATGAAGTACAAGTCTGAGGCATTTGAAAAATTTAAAGAGTATAAGAATCAAGTAGAAAAGAAAAAAGGACTTAGTATTAAAGCTCTTCAATTGGATTAAGAGAGTGAATACTTAAGTACCGAATTCTTGGATTATCTAAAGAAGAATGGGATTTTCTCTCAATGGACTCCACCTGGCACACCCCAACATAATAGAGTAGCTGAGAGGAGAAAACATACCCTATTGGCCATGGTACGTTCCATGATGAGCTTTTTCGATATGCTTATATTCTTTTAGGGATACGCCTTAGAAACAGCAATGAGGTTACTAAATATAGTACCTTCAAAGTCGATGCCAAAGAAACCACATGACATATGGCATGGCAAAGCACCCTCTTATTAATATCTCAAGGTTTGGGGTTCTTCTATGTACATGAGACAAATAGTGGGAGATAAGTTGGATAATAGATGCACTTTGTGCAAGTTTGTGGGATACCTTAAAGAGTCTATGGGTTATTAATTCTATGATTTCTCGTAACAAAAGATGTTTGTTTCAAGAAACACCCATTTTTTGAAAAAGGAATTTCTATTATATAAAAAAGGCATTGTCGTTGAACTTGATAAAGTTCAAAATGATCATAAAATCCTACAAGCAGTGGAAATAAAGAAACTTCAAGAGCCATGTATGCAACCTTTGAAAAGGTTGGATTAGATCAAGAAGCAGCCTAAAAGGTTTGAATTTCTTCATAAGACAAGACAATCAGATGATAATCTAAAGACTTATGAGAAAGTAATGTCAAACATAGATTCAGGACATTGGCTTGAAGCTATGAGATCCAAAATGGACTCCATGTACTCAAGTAAAGTATAGACTTTGGTAAATACACCAAAGGAAATAGTTCCTATTAGTTGCAAGTGGATCTATAAGCAAACGCTAGGGATAGATGGAGAAGTGGTGACTTTTAAAGTGCAATTGATGGGAAAAGGTTACACTTAGAAACTAAGTATCGATTTCGAGGAAACCTTTTTATTGGTCGCTATGCTTAAATTCATTTGGATTTTACTTGCTATAGTTGTATATTATGACTATGAGATATGAAAAATGGATGTGAAAATGCTTCCCTCAATGACAACATTGAAGAAGAAATTTATATGGAGCAACCACAAGATTTACATCCAAAAGGAGTGAGTAAAAGGTTTGTAGACTCTAGAGATCTATTTATGGACTCAAACAAGTATCTTGAAATTGAAACATAAGTTTTGACAAAACAGTCAAATCATTTCGTTTTGTCAAAAAAGTATATCAACTATATATGTACAAGAAAGCTAGTGGGAGTTCAATATAGTTTATTGTACTTTATGTTGATGACATCCTTCTCATTGAAAATGAGGTAGGAATGTTAGAGTGTACTAAAGCATAGTTATCTACTCAATTCTCCATGAAGGATTTAGGAGAAGATCCTATGTATTAGGAATACGTATCTATAAAGATAGATCGAAGAGGATGCTGAGGCTTTCCCAAACCCCGTAAATTAACAAAATACTAAAAATTTTTAGTATGGAAGAATTCAAGAGATGATTCCTTCCTATGGGACAAGGCATTCGTCTCTCAAAGTCTGTGGCCCTAAAAACTAAGGAAGAGAAATGAAAAATATCTCCTATACCTTATATCTCTACCATTGGAAGCATAATGTATACAATTTAATATATTAGACCAAATATGGCACATTTGTTAAGCGTTACGAGTAAGTTTGAATCTAATCTTGGTTAGAATCACTAAATAGCTGTCAAAGCAATACTTAAGTACTTGAGAAGAACTAAGAACATGTTCTTGGTATATGGCAATGGAGAATTGAAACTTAAAAGGTTTTCGAATTCAAGTTTTCAATCCAAAGTAGATGACCTCAAATCCACTTCTAGATTCATATTTTGCCTTAATGGTGGCACGGTAAGTTGGAAGAGTTCCAAATAAGATCCACGACCAACTCTACCACAGAGGCAGAATACATTGCGACTTCAGAAGCAGCAAAGGAAGATGTTTAGATGAAAAACTTCATTTAAGAGTTAAATGTAGTGCCCAGTATTATTGAGCCAGTATTTATGTTCTGTGATAACAATAGAGTGATAGCAAAAGCTAAAGAGCTAAGATCTCATCAATGAACCAAGCATATTTTAAGTGATATCATTTGATCCGAGAGATCAGTGATAGAGGTGATATTTTAGTGGTGAGAGTTATCTCAAAAGCGAACACAGCAAATCTACTGACAAAACCCCTATCACAAAAAGTCTTTGAAAGAAATCTTGATAAGATAAGTTTCAAGGCCATAGGGCATTAACTTTAAGAAAAGTAGAAGACTATCAGAATACTGCCTAGCAAGTCAATTAGATTGGCTTTGTAAACTATTTCATTGTAAGAGAATCTTGATTGAATGATATTTATTATATGGCCATCTTCATCTTATGCTCTTTATTTATTTCACTGGCATTTGGATAAAGCTCACAAATCACATAAGACTACGGGACTTGGTCACGCACTGGGTGATGATCATGGAATAAGTCTTACACTGTCATAATCTTAAATCTTCCAAGTTATAAAATTTTATGAGATAGGGTATCTAAGATTTGGATAGACTTGCACTGATGATGCATAAATCTAAGGGCTGGATGTTGCTTCATTCCATGAGCAATCTCATATGAGACATGGATGCATGTTGGTGGGTGCTTGTTAGAGAATAAGACATTGAAGACCTATCTGGAAAATCCACTAGATAGCGGTAGTCGCAAGTCGAAAATGGCAAGCTCCCCTGCTTATGCTTGTGTATATTGGAAACCTTGTGTTTGACTCTCATGCTTTGACTCTTCCTTGATCACTTAACGGGCTGTATGGGTAGAGATTCACCATGTGCTACTAAACATGGAGGTTTGTGTGATCCAAGAAGGAATCTAACTCCTTATCTTTGTGACGGGCGAGTACATCTCTTATATATTCAATAATGATCGATTCCCAAAAATCCTTACGCAAGGTGATGTGATAACTTGGGAGATGAGGTCACAAAAGAAATCAAACATTAAGAATAGAAATATAGTATTGAGGCTATTAAGGAATCAACTAATATCTTGCCCTGGGCCTCTTTCGCGAGATAGGAGACAGAAGGACCGTATTTACATGGTACACATAATGCTAGAATGGTTCTTTAGAGCGCATTCATTAAGGCCAATAAGTTGGGCTCTATGGGCTTGAGGTTAGACATTGACCATGGAGATTAGGTACTCTTCAATTAATGAGATTAATTGAATGGAGTTGCTTAGTTTAAAGGAGTTTAAACTAAAGTGAATATTTGATATTCCAAAAGTCACAAGGAGTTGTGAGCCCATGTCCAATGAATTGTAGATCATAATGGGTCACAAACAAAAGCTAATAAGTTGGTCTATTGAAGAAAGGAGAATTTTCTAAAAGTTAGAAAATTCATGACTAGTTTTGGATGAGACAAAATTGTAGTCATTTTAACTTGATCAATTTAAATATTAAATTGGTTAAATTTATTTATGAGTTAAATTAAGATCAATTAATTAAGAGTTAATTAATTGATGCTGCATGATTATCACTTGGTCAAAATTAATTTAACGGTTAAATTAATTTTGACTGGCTTAAATAGTTAAGCACTTTGACTTAAGAGTTAAGTCAAATTATTATTAATTAAATTAAAGTTTTTAATTTAATTAATTTGGAGAGTTAATTTTTGGAGAGAATAATTAAATGAATGGTTCATTTAATATGAACTAGAATTTAATTGCAAGACATTTCATAAGATGAAATATGTGCTTCAATTAATATTCTTATTCACTAATCACAAGTTAGTGGCCACCATGGCAAGGATACTTGGCATCACCTCCTTGAGGATGGTGTGTGACAACTCCTATATATAGATATAGTAGAGTGGTCGACCATAGTGAATAAGGTGTGCTTGCTTAGTGTGATATTTTCCTAACAATATTGTGTAGTAGGAATCTACTTTTGTTAGCCTCCTAATATTCTCTCCAACTCCCTCCACTCTCCACCTCTATATTCCCAAACTTTCTTCCCTCATTCTCTATAGATATTCTAGCCATTATGTAGAGAATAGGCTATAGATTTGGTTTGTGGATTTTTACATTAGAGGCAATCTATTTTTGTTGTTCTAGCTTTTGATTGGAGCAGTTTTTGGCAGCCAATTCTTGCTTGTTCTGGGAGTACCTCAAGTGTTCTAATTGGGCTAAATTTTGAGCTATATATTTTGTAAAGGGTTGAGGAGTTCCAGTAAATATGTCAGCTAAAATGGAGGATTCCATCTAGGGAAAAATTGATGGTGATTCTGTTGCACTAATGAAGAACCTGTTTGACGTTAGAAAGATTTTTACTCTTGCTCTTCATTTTTTGTTATCACCAAGGTATTTTTCTATGCTACATCTGAATCTCATGCATATCAAGATCCTTTTGGTGTTGTGTGGGCTAGTTTATTCAGGTTTTTTTAAATATTTGGATCCTAGTGCTATACAAACCTTTAGGTAGCCCTTTCGAGGTGTCTAGATTGGTGGCTTGTCTTAATAGTTGATTTGTTAAAATTATATTAAAAGTGTGATAGAAATTATTGGCCAAGTTTTCTTGCTGCAATAACCAGTGCAAATGTAAATTTCTCAATTTCTATGTAATTACATTCATCATCCTATAGAATTTTACTAATATAGTATAATGACCGATGGGCATTGCCAGCCATAGAAACTAAAACAGAGCTAATGGTATGAGCTGAAACTAGTAGGCACAAAAATGCTATTTCACTATGCTTGGGTTTGGCAAGCTATGACAATGTGGAAAGATATACATTAAGATCTGCTAAGGGATTTGTCGCACTTGGTCGTCCCCTAAAAATTTTTTGTATTACGCAATATTTTGAAAAATAGTAGGCTTTTGTTAGCTGGCCTAGAGATGAAAAATTGAGAGAGATAATATTCAAACCAGGCTCTAAATGTCTCGGATAATTTTAGGCCTATATTTTTGGAGGTTTACTTCGATTCCTCTTGGGCTAACCATGTATTCCAAGAATTTCCCATCTCAGACCTCAAATATGCATTCAAACGAATTAAGTTTCATGCCATACTTTCTCAATATGAAAAAAGGTGATCTATAGGTTTGCTAGGTTGTTGAATTCTTTATCACTTTTAGTGATCATATCATCAACAAAAACTTCTATGAAGTGGCCAATTTCCACGTTGAACATATAGTTAACTATCCTTTAATATATTGCTCTTGTATTTTTGAGGTTGAATGGAATGACTAGAAAATAGTAGATGCCATTATGTATGATGAAAAAGGTTTTATCTCTATCCTTTAGCACTATGAAAATATAGTAATATCCTTGGAATGCATCCATCATGCATAGCCAACCTGCAGTTGAATCAACTAAAAGGTTGATCCTTGGTGGGGATAGGAGTCTTTTGGACAAGCCTTGTTAAGGTCTGTGAAGTTATTGCACATTTTCCATTTGTTCCTTAGCTTAGGGACGTGAACGACATTACAAAGCCAGTCAGTGAACTGTATTTCAACTATGTATCCTGTATCTAGTAATTTCCTACCTTTTCTTCGATTATTTTACTTCTTTCATTGTAAAAGATCCTTGTATTTTACTTAATTAAATTGAATGATGTGTTAATGTTTAGTTGATGAACTATGATATTAAAGTCAATCCCCTAGAGTTCGGAAATGGTCTATGCAAAGGCATTCTTATTTTTCTATAGAGAATTGATCAATTGGTCTTCCACAACTAGTGGAAGCTAGATCCCAATTCTTGTGGCCTTTTTTGGGTTACCTTGCACAAGTTTTATGCATTTATTCTCCTCTATTGGTTGAAGACACATGTCTTCCAATCCTTTTTTGGTTTAGAACTCCAGCACATCCAGTGTAGGTATATCTAGCTATGTTGTTTGCATTATGAGTTGTTCCATAGTCAGTAGAGTAGATAGTGAAAGTGTGTAATATTATAAGGCCTCATCTTTGTCACATGAAATCTGGTCTTCTCCCATTGGCACAGGGAATTTTATTTGTTGGTGAAAGATGGATATGATAGAAATTGTTAGTAGTCGAGAGTTGGAGACTATTATTGTATGGTAAGGTTACGTTAACAACTATATATTCTATCTTCCAATATCTCTTGAATGGCTCTTAGTCTATGGATGTAGGGAGTGTAACACATCCCATTAGGAACAGAGTATTACCACTAAAATCAGTCATCGAAGTGCTAAAGCTTCAGTAGTTGAGCTTACACATGTCCATCTTCTAAAGAGTGGCACTTGAGATAATATTTATAGAATTGGTTATGTCCATAGGGACTCTTATGATTGTCTGATTGGCTATGTCTGTGATAATGACCATGGGGACTTGTTGTACCATGAAAATTTTTGTTGTTAGTCTAATAGGATTGCTTCAAAGAAAAGATACTACAATAGGGACCCTTAGTACTTGCTGGAGTTGTTTTCAGAAGCAATCAAGCTGGTGGGTTAGCTTTCATGATAGTTGCTTTGTACCGACATTTTTTAGTCTTTTCTGGTAGATCCTCGAAGCATAGTGGAGATGTTGTAGCTTAGGAGGCCTTAGTTTTAAGTGGGAGGGTTGGGTTCTTCTATTTGTATGCCTATTGAGTTATTTTTTGGTGAGTTACATGTTCTATGCTTGCAGACAACACCAAAATGATGTGGGTAGATTAAAAAGATTCGATTTAGAGAGCGTTATGATGCAAAGAGAAGTTGATGATGAGCTAAAACTCCGTGGTGCAATGAGTGCAAAGGTAGAGCCTACAACTACAAAAGCCTTGTTATTAAGCTTATTGAGGTGGTTCTCGATTAAAGCCTTCCATTGCTTAAGTCAATAAACTGGAGAGAAGAATAAGAATAATTTAGTTGGAATAGAATGTAAAATGAAAAGATTACCTCCACTAGGCTAATTCTCTTACTTTTTATATGGCTATCCTCTTGAAATCTCTCTTTTGGCCTTTCTTCAACTAGTTATCCCTCCTTTCTAGAAAGATAATGTCATCTATTTCTCTAGTGTTAGTCTATGGGTCCACGACACCCTATACACTAAGAGTTGTCCCCTACAATAGATCAAGTTTAGTATAGTCCTAGAAAAGTAGCAGTCTTTTATATGTTAAAAAGTGGTTACAACAATTAAAGATGGACTAACATTAAATGAGGCTGCTCGATTAGAAGTCTAAGGTCTTTTGCTCGAGAAGTCAAAGAGGGTCTTGTTCTCTATAAGATGCTAGAAGAGACATTAAGGTAGTGATATCAAAATCTCCTAATATCAAGTTGCTTGAAGAAGGTCTAGAACTTCTTCTATTGTAATACTTCGCCATGGTGGAAACATAAAACTTGAAAACTTGTGTCTTAAATTTAATCCATGAGTTTGTATATATGTAGACTTATGCCTTAGATAAACCTCCGTCAACCTTTTATTTGGATTTTTCAAAAGTAGATTGTAAATCATTTGAATTTTGATATTAATCTCTTCAATATTTATTTTATATTAGAGATTTGACTTGGTTGGCCTTTGTACCTAAATGCACCACATGAGGCACTTGATTGTAAGATTTGATTTGATTGATTGTAATGCTTCTTTTTTTTATTTATATTTGGTTACATTTGAACCTGTACCCAAAAAAATGTTAAAATATCAATTAAAATAAAATATTTTTCTTTTAACACTGAATTTAATTCCTTCAAAATATAAAAAATTAAATCAATAATTAATATATTATTTGCACGTGTCTAGACTTGTAGATGGGTAGAATATCACCTAATCCACAGTCATACCCTAAAGTACCTAAACAAAAATACTATATATTCTATCCTACCCTAAAATATCCAAAAAGATTAGACCCCAACCCTACCCTACCCTATCTAACCCAAGACCCATTAGGTCTAGTATATTAAATTTATTTTTTTAATGTATATGCTTATTTTCGCAATATATTCGAAAAATATTATTTGGCATATGAAAACAAAAAAAAAAAATTTATGTTTAATTTAATTCAATTATTAAATTTAATTAGTTAATCTGTATTTTCAATTTTTCATTCATTAATAAAATTTTATTAACAAAATATATTCATTAGCAAAATTAATTTTATTAACTATTTTTATCAAAAATATTTATTCCATTATTAATTTTATTAATGTAAAATGTTTAACTATTACTTTTCCTATTCCACTTTTTTTTAAAAAAAATTGCTATCCCAATATAATAACTTTATTAATTTTATTAATTTAGTTTAATAATGAAGAAAATTATTTAGTTGTTACTGTTCATTCACATATTTATAATTTTATATATAAGAAGTTTATCATTAATATAAATTTAATTTCGGTATAAATAATTTTTAGGTTTATAGATTAAATTTAAATATAAAGTAATGAATAATTTATGGGTATGGGTATTGATGCTGCAGAAAGCTGCGTATAGATAAAATGAGGGTTGTGCTACTGATGATTCAACCAGGGAGGTCGAGTACTCAGGATTGTATATAGCTTTGGGCTTGAGATCTGCAACCACAACACACGTTAAACTAGCCGAGGTGCCCTCGGCTAAGGCACTCCGATGCTCAAATTAGTTCTGGTCAACAGGGGAAGATCGAACAGAGTATAGAAAATGTAAAGCTTATAGTGTATGTGGCATTACCTTTAGCGTAGTTGGGCCTGGAGTATTTATAGCTTTCTGTAGGCGTGATTTGACTTAAGTACCCTTGCCAGGTGTCCTGGCCTTTGTCTCTGCCAGGGGGTTAGGGATTTTCCATGTCCAGATCCCGGTACTGTGCCAGGTGGCTAAATCTCCTATTTTCCAGGATAAAGAATGCTAGTGGAGGCGCGTCTCTACCAAAGTTGTTGGCAGAGTTGTCAAAGTTGTTAGAGTTGGTGGCAGCGGTTATACCAACCATCACGTGTTATTGACGTGGGGGCATGCAACCTGTCAGACTGAAAAACATGGTAGTGTTCCGACTTAACACCGGAGTGGGTCTTGAGGTCGATACATGTCGACCAGATTGGAATAATCGAACTTTTGGAGTGGACCTAAGGTTGATACTAGTCGACCGCGGATCCTGCCAAATAAGGTTAATACCGGTCGATCGAATAGATATATCGTTGGGCCTCCTAGGCTGTCTCATTTGATGTTGGGTCTGTTAGGCCTACTGGACTATCCCATATCAGGTATATAGGTAATTTATGGGTATAGAGTATAGACCTTATCTATACCCATTACATTATTTTTAATAAGTATGGGTGTGGGTATAGGTATGGGTACACGTATGGGTATGAATATGATATTTTGGGTATGAATCGGGTATTACCTACCCATTTACAGGCCTACACATGTCAATTTCAACTAATAATAAATTTCATTTGTCTACAAAATCAATCTTTGTTTTTTTTTTCATATAAATTATTCATGCTGCTCTTTTCCTTCAGTGTTTGATACAGATATCTTTCTAATTATAATTATATAAGACAAAAATTTCCAAATTAATTAATTTAAAACTCGGTATGTAATTATTTAATTAGTATTACTTCAAAAAACCAATTGCTAACATAGGTAAAAGTATTTTAGTTTCACATCTTTTGTTTGGGTACGTAAAAGCAGAGGCGAGAGATAGAGAGATAGCAATATGCAAAGTGCATGGATTGTAGTAGTTTTGAAACACAAAGCTTGTGCTTGTTCGTTCATTCATTCATTATATCTTGATACTTCTGTATCTCGCAGCTCATCAAATTAACTTTCTACTGTACTTCACCAACAGCTCTGGATAGTACGTTTTTAGACATACATGATATGATCATATCAATTTTCATAGTCATTCTCCTTATTGTTTCTTTCATCTTCTCAACCGAAGCCAAGGTCTTCATGGTTCTAATGGAGGATGACCCTCTTGTCACGATGTCACTAAGGTCCTACATACTTTCTATTAATACAAATTAAGACATGTGCATGCATGCATGCAAACACACATAACATGTTAATATTCTCGTTAATTTATGCTTTTGTGCGTGCATGCAGGAGTGGTAGTGGTGATGAATTAGATAGTAAAATCTACAAAGAGCAAATGATACGGGAGCACGACATTTTCCTTGAATCGTCCCTACAAAAAGGCTCCTACATCAAGCTCTATAGCTATACTCATTTGCTTAATGGCTTTGCTATTTATGCCAACACTGAGGAGGTTGTTGATATCCTTGGAGGTGCAGACAAAGTAAGATCTGTCCATGAAGATGTAAAAATGGCGAAGCTAACAACATATACACCTGATTTTTTAGGAATTAGTAATGGTGCTTGGCCAGCATTAGGTGGATCTGTGGCTGCAGTTGGGGGAGTGGTGATAGGCCTAATAGACACAGGAATCAATCCTTTCCATCCAAGCTTTACGACTACTCATATTCAAACAATATCAAAAATAGCAGCTTCGGGCCGTCCTCCTTATCCTTCAGCTCGTCCTCGTATATTTAGCAGCAGCAAGTTCAAGGGAACATGTGCCACAGGGGACGGATTTCCAATGTCAGCATGCACTACTGGTAAGATAGTTGGCGCACAATACTTTGCTAGAGGAGCAATTGCTGCAGGAGAATTTAATTCGACGCGCCACGATGCTTCGCCCTTTGACGCCGATGGTCATGGAAGGCAAGTAACATGCATGATGACAACACGTAATCTATATATACACACACACACACACATACAATATTTTATGTATTAATTGACATGGTTTTAATAGATTTGGGGACGTCGGCGATGATTGATGCGTTATTTTGAAATATTTTTGCAGTCATACAGCGTCAACAGCAGCAGGAAACCACCATATTCCGGTCATAGCCAACGACTTCAACTATGGCTATGCAAGTGGCATGGTACCAGCTGCTGGGTATGCACCTAATAAAATTTAATTAATTTCTTGGTCCTAATTAATTAATAATTTGTCAGAACAAATGAACAATTAGTATCAGCCGCTAAAAATTTGGCCGGTTACTCAGATTATATATATGTACGTACATGCAGGATTGCTGTGTATAAAGCTCTTTACCCTTTCGGGGGTTACATGTCTGATGTGGTGGCTGCAGTGGATCAGGTCATAATTTTCATCTATCTTTATCCTTGCGGTTGTAGCTAGCCAAATATATGTATATAAATAATATAATTTTCAGTTTTTGTGTTTTCTCTCATCAAATTAGCTAGGCAGTAGAAGATGGAGTTGATATACTAAGTCTATCAATCGGGCCAGCTGGTGTTACATCTGGGCCTTGTGCGTTCCTAAATGTTTTAGAACTGGAACTTCGTTTTGCAACAAAGCTGGTGTGGTGATGGTTCAAGCTGTTGGAAATGGTGGACCCTCATCCTTTCTTTTAGTCCATGGATCATCAGCGTTGCAGCCTCTATAACTGATAGGAAGTACAGCAATTCCCTCATTTTGGGAAATAGACAACACTTAACAGGCACTGGACTTTCCCGTAAGCAATTAATTGTTAGCTCATAATTAAAGATATATTTATTATTAGTATTATTATCATTAGAATTTCCCTCCTTTTAACTAACAGTTTGTGACTGAGAGTACTAGCTACTTGTGCGTGCAGCACCAACTGTCGGACTTAGACAAGCGTTTTTCCCAGTTGCAGCTGCTGCAGATGTTTGTCTAAAGAACATTACTGCAGGACTTGCGGAAAGCTGCCAGAATGCAGATCCTTTCATCCAAACCTTGGTTCATGGGAAGCTAATCATCTGCACATATACCTTTGACTTTGAATCTGAGGCAGCAAGTATTTCTACAGTTGCGGCCACCATGCAAAAAATAGGAGCTGCTGGTTTCATACTAACCATAGATCCTGACATTGGTTCTGAGCGGATTAAGGGTGCCACAGTAACCTTACAACTCCCTGGAATCATTCTAAACAATATGTAATCTTCTTCGGTAAGAATATCTTTTTCTTTCAAAGGCTGCTGCTAGCTAATTCTATAATCACCAATAAATTGATCAATCTTTATTTTGACAGAACTTGCATGTTGAAATGATCTGTTTTAGTTATCTTGTGGTATGCATGCACAGGCTCTGTGGGAATATTACAATTCAAATACGATTAGGAGCAGAAGTGGGGATGCCGTAGGATTTAGAGCAAGGGCAAGAATTCTAGATGGCAGGCGGGCCAGTTTATACTGGACAGGCACCGGTTGTGGCATCATATTCATCAAGAGGTCCTGTGAATAATGCATTTTTAGAAACTGCTGATGTGCTTAAGCCTAACATCATGGCTCCAGGTTCCTCCATATGGGCTGCCTGGAGTCCTAATAGTGAAGGAGATGAATACATCGAAGGTAGGAGATACATATAAAAATGCTCTTCTTTTCATTAGATAATATAAAACTATCGATAATAATGCCAAAATCTTATGTTTGAATTCAGACCATCTTCAGTTATCAATCATAAAAACCCTCAGAAAATAGCTAGCTAGTATTTGAAATAAATATTCGATGCTGAGTAGTTGCACTAAAGAAACAGCAATTCAAGTACTTTAATGTTTGGAATTTGAACCTGCAGGGCAAAGTTTTGCATTATTGTCGGGAAATAGCAGGGCTGCTCCACATATTGCTGGCATTGCTGCTCTGATAAACCAAAAACACAGGAATTGGATTCCAGCAGTCATAACTTCAGCAATGATGACAACCACCGATGTGACTAACCGCTCTGGTGCTCCTATTCTAGCTCAAAGCAAAAACAAGTTTGTTCCAGCCAGCCCATTTGATTTTGGGGTAGGTTCCATCAATTCTGCTAAGGCCATTAGATGCTACAGAGAGTTGAAGAGTCAGGTACTCCAATTGATTCAAATATTTTGGGCTTGAGATCTGCAATTACGAACACACGTCAACTAGCCGAGAGGCCCT